>JASPKZ010008362.1:600000-975000 GCA_030220185.1 Diploptera punctata | reverse complement strand
GACTCTATCTCTCTCTGACTCTATCTCTCTCTCTCTGACTCTATCTCTCTCTCTCTGACTCTATCTCTCTCTCTCTCTGACTATCTCTCTCTGACTCTATCTCTCTCTGACTCTATCTCTCTCTCTGACTCTATCTCTCTCTCTCTGACTCTATCTCTCTCTCTCTGACTCTATCTCTCTCTCTCTGACTCTATCTCTCTCTCTGACTCTATCTCTCTCTCTCTGACTCTCTCTCTCTCTCTCTCTCTCTCTGTCTCTATATCTCTCTGACTATCTCTCTCTCTCTGACTCTATCTCTCTCTGACTCTATCTCTCTCTCTCTGACTCTCTCTGACTCTATCTCTCTCTCTCTCTGACTCTACCTCTCTCTCTCTCTGACTCTATCTCTCTCTCCCTGACTCTATCTCTCTCTCCCTGACTATCTCTCTCTCTGACTATCTCTCTCTCTGACTATCTCTCTCTCTCTGACTCTCTCTCTCTGACTATCTCTCTCTCTCTGACTCTATCTCTCTCTCTCTGACTCTATCTCTCTCTCTCTCTGACTCTATCTCTCTCTCTCTCTCTGACTCTATATCTCTCTCTCTGACTCTATCTCTCTCTCTCTCTGACTCTATCTCTCTCTCTGACTCTATCTCTCTCTCTGACTCTATCTCTCTCTCTCTGACTCTATCTCTCTCTCTCTGACTATATCTCCCTCTCTCTGACTATCTCTCTATCTCTCTCTCTGACTCTATCTCTCTCTCTCTGACTCTATCTTTCTCTCTCTCTCTCTGACTCTATCTCTCTCTCTGTGACTCTATCCCTCTCTCTGTGACTCTATCCCTCTCTCTCTCTGACTCTATCTCTCTCTCTCTCTGACTATCTCTCTCTCTTTCTCTCTGACTATCTCTCTCTCTCTGACTATATATATCTCTCTATCTCTCTCTATCTCTGTCTCCCATTATCTTAATTTAATCTCTCCTTTGTATGTATTTCTATTTGTCACATGCCTTCCATGAATTACAAAGGCACAATCTTTCGGGAGAGTTTAAAGTCTGGATCATATATTTATTTATTAAATCAACTACAAGTCAAGAGGTTCAAGGAATGTAGGAAGACCAGTGAAAAGATGGACAGAACAAATGTAAGGCGGATCAGGCAATTTGCCTAGCCCGTGAAGTAAAGAAGAAGAAGAAGAAATCTCCAAGATATGGAGCCCTGTTTTACAAATGTATGTTAGGAATGTAGTTAAAATATAAAAGAAAATTGAGATATATTATGATGCGAGGTTCGGAAGTTTTGTTATAGCAGCCAAAACAACCAATAAACTAATTAATTCTATTTCCATTCTATTCCCTTTTTTAATAGAATCTAGGCAAATGTTTAAAAACCGAGCGATAGCTGGGTTTTTAATTTCCGATATTCTGTAAAACACTTCATAAACGTACGTTGTACATTATTTTTTTGCGCGATGGTGTTTTCAAAATAATAAATAATAGTAAAATAATAACATATGTTTTTCGAAATATTTGCGTTCATTATAAACAACTGACTAACGTTAACAGTGTGGGCAATGTTTATTAGTTGAAACTACAGGAGACCGTGATACCAATCAGTGATAAAATGGCGGAAAGTACGTATTTATTGTGTTATATTGTTTCAAATGTAGTTCAGTTCTTTTAAAATGCAGTGATTTGTTTTGTATAGTGTACATTAACACTACCTTTTGGATGTTTTCTATATACATTGCACGTGGTATACATAGAGGGCAGTGGTTTTACTTCCACACGTGGTTTGCTATATGTAATATTACAGCATAGTTATTTTATTACAGTATAGTTATTTAGGTTGGCAACCCCGATATGTAGGAAGTTGATTTTTCAATCATGGTCGCCATTGCTGTAAGTATGACAAAACGCACTATCGCGCAAAAATAGCATTTACAAATGTTCTTAATATTGTGTAAAAACATTTCCTTTTTAAAATATAATTTTTTTGATTACACTGCACTTGATTACAATCAATTAAATGAACATGCTGGATCACATATTACTTTGACCACACAAATATAGATGACCTACCCTGTTGAAATATCAGCTCAATGCCGTGGCCATCTCAGAGACAACATTAACATTTAATACTAGGTATCCCATTATATTCATAGTAAGAGGAATATGGGATGGGTGATAAGAATGGACAGATGGTTTTATGGTTTTATATACGCATTAAAGTTTTTTTGACAATTGTTTTACAGATGAAAAAAAAACCGAAACCTCTAACCCAGAAAACTTTTCAGAATCAAAACAGGTTCCGCTGCTTCCATGGGAACATCAAATCTAGTTTGTTCTCTTAACCGTATTTCACTACTTTTAATGTAATGTAGCTGATCAGACATGCATCATGCGTATCAACCGATACACATTTAGACCTATCTTATTACGTTAAATGAAGTTCATAAATTGTTTTTGGTGACGTGTGTAAGGGCTACAATCTATTGAGCAACACCAAGGAATTGGGACTGGAAGTAAACACCAGTAAAACTAAACATATGTTCATACATACAAATACATTATATATTGGAAATGGACAGTTGATGAAATTATGAGGGAAATTTTGAAGAAGTGGCTGAATTCAAATACCTAGGAACAACGATTGCAAATAGGAATAATATGCATAAAGAAATTGAACATAGGCTCAACTCTGAAAATGCAAGATGTTATTCAGTCCAAGGACTCTTGTCATCCCAACTGCACCGCGGACTATTTTATCTCTATTTTGAAACCAATAGTTAAATGCAAAACTTAGCTCGTATCATACAATCTTCTTGGCAGAGTCTTCAGCTGGGCCCACGATTGCAGACAATTTCATCTTTCTTTAAGTAGACCACTTGTGCAATATCCTTTAACATGAATATTTTTTAAATTACAGCTAATCTTTCTTTCTATCTTATAATATTAATTACTGATCATGAAAGTGATGAAAACGTGATCTTCAGCACTCAAAACTCAGATTAAAGCATGACTCAAGACAGTTAAACAAATCATAATAAGTCGACATCAAGATATTTTAACTAAAAATATCTATAACTGAAATTGTATGAAAAACAAACAATACAATTAGCTATCAACTTGAATACCAACATAAAGAACAGAAAACAATAATGAACAGTCGTAAATTGAACATAACATTGGTACACATAATGAATCATTACATGCTTTCACTATAGTGCTTAAAGTCCTCATTCATTCCAACAAAATGTCTTCTTAACAGCTTAGACAATAGAAAACGGAACAGTCCTCGGCGAGGGGATTTTCCCTCGATCCCCGGCGACCTTCCTGGAACAAAAATTAACTCCGACTGTTAACGAAACATCTCTCCACATCTCGGACATTGGTATCGGCGCACACTTAACCGCGCCGATGACGTAAGGAGGGGAAATGGAAGGGATAGAGAAGGAGAGGAAAGAGCACAGAATATAGTCTTTCACAACCACAGAGGATAACATGAAATGTCACGGCAGTAATTTTTTCGTCATCACGGCACACAACTTCTTTCAAAAAACGTTAAACTAAAACTATATAAAGCTGTTATTCTCCCAGTTATATTAAATGGATGCGAAACATGGGCTCTTATTTTAAGGGAGGAGAAAATATTATGAGTATTTTAGAATAAGTTTCTTAGGACAATTTTTGGACTAAAGAGAGATAAACAGATGAATGAAGAAGACTAGCTAACAATGAGCTTTATTTATTTATTTATTTATTTATTTATTTACTTATTTTGCCTGATGGAGTTAAGACCGTAAGGTCTTCTCTTCCACTTCACCAAATTATAGATACAATAATTATGAATTATCTATATGATTAATGATACACAATAGAAATAGGCAAGCTACGCAATATAAAGTTGACAATAGAAATAAATAGAATTTGTAATTATAATAATAACAACAGTAATAATCATAATCCATCCATAGTAATTCTGCCCGAGGGCAGGTCCTTCACTGCAATCATAGCATTTTCATGCTATGCTTTGCAGTTTTCCTAGGGAATTGTAGGTATGGTAGCTTCCGTTGCTTTCCACATCGGTGAAGGATGATGATGATAATGATAGGGATGATGATGATGGCCATATGATTTTGGGGACCGTTTGGGCCTTAAAGTTTTCCTGACATTTGTCTTACAGGTGAGGAAAAACCCCGATAAAAACCTCACCCAGTAAAACTGCCCCGACCGGGGATCGAACCCGGGCCCGCTGTGTGACAAGGTAGCATGCTACCTCGAGACCACAGCTGTGGATAAAATAATAATAATAATAATAATAATAATAATAATAATAATAATAATAATAATAACCTATAATTTAAGTAATTGGCTTGGTAAAGGAAACCAGATATAATAAGAACAGTTAAGTCTCGTAAATTGCTATGAACAGGGCATGTGGCACGAATTGGAAACAAAAGAGGAGCATGGAAGCTTCTTGTAGGAAAACCAGTGGGAAAACGCCCAGTTGGAAGACCAAGAATGAGTGGGAGAATAACATTAACCATGTTTTGAGGGAAGTATGTTATACAGGAGATGATCGGAAAACATTAGTTCAGGAAGGGATGTGTAGAGAGCTGTTCGCGTGGCCATAAACCTATGAGTTCGATAGTACCAGTGAGCTAGTTAATCAAGATTTTTAAAATACATTATACGATGACTATTTTCAACTAATCATACATATATTGGAAACGTACTTCATTTTTTGGAGCTTGATGGAACTCCGTTGAGGTCACTATGTTAATATTATGAGCTAGTGTATGTAGTAAGTATTTTAAATTCACAGTATATTTTATCATTGCTGTGTGCCCACAGACTGAAGATATTATCAATGTCTAGGGACCAAAGTTAGTTTGAGTAGGGGATAATGTTCTACAAATTCCTGCACTGTCCACTTTAACTTCCCCTTCTGCATCCTCCAATATTTTCATCCAAATAAATTTCATCGCCTTCGGCCTGGTATTTAATTGCTAACCGCCGGGGAAAACCGTGTCCTTAGAATTCTTGACATTTGAAACACATCTACTGTAGTGTTCTCGGGATTTTGCAATGTATCTTTTGTATTATATATACTAACTTACTGGTGTTATCTCTGGGCAGACATAAGCTCTCTATACATTCCTATCCCGAGCCAATATTTTCTAATCAGTCTCTATATATTTAAACCCCCTCAAATCGTTTTTTTTTTTTCAAATGCCCCAGGTTTTCTTTCGACATTCCTGGTTTCTTTCCTAGCATGGTGTATTTGTAACCCACTTCTGAGGTTGGGGCGCCAGGAAGGCGGGGTTACGTTGCTCCGATGATATGATGGGTGACGATGATGATAATGGTGCGGCAGGAGAGTCCCTAATCCTAAGCTTAACCTAAGATGAATATGAATGATGATGATTGCGATGGCCACATGATTTCGGGGACCGTTTGGGCCTTGAAGTTTTCCTGACATTTGTCTTACAGGTGAGGTAAAACCCCGATAAAAACCTCACCCAGAAAAACTGTCCCGACCGGGGATCGAACCCGGGACCGCTGCGTGACAAGGCAGCACGCTACCCCGAGATCATAGCGGTGGACTCCCTCAAATCGTTGTTAATGTTATTTTCTCACCACATTCTTAGCCTATCTGTTGTACGCTTTCTCTCTATCCACTCTTTCTTTCATTCCCATATGTGCCATATGTCCTGCCTATTACAGTTTACGAGACCTAACTCTAAATCTTGCAGTCTGCATTATCGCCTTTCACTTGCCCGACCTGGGTGTCTCGTTCTGTATTTTTTGTTAAATTCCCAGGTTGTCATTTCGATATATCTGATGCTCTCTCATGGCATCGGCATAATTGTAAACCACTTCTGAGGTTGGGTCGCATATAATAGGGGTCACGCTGCCTCGATTATATTATGGGTGATGATGTTGGTAGTGGTGCGCTAGAAGAGCCTTAATCCTAAGCTTAATCTAAGGCGAATATGAATGATGATGATTATGATGGTCATATGATGTTCGGGGACCGTTTGGGCCTTAAAGTTTCCTGACATTTGTCTGACTGGTGAGGAAATGCCCCGAAAAAGCCTCATGCAGGAATCTTGTCCCGACCGGGGTTCGAACCCGGGCCCACTGCATGACAAGGCAGCACGCTACCTCGAGACCACGTCGGTGGACTCGTTCTGTATATTTACATTAGGTGTTTTACTATCATACGTTTTCTTCGTTTCTTCTTTTTTCTATGGCTTCAAGGCACTTTTATTCTAGCTTTAGTCCCCCTTGTAATCTCCAACCACCCAACTATACCCAGTGCAGTGCTTTCATTCCCATCGCTCTCTGATCTGCTTTCACTTTGTCGTGTCATCTTAATGTCTGTCTCCAACATTTCATCTTCCTTCTTGTTCAGTGCTCCTAGGAGCAGCGTCTTCATATCTGAAGTTGTCATAAACAGATCATTTTTACGTTTGCGTTGAGACAGTCCGAACATTGATATATCTATATATACTCTTAGTGACAAAAAGAATGGGCCGGCTCTTGATCTCGAATATTTTAAGTTCCAACGCGTGATTCACACGAGTAAATTAATTGCACAGTAAAGCTACAATACGTTTTCCTTCTTACGGTAAAGTGTATTCTTTCAAGCTCAATTAGCCAGCGTACGTTTAGCTCAGTGCTTAGTGGCTTGATTTGTATGCTGAAGGTCACAGGTTCGATTTCCGATGAGGTCTATTTTTTTAATTGTTAAAATACTTTCTATTTTATTCTGTCTGTCCATTCTTAGAGAAACAACGTACTAACTATTTGGAAGTATTACTATTTTTATTATTATTTATATATTTATAAACCGGTTTACAATGTAATAAAACATCTTCCTGTACCCAATTTTTTAAAATTGTATCTTATTTCTCCATTCTTCTCTATCTTCACATTCCAATTCTTCCATACCTAGCTCCCTCATACCTCTTCTTACATCATCCATCCATTTAAAACTAGGTCGACCTCTCTTCCCTTTCCCAGGTGGAATCCATTCCAAAGCTTGTCCGGGTAATCTTTTCTTTGGCATCCTACGTGTATGACCATACCATTCTAGTGTCCGTATCTGACAAAATCTAATATTGAATTTTGGACTTTCATTTGTTGTGTGATGATTGTATTTCTGATTTTTTCCGATTTAGAATGTCTAGTTGAGCGTCTAAAACAATCCATTTCAGTAGACATAAGCTTTAAACTCAAATTTTTATTCAATTGCCAAGTTTCTGCACCGAATGTTAGCGTGCTTCGAATTATGGATTTATAAATTTCTAATTTGGTATCCATTCATATGTTCTTATCCCACAAAACGCCGTTTAACATTGTTATTACTGATCTGCCTTTTTGAATTCTATATTTTATGTCATTTTCTTGGGTACATTTTGAGTTAATTTTGATTCCCGTTAATTACATTCTTCACATCCGTTGATACATCCCATTATTATTATTATTATTATTATTATTACTATTATTATTACTATTATTATTATTATTATTATTATTATTATTATTATTATTATTATTATTATTATTATTATTATTACTATTATTATTATTATTATTACTATTATTAAGGATGATGGACAACTCCTTTCAAAAAACGTTAAGCTGAAAATATATAAAACTATTATTCTACCAGTTATATTATATGGGTGCGAAACATGGATTCTTACTTTAAGGGAGGAAAGGAGATTACGAGTATTTGAGAATAAAGTTCTTAGGAAAATTTTTGGACCATAGAGTGATGAACAAACAGGTGAATGGAGAAGACTACATAACAATGAACTACATGGTCTTTATAGGAAGCCAGATATAATAAGAACAGTTAAGTCTCGTAGACTGCCATGGGCAGGACATGTTGCACGTATGGGAAATGAAAGACGTGCATGGAAACTTCTTGTAGGAAAGCCAGAAGGAAAACGCCCAGTTGGTAGACCAAGAATGAGGTGGGAGAACAACATTAACTATGATTTGAGGGAAGTAGATTGTACAGGGAATGATTGGAAAGCATTGGCTCAGGATAGGGATGTGTGGAGAGCTTATGTCCGCGCGGCCATGAACCTACGGGTTCGATAGTGCCAGTAAGTAAGTAAGTAAGTATTACTGTCCATCATCTATGGGCTATTATTATGGTGGACTTGTCATATATAAACTAAATGCTTTAATTGAAGGGTGAAACTTTTTCCTCACTAATACGTAATAAATAAATAAACACATACATATATTTAATACACAATTGATCTTCTTGGTGATACAATATTAAAATATATATACAGTCAATATGCCCATTTCACCAATAAATGTTTAAAATGGTCAACAAGTTTTTACAGCCAAGCTGTCATTCTCAAGACCAGATATTGACTCAATATCTGGTCTTGAGAATGACAGCTTGGCTGTAGAAACTTGTTGACCATTTTAAACATTTATTGGTGAAATGGGCATATTGACTGTATATATATTTTAACATACATATATGAAGCTATATTATCTTTTATTTCATACATTTATAGCATTATTATTAAAATGTGGTACTGCACACACAATTATATCTATACTGGTAGCTAAATAGTGTTATAGAGTTTGCGAAGGCAGGAATATTACTTAATATAATGTAAAGTGCACGTTGATTACGTGGCTGGAATTAAATATTATAGCATGTACAGGATATATTTTGCGAAAATACAAATGAATAAAGAAAACATTGTTGAAGGTTTCGAACCCTGGCTTTCATATATATTTCATCTTCTTGTAAGTGGTTTAACGATCTACGCTACTCGAACGTGGGATACTAGTTATCTAAATGTTGGAATTAAATATTATAGCACGTACAGGATATATTTTGCGAAAATACAAATGAATAAAAAAAAACATTGTTGAAGGATTCGAACCCTGGCTTTTATATATATTTCATATTCTTGTAAGTGGTTTAACGATCTACGCTACTCGAACGTGGGATACTAGTTATCTAAATGTTGGTTATCTTGTACTTTTGCACTATGGACGAGAGTTTAACTTTACTTGAAATGTCGTAATTTGAGTAATATTGCACTTATCGAACACTCTTAAATATCTATAACATGTCTCTTCACTGTTACTTAACTATTTAACACGATTAAAACCAAATACAGCGTATTTAAAACATTTAACAGTTCTTTACCTGGTGAATCACAGCTTTAGCTTTTCGAGCATGCTCAGTGGGCCATAACACGGACTCTGCTTTTTGAAGCGGCTCATTCTTTTTGTCGTTAAGTGTACTTCAGTTTTTATAACTGCACTAGAATCAATCTGAATGAAATTCACTCAGTGCTGTTTTTATCACAGCTATGTTTAATGTACTGAACGGAATAGCAGTTGATTCTCTCTGTGTAATTATTACGCAATAATTTGCTCGTACATCACAAAGCGAACCTCTTGAGAGTATATTCAAGTGTCAAAATAATATAACCAATCACGATTAGAATAAAAAAATCAAATTAATTAAATTGTGTGTTTCAACATCCAACTGATTTAGTAAGACCTTGATTTTAACGTTTAAGATTTTTAGGTCAACGATAACGGAATTTTAACTAACTCACTCATTTTCACTGTGAATTCCGTAGGTTCATGGCCACGCGGACATAAGCTCTCCATACATCCATATTATGCGTTTTTTTTCAATAATCAACTGTATAATCTACTTGCCTCAACCCATGATCAATGTTATTCTCCCATGTGATTCTTGATTTCGTTTTCCCTTTGGTTTTTTTACAAATTAAATTTTACTTAATTTTTTAGCTTCTTCTTCACTTCACGGGCTAGGCAAAAATTGTCTGTTCCGCCTCACAGTTGTTCTGTCCATTTTTTCACTGGCCTTCCTACATTCCTTGAACCTCTTGGCTTGTAGTTGAATGCTGTTCTTGGTAATCTTGTTACATTCTTTCTTTCCACATGTGTAAACAATTTCTCTCTATATTCTCTGATTTTCTCATTCAATGGATATATATTTAACTCTGTTCTTATATCTTCATTCTTTATCCGATCCAATCTTGTGCAGCTTTTTTTTCTTCTAAAGAAGTTCATTTCTGCGCTTTGTATTCTACTTTGCAATTTTTGTCATTACCCAAGTTTCGCTCCCGTAAAGTAATGCAGGAACTGCCAATGTATTATAAAACTTCAATCTAGTATCTCTTCTTGTTTTATTCTTTAATGTTTTATGTATAGTTCCGCATATCATTTGAAATTTCGACAGTTTCGTATGTATGTCTCTTTCAGTTTTTGTGTTTATAGTAAAATTACAACCCAAATAATTAAAATGTGTTACTTGTTCCAGAAGTTTGTTGTCTATTACGTTTTTTTTTTGTTTTACATTTTATTGTTTATGTTTTTGTTTCTTTTGTACTTATCAAAGTTGCATTTAATAGTTTTGTTGTCCCGAGCTTTAACAAAATGTCATTCCCTCTACAGAAATCTATTAAATCGGATTACATCAATATATTGAAAATAAATATACTTCCAATTAAAATTCTATATAAGCGTGTTATTGATAAAATAGTTTATACACCTTACCTATCCATCCATAGTAATTCTGCCCGAAGGCAGGTCCATCACTGCAATCATAGCATTTTCATGCTATGCTTGCAGCTTTACTAGGGAATTTGTAGGTGTGGTAGCTTCCTGTTGCTTTCCACACCGGTGAAGGATGATGATGATGATGATGGCCACATGATTTCGGGGATAGTTTGGGCCTTAAAGTTTTCCTGACATTTGTCTTACAGGTGCGGAAAAAGCCCGATAAAAACCTCACCCTGAAAAACTGCCCCGACCGGGGATTGAACCCGGGCCCGCTGCGTGACAAGACAGCACGCTACCTCGAGACCACAGCGGTGGACACCCTACCTATATAGGTATAAAATACCAACTATTCCGTCGTCTTTAGCAACTTACAGTGATTAGTGAATTAATTATAGACTATCTTTATATATATAAATTACGTCTGTGAATCTGGGAATCTGTCAGTCTACGAGTCTCTCCTTTATGGACTCAAAAAAGTATTTTACCGACTTAAATGAGGGTTTTACCATCATTTAGATATTTTTTGAGACAATTAACATATATAACATATTACAGAAGCAAAAAAAAAAATGCATTGGTGTACTAAAAAGCCCTTTTTTTTGACGTTTAAATGGCTTACGCTGCCTAAACCATAACAAATACACTAAATTAATGTACATAGAATTGAGTATCTAAAGCAATCCTATAAGAAAATTCGCGACAGCATGTGTCTATCCTTTATGGATAACTCACAATAACCTTTCTTTGTGTTTCAAAATTAGATTAAAAGTAAGAATTTAATTCCAAAGACTTTTCCAACAACACAATGTTAGTGCTATAATATTATTAAATGTTTAATAATTACAGTAATTATATATTTTGAATTGATATTTCTTTGTATACATTTTATAAATTGTTTATTATTTTGCCCACACGAAAAATGTCGAGGGTCCATGTAGTATTATATAAGGAGCCTATGTGGTAGTGTTTAAGACACATGTTTACGTTGAAAATTTGCTGCCCCAAAATGTTATCTCGGCCATGAATTTGAAATATTTTGACAGCTTTCCAGGAGTAAAACTTACCTCTTCCATTAAGATCTTGCTCAATGAGGAAAACTCTATTGATACGGTATTCCATATCTAATGAAATACAAAATACAGTGCTACTATCAACTATCAGATTAAAAGAAAAAAATACTAATTTTCTTTAACAAATACATTAAACTTGCTTGATAACACAGTACGAATAGTTAAATGCATATTATTAAGTTTCATAGATTCAAAAGACAAATTAAGACATTTTATACTCTAACATACCCTACAATATGTTTTAGAAGGAAGTGGATGAATTAAAATAACTAGGAATGTTAATTATAAACGGGAATGGCAGGCATGGAGAAACAAATTAAACATACCCTCCTCAATTGTGTAAACAGATGCTATTATGCGTTGCCTGGATCTCGTTTCATTTCAAATTCTCTTAGAATATTAAACCATTACCTAAGTTAAGTATAGGATTTCTGTAATCACTATAATTCATAATAATATCTGATTCCATCCATTCATAGTAATTCTGCCCGAGGGCAGGTCTTTCACTGCAATCATAGCATTTTCAAGCTATGCTTTGCTGCTTTACTAGAGAATTATAGGTATGGTAGCTTCCCGTTGCTCTCCACATCGGTGAAGGATGATGATAATAATGATAAAGATGATGATGATGGCCGGATGATTTTCCGGGACCGTTGGGCCCTAAGCTTCCTGACATTTGTCTTACAGGTGAGGAAAACCCCGGAAAAACCTCATCCAGGAGCCTGTCCCGACCGGGAATCGAACCCGGGCCCGCTGCGTGACAAGGCAGCACGCTACCTCGAGACCACAGCGGTGGACAATATCTGATTAGTAGAGTAAAATTGGATCCCTCTAAAGTTAAAAAGAGGAGAACAAATTAATAGATTTGCAATGTATAGTCTTCTAATCAAAATAATTGGATCAATAAATCATAAATTTATGTTTTCACGGAAAAAGAGTTACTTTTATCAGGTAGGCAATGATTAAACTAAAAATATATAAAACGGTTATTCTTCCAGTTATAGGGATGTGAAACAAGGTCCCTTATTTTATGGAAGGAAAAGTTATAACAAGTATTTAACATTAAAGTTATTATGAAAATGTTTGTACCAAAGAGAAACGAGGTCTATATAACGGTGAGATCCATGAGACATATAGGAAAAAAAAAGTATTAAGAATATTATAAAGATTTGTCTCATAACTGCGATGGGCAAGACATATGACTCGAATGAGGAATGAAAGAGGGAAAGCGCTCAGCAAGCAGGTCAAGAATGAGGTGGGAGAATAGCATTATACATAATCATTATTTAGCCGAAATATACAGGGAATTATTAAACTATTATCTCATGATAGGATTCATTTAGAGCTGTTGCTCGCGCGATCATGAACGCCTGGGTTAGGTTTTAAAATAAGTTAGTTATAGAATTTAATAAGCCGATCCTTCATATACTCATATACATCAAAACTTCAGGAGACTGTAATAGAAATTCTGGACTTGTATAAATCTATAAAGACCGGAGTAGGATTGACGTGTTTCGGAGCTACGGCCTGTGACATCAATTCTACGTCAAAAGTACTTAATTTTCCTTCTATTTTAAACTTGTAGTTTGGCTTGTTTATATGCTTTAAAAAGTGTTACATTAATTTCGCGTATCCTGTTCCACTTTTGCTCATGTTTTGCGGACTGTACGCTCTATGTCCAGTCTAATTTTTTCTCGCTTGCTATACTAGGGGCATCCTTCTATCTTACTCCGATCTTTGTAGTCTAATGCATAAGCAATATTATTGTTTATATTTATGCTTTCTGGTAGATATAGGTTGTTATATAACAAAGATGGAATAAGAAAGCCAATGTTGAGAGCTATCGCGTTACTAAATAAAATATACTCAACTCGTGTCCAACTCAGGGTAGTGTCGAGGGATGAGATGAGATGATCCCCATATATATATATATATATATATATATATATATATAGAGAGAGAGAGAGAGAGAGAGAGAGAGAGAGAGAGAGAGAGATCTGTGGATGACAAGGGTGCCTGCCGACCACGCCTGACGCACCATCACGGGGGGAGGTGAACGAAATGAAATGGATGAGTATGGAGAAATGGTGGCAGGGGAAAACGAGAGAAACCCCCGAGAAAAACCACGAAACCCACATGGAGTGACCGAGACTCGATCTCGGGACCCTAGCGGTGAGAGGCGAGCGTCTAATCGCTTGCGGTAAAGGAGCCGCCTTTCGCGCTACTACTTTAGATAATATACACTGTTTATGCGTTATATCAACGCCATCTTTCTTGACAAATAAGTAGTTATAGTTGCTTTCCAGTATATATATTAAGCTCTTGGTAAAAAAATGGCAAAAATGCCGACCCATGTTGTGTATACGTAAATATATTTGCTATATTTTTTATCTTGTAAAATAATCATCCTATAGAGGAAGTTCGGGTAATTTGGACCCCTGTTTTGAATTTGTTGATTTTCTTCTTTTAATTAAGGGATTTGAATTTTGTTTAATTATCGTGATTATCATTAGCAATGTAACTATGAAATAGCATTGTTATTTTATTCAAATATGGAAATATCTTCATAATTTATAAACTTTTTTTACATTACAAGAAAGGTCCACTTTAACGTTCATATTGGGATAAAGTGGACCCCAGAGTCCACCTTAGCTTTCAATCTATTTTGAAATATATTTATTCTATTAATTTATACAGACATGCACAGATTAATCTGAACATATTTATGACTGATCATAATTAAAAGGCGTTGTTATTTATTTAATGTTTTGAAAAATTATTGTCGATTATAACAGTCACGCTTCATTCAACTGCAGAATGCGACGGCCTTTGGGTTTAGTAAAATTACAAGGATATTAAATAAAACTAATTAAGTGAATGGTTTTTACAGATAGCATCCTCATTGATAAAATATATATAGGCCTATTCGTGTAAAGTGGATCCAAGTCCACGTGGAGGGCCCACATTAACAGAATTCCTTTGTTATGTTTAATTATTTTATACAGCCACCATGTCACGTAATATCAAACCGAACCCGTGTATATTAAAACAGAATCTACATAATATAATATATTTAGAGATTTTTTTTCAACATGTGTAATATTCAATAGCATAAATTAAGAATTGATTCCTAGCTTGAAAAACTTTTAAAGTGGTAATTTTCATAAATATGACAAATAAACCCTTCTTCGCACAAAGAATAAAAGAAACTGGCCTTGAACCCGTCAATGTTGATGAGGGAAATAAGTTAAAATATTTTCTGTTGGAGGGCAGTACCAATTAAAGAAGATATTAACAGGGTCCACTCAAACAGAAGGGTCCACATTATCCGAACTTCGCTATAATATTCCACTTGTTTACTATGGTAGTGTGAATGAATGGTGTATCTTAACTTAAATGTTCATTCTGCCTGGAAGACGCCCCCGCAGTAAGCTGAACCCTCGTTAGGAAACGATCCTCCATGTCCTTGTGTAAACAAAAAGTTACATACGTGATGCAAAGTTAAAATGTCCTATTTTGACAGATCATGTCACAAGGCTCAGGTGGTTCAAAACATGCAAAAGTGCCTATAAGCGAGAGTTCTAACAAGAATAAGAAAGAAAGAAACCACAAATAAGGAATGTAGTACAGTAGATAGAAGTTTGGATATACCTGCTTGTCAGCGCGGTGCTCCTGTAAACCTCTGAAAAAGTTTGAGAGACTTGTGATGTTGAACAAGCCAGAGAGTAGCTGATCTCCTTAATTTTATTCCGAACTTAAACTTCTCTCTTTTTTTATTCCGTTTATTTTATCATGACTGAAGCAGATTTATGTGGATCTACTCCACCACATAGCATCGATGAAAGTTTCCCTGAAAATTCCACTTTTTCTCTCTTAATTGAGGTCTTACTACCCATTCTCTGATATACATTTTTTTGCAACAGCGATGAAGGCCGCTATACTGATTTTTACAGGAGAGCTACAAAAATGTTCATTTTTATTTCCTTTCTACAGTTTAACCTCTCTATTTGAAGGCACTTTTATGTACCTCTCACCTGCTGAATTTTAGAAATATACGAAATATCGGGTGACGATTTTAAGCTCTGATCACACATAGGCCCTAATAATTATTTGACAACACAATGAGTCCATGCATAAGTAATTAGCTCAATGCCAAGGCCACATCCGAGACAACACGAACGTGTATGATAAGACACAATTTACTCGTACGAAACAAAGCGAACGTCATGGACAAATAGTGTTAAGGGACTATTTACCCTGTTAACACAATATATATTGATCAAATATGTTATTTTTTGTCCAGGCTGGTAGAAAATTAAAATATAGTGGTTGAAGATCCATAGGTATTAGTAATTAATAACTCCAGAATTCATCGATCCTAGAAACCGTCATAATTGATTAATTTCTTCCCGAAATAACCCAAATTGACCATCTCCAAAGTGGGGTTGAACTTAACCAGGTACTTACTTTCGCAACTTAAGACAATTTTAATGCAATTTATGCCATTACTAGGTGATATTTGTAACATTTATCCCCGGAAAATTACCATCGTGAAAGTATATTAATGTAATGTGAAATTTACGAGTGTAAATATGTTTTTACGTTGTAACCGTCGGCCATTTTGAAATCCCATGAAACGCCTTTTTTTACGCGGTTAAATATGTACATTTGTTTGTGTTTTACGCGGCTAAATAGGACATAAATCAGTTATTATCGACGGAGATGCTGTGTTATCGACAGAGCCAGGGTTTATCGTAGGTTATTAGTGTGGTTATCGCAGGTTAAAATGCGGTTATCGCAGGTTATTAATGTGGTTATCGCTGGTTAGTACTGTGGTTTTCGCTGGTTCATAGAATAACTGTGTTATTTTAAACTGTGAATTTTAAAAGTGTTGAGAATAGCTATTGTAACCAGAGTGGTCATGACAGGAAATAGTCCCACTTTTATTCCATATTTACGAGTAAAATTAGTTAAAGGTAATTAAATTTCGGGACTAAATATTTTAATATATCATTTTATAATTATTTATTGCATTTAAGTGGTGTTTAAGTGCGTAATTAAATATGGTGCTAGCTTCCATGGCGCCCATTGCCAATTAAAAGACTGGGCACACATCACCCAACACTTAGAATTTACAAAGAATTATCTCACTGTGTGATCCAAACCCACACCCATGTGACAAGCTATACATCAAATCGAATGTACCACCATCATATAAGAACCAATAATGGAAAATGATGTGTTAACAAACAAAACAATGCCACCACAATTACATCGACCTGATTACGTACAATATAGAAATCACTGCACACTAGAGTGATTACGATAATAATAACAAAAAATCCGTTATTAAACATAACATACTCCGTAAAATTTCTCTGGCATTATCGAAATCGGAACACATGGACATAAGCTCTCCATACATCCCTATCTTGAGCTAATATTTTCCAATAATTCCCTGTATGATTCATCTCCACAAAATTGAGCAAATAAAAAAATTGAATACAATAAATTGTCATTAATTACAAATATATAATTATATATATAAACTATATTGCGTCTTCTACTAATTCAAGCCATTTCAAACGCTACTTATTGTTTCCCCGCATGTAATTTGGTCGCTTTGTTCTCGTGTTCGTCTAACCACAGATTTAATGAAATCTAGTGGAATCTATTAACTTTCACTTCAGTTTGTTTTGGATTCAAGTATCGATTACCTTACGTAACACAACTCCGAAATTGTACAATCCTTTTGTGAAATTTTAATAATAATGATAATAATAATTGTATATACAGATTTTCAATGTTTACACATCTTTCTGTGTCGAAAATTTAGGCTGTTTAACATTCTTATGTTTTTTGTGACGAACATTTTTTTTCCCCTCGCATGACATTATTATTATTATTATTATTATTATTATTATTATTATTATTATTATTATTACTATTATTTTCCATTTTTGTACATCTTGTTGCTCTCCTCAAGAAACCCATTTCCATCGACACAATTTTTTTATCTTAGTTTTTTTGTTTAGTTTCTATACTTCAGCTTCATATGTGACAATACTTCTCACTATTGAATTATGTGGTATATTTGTAAGTTATTTTTCTTGGTTATATGTATGTTCCATAGGACACCATTTAACACTGCTATTATTGCTGTACTTTAATTTAATAATAATAATAATAATAATAACAATAATTTATTATTATTTTATTATCATTATTATTATATCTAAAATAATAATAGTTGACATAATATTGAAACAAATTTCACATTTTTTTAACTATCCTGAAAATCACTTTTCTTATAACTATTGTAAAAGCGTCCAAATAATCTCGCGTGTTCAAAGTATATTATTATTATTATTATTATTATTATTATTATTATTATTATTATTGCTATTGTTATTATTATTATTATTGTTATTATTGTTATTAGTATTATTATTATTATTATTATTATTATCATCATCATTATCATTATTATTATTATTATTATTATTATTATTATTATTATTATTATTATTATTATTATTATTATTATTATTATTATATTATTATTATTATTATTATTGAATGGGACGGTAATTTTATTGTATCCGCTACATGAGTCAATACTAATAATGCTCGTGGTAAAATTCCGTTGATGTGTTAGAAAATATAAAAAATTATAATGTAAAATTATAAAATCGTTGGGTCTACTTTGTTTTGCAGTCTCCTCAACTTTTAAAATAATTAATTAAAACTTCAATTAATGTATTAATTAATTTAACAGTAGAGGAGACTGCAAAACAAGGTACAATTTTATAATTTTATATTATATTTTTTTATATTCTCTAATCATAATTATGATTTTAACAAAATATGCATCAAGTGTAATATGAAAATTAATACAGAGAAAACAAAAGTGGTGACTTTTCATGGAAAATAGCTTGTACGTTGCAATATGTGTATACATTCAAAAATACTGAAAAGAGTAAATTTATTTACCTCTCTTAGATATACATTAACATATTTGCATGAAGTAAATATATTAATTAAAATATTAATTTTAATAAAACCATGGGGATAATAATTTCAATAATGAAATCTTCACTGGTCCAGAAAAATACCAGAGTACGGTATACAAAACCTAGCGAGACCTGCACTTTGCTACGGCAGTGATGAAGCATGGATTTGAGGAGAGTAGGATAACTTCTAGTGAAATGAGATTCAAGAGTAATAGGCTACAGCAAGATACACCAAGTGGGATTACAAATGCAATGATGATGTGCTGAAGGAACTACTCTTAGAACCAGTCATTAAATACATACAAGAATACGAGAACAGCTGGATGAATCATTTGCGACGAATGAGTTCAGGCATAGTTCCCAAAGCCATGATTCGTTATTGTCCAACAGGGAAGAGATCTCTGGGCCAGCCAAGGAAGCATTAGATACAATATTAATCAATGAGATCGTAACAGGCCTCAAGACTTGTATGGATGAAGAAGAAAGTATTCTCTAATCATACAGGTGTCGGACAAACGTTGTTGGCCCATACGCAGCAGGCCAGCGTTCGATTCCCGGTCAATACAAGTTTCTTAGGTTTTTCGGGATTTTTTCCTGACCTGTAAGACAAATGTTGCAAAATTTTAAGGCAATAATACCCGAACACTAATCATAATCTCCCTATTACATTCGACTTGTTTGATATGAAGTGTGAGTAAAAGGTGTGTCTTGTCTTAAATGTTCATGCTTTCTCGGAGGTGGCCCCTGATTGACCTGATTCCTCATTCAGAGAGGCGCTATGTCCTTGTGTAGTTAACAAAATATGTATATGATCCAAAGTTTAAACATCTCTCCCGACAGATTGCGCCCCTGTAATAGTCGGGTTGCATGGTAGAAGTTGGGCCTTGAGATACATCCCAATTCCCAACTTCGCTTTCTCCCTTATCTACTGCGCGACCACACCAAGTTCTCAGGCTTAAAACCAACACCCCAGGAGAAGGTATTGGAGTGACCATTTGGGTAAGAATGGTGAGCTACATAGTAAGTCAGGTCGCTCACCCCTGACGACCCCACAGTTGGTCCACGGGCTCCTAGAGCGTAGCCGGGAGTACTGCTTTGCGTTCAAGCATTGCAGATCCACCGACCATCCCCCTGTTCTACCTCCAGGGACGCATCCTGCAGCCGTAGTTAGACCGGCTAGGCTTGACCCACTAATCCAGCATGGTACACGTAAAAGTATCTAAAAGTGAGAGATTAAACTATGGATAACTAACTAACTCACTGGCACTATCGAACCCGTAGGTTCATAGCCGCGCGGACATAAGTTCTCCATATATTCCTATCCTGAGCTAATTTTTCCAATCAACCCTGTATATCTACTTCTCTCAAATCATGGTTAATGTTATTCTCCCACCTCATTCTTGGCCTACAACTGGGAATATTCCCTCTGGTTTTCGTACAAGAAGTTTCCATGTCCCTCTTTCATTCCCCATTCATGCCACGCGTCCTGCCCATCGCAATCTAAGAGACTTAACCGTTCTTACTATATCTGGTTTCCTATATAGTTCATGTATCTCACAGTTATGTAGTCTCCTCCATTATCTTGTCTGTTCATCTCTCTTTGGTCCGAACTTTTCCTTAAGAATTTTATTCTCAAATACTCGTAATCTTTTCTCCTTCCTTAAAGTCCAGGTCTGTGTTTCTGGCGAGGAAAATTCGAGGATGCGGATTCCAGCATACAAAAAAGTCAATTTCGCCACAGAAGTGTTTGGCACGTTAAGGAAATTTCTCTAAAAATATCCAATTGTAAAAACTTACTCCTTGATACCATTATTAATAATAATGTAATAATTAATTGTTAATTTATTTTACCTGATGTAGTTATGACCGTAAGGTCTTCTTTCCACTTCTTCAGGGTTAAATTATACATAATCATCATCATATTAATAGTCCATTCACGAATTTAGGAAATTTTTGGCCTGTTCGAATACCATCCAAAAGTCTTTTGAGTGGTCGTCTTGGTCTTCTTCTTCCTGCAGGTTGATAGCTTAACATCTGTTTTGGTGCCCTGCGATCCTCTATTCGATGAACATGTTACATCCATCTTGACTTATAATCAAAAATTTTGTTTTCTAAAAGTTCCATGTGTAACTCTTCTAAGATGTCTTCTTTTGTTTATGATCTAGTATTTTGTATCCAACTTAGAAGATTAAATTATAATAGTAACAATAAATTATGCATTATTTACAACATAGCGCAATATAATGACGTTAAACCAACCAACGAACCAAAGAATCAAACCCTCAAGAATTTCCAATTGAGATGCTTTGGAGTCAAGTTTACACTAAATATAATATCGTGCTAACTTCCGCAAGACTTTAGTTTGTACCGCCCAAGTTTGCATAATTATAATTAAAGTTAAGAGAGGAGATGTAACAATGTAAAGTCTTCCTGCTAACCTGAAACTTGGATATTTTAGATACATATCTAGGGAGTATTTCGTGCACATGACTCAAACTTAAATACTAACTCACTAGCATTATCGAACCCGGAGGTTCATGGCCGCGCGGATATAAGCTCTCCATACTTCCCTATCCTGAGCTAATGTTTTCCAATCATTCCCTGTAAAATTCACTTCCCTCAAATCATATTTATTGTTATTCTCCCACCTCGTTCTTGGTCCACCAACAGGGCGTTTTCCCTCTGGTTTTCCAACAAGAATCTTCCATTCACATATTTCATTACCCATTCGTGCTACATGTCCTGCCCATCGCAGTCTATGAGACTTAACTGTTCTCATTATATCTGGCTTCCTATAAAGACTATGTAGTTCATTGTTATGTAGCCTTCTCCATTCACCTATCTGTTCATCTCTCTTTGGTCCAAAAATTTTCTTAAGAACTAT
Source organism: Diploptera punctata (assembly GCA_030220185.1). Classification (NCBI taxonomy): domain Eukaryota; kingdom Metazoa; phylum Arthropoda; class Insecta; order Blattodea; family Blaberidae; genus Diploptera; species Diploptera punctata. The sequence continues at coordinate 953,459 of JASPKZ010008362.1, read as the reverse complement.
TATCAAATACTCGTAATCTTTCCTCCCTACAGTGCTACTAACTCACTGGAATTATCGAAACCGAGGTTCATGCTTACCAGGAGTTAAGGTATTCATACATCCCTATCCAGAGCTAATGTTGGCTATTCAATGCCACGGGTGCCACCAGTGAAAATTCGATCGGAGAACAAGTGACTTTTAGCGTCGTGTTGGCTAAGTGATAACACATGCTCCCTCTAGAGCCAATTGCCGACATATTTGCTCATATATGTGGGGTTTTCTGTTTTTTTATTTGAATTTATGTTGGTGGCATGGCGGCATAGAATTTCCCTGATATTTTCCAGTCATCCTCTGTATGATTCGCATCCCTCAACCCATGGTTAATAATTATTCTCTAATCTCATACTCGATCAATCAACTGGACGCTTTCCCCTCTGGTTTCTAACGTTAAGTTTCCGTATCCTTCTTTCATTACCCGAATGTTCGTATATCCAGTCCGTCGCAGGCTTAACTCTTATTTTATATCTAGTTTATCATAAAGATCATATAGCTTACCTGTTATGTAGGTTTTTCCCCTTCTCTGTATGTTCGTCTCCCTTTGGCCCAAAAATTATCAAAACATTTTACCCCCCTTTCACTTGCTGACATATATGGATAAATGAGCATAACTAAATTAATTTGGTCAATAAGTTCCCACTAGAGAAAGTCCTAATCCCGGCACAGGGAAGGAAAGGGCTAAAGAAGAAAATTATTTTTTTTATTCAGGATTTTTTCTGTTAATTACCCAAGTATCTTCAACCAAAATATACAATGTTTTTCTACCTCACTTCCCGATCTTGTGTGTGGGCTCCTGTCATATTTCTCTTCTTCAAGTTGTATTGAATGTCCTTTACCCACGTTGACTTTGCTCTACCACGTTTCCCTTTTCCAGGAGGTATCCATTTCAATACTTCTTTGTTTGTTTCTGTGTCCCTGTTTCTCATTATATGCCCATACCATCTTAGTTGGATTTCTTCAATCTCTTGTACAATATCGTTTTCTACATGCATAATTTCTCTTATTGTATTATTTTTATTTTGTCTAATTTTTATATTCTTGCCGATTTTCTTAAAAGGACCATTTATGTGACTAATAATTTATTTCTGGTCCACCGCTGTGGTCTCGGGGTAGCGTGCTATCACGCAGCGGGCCCGGGTTCGATCCCCGGTCGGGACAGTTTTTCTGGGTGAGGTTTTTATCGGTGTTTTTCCTCACCTGTAAGACAAATGTCAGGAAAACTTTAAGGCTCAAACGGTCCCCGAAAACATACGGCCATCGCAATCATCATCATTCATATTCATCTTAGTTAAGCTTAGGATTAGGGACTCTCCTGACGCACCATTATCATCATCATCATCATCACCCATCATATCATCGGGGCAACGTAACCCCGCCTTCTAGGCGCCCCAACCTCAGAAGTGGGTTACAAGTACGCCATGCCAGGAGAGAAACCAGGAATGTCGAAAAAAATAATAAATAAATAAATAATTTATTTCTGTGTTTTGTTTCAACATCCATGTTTCCGCATCATATAATAAATTACTCTCCACAATTGTGTTATATATTAATAATTTAGTCCTCTTGATTATATTCCTACTCCATAAATATAATTTAATGTGCCAAATAACTTCCTTTGTCTCTAACATTTTTTTTTCGATGCTTAATTCAGATGATGTAGCTTTTTGAATAATTATCTCAAATACTTAAAATATTCCACTGTTTAACCTTTGTTCCATTTATTTCTAATTCCTCGGACAGATCTGTGCTCATAATTATATTAATTTTACAATTAAAATGTTTAAAGTTAATCATGCTTTGAGAGAAGTAGATTATACAGGGGATGATTTGAAAACATTACCTCAGGATAGGGATGTTTGGAGAGCTTATGTACGCGCGGTCATGAACCTATGGTTAGTCATTAAAATATTCAATCCCGCAGGGATCGAATCCGAGCCTAATATGGCTTATTATTTTTTTCACGGTCCATGAACTGGTCCGAATTTTATTAGAATATTTAACTTAACCGAATGCGTAGATACGAGAATTTAACTGTGAACTTCTGTTTCTCGCACAACATCACATGTGGGGCTTTTCATATACTGTTCTCCAGTGACTCGTTCACACTCTTGTTCCAAGTCAAATAAAGCAGCGCCCTTAAGAGAATTCTAGAACCACACACACATGTAAACATCTCAAATGTAAGAGTAAACTGATTTCAGACAATGAAAACTGATATTACCGATTAAATTAATTATCTGTCCATTACTAGGGGCTAATGATAATATCGTTGCTTGAAACGCAGAGGGAACGGGTTCGATCCCCAATCAGGAACATATTTTTTTAATAAGTTAAAATAATAAAACTGTTACCTGAGATATTAGTCGTCCTCAACTAATTAACTAACTCACTGGCTCTATCGAACCCATAGGTTCTTGAACACGCCAACATAAGCTCTCCACACATCCCTATCCTGAGTTAATGTTTTCCAGTCATTCCCTATATGATCTACTTCCCTCAAATCACAGTTAATGTTATTCTTCCACCTCATTCTTGGTCTACCAACTGGTTTTCCTACAAGGAATTTCCATGCAAGTCTTTCATTCCCCATTCCTGCCACATGCCGTGCCCATCGCGGTCTACGAGACTTAACTATTCTCATTATGTCTGGCTTCCTATAAAGATCATGTAGCTCACTGTTATAGTAGTCTTCTCCATTCACCTGTCTGTTCATCTCTTTTAGTCCAAAAATTTTCGTATGAACATTAATCTCAAATACTCATAATCTTCTTTCCTCCCTTAAAATAAGATCCCATGTTTCGATTCGATGTAATGGAGAATAACTGTTATATATATTTTCACTTTAATGTTTATTGAAAGGAGTTGAGATTAGTCGTCCTCAACATTAAAATTAATTAAAATTGTGTGGGCCTTTCAGAACTACTTTTCACATCTGCAGCTGCTGTATATAGAAAAGTCTGTGATAAGTGTAAGTATACCTATTTGTTTAATATGTGTTCAGTTATGTATCTGTTGTGTGAAGAATTATAGCTATGATGATGAGAGAGGAGAAAGTAAAATCTTATATCGAAGAGCACCAAGGTGATCTCCAAGCTTAACTTCCCTATCAATCGGACGAATCCCTATCAAAAGTGTCATAAAGTTTCTGAATGTATGTACTGAGGAGTGTTTTTGGATGTAATCCAGCCATCTCTTACGCAACCTAGAGATTAGAAATTCTACACCTTAAGACAAACAAAAGGAATAAGAATCTTGTATCGAGATTTTGTTTTCTAGGCCAACCTTTCCTTCACCCATACGTTAAGCATGCCATTAGTGCACGATATCCTCCATTAATATCAACGGGAAGTCTTCTTCTTCTTCTTCGTCACGGTTTAGGCTTATTTACTAGCCTGTTCCGGTTCCAAATTGCTCCTGTTTCCATGTTTTCTTTGTTATTTCCAAACTTTTTCTTCCTCATGGTGATTTGTTGTATGCTTCTTTTGGTATTCTATTCTCAGTCATCCTTGCTAAGTGTTCTTTCCAGTTTTTTTTCTGTATTTCATTATTGTTATGTTTAATTCCTCTACTTTTAGTTGTCTTATTTCTGTGTTTTTTTTGTCTGTTCTTTGATATCCTGCTATTGGTCTGAGGAATTTCATTTCAGCAGCTTGGATTTTCGCAGATTATTGTGTTGTCGCTGTCCATATTTCGGATCCGTACGTAGTAATAAGAACTGCCATTGTCTTGTATAATTTCATTTTAAAGTCTTTACTGGCTTTATTTTTCGAAGTTCTTTTTTAGTGTTCCTGTTATATAATTAAACTTATTTAGTTTGTTATTTATATGAGAATCTATGAGACCGGAACAAGCCACATGGGCTTAATCCGTGATTGTTGATGATGATGATGATAGTTTGTTATTTATATCTGTTTCCGTTGTGTATGACATTTCGCAACCTAGGAAGTTATATCTTACTACTTGTTCTATTGGATTATTTTTTAATATTATATTTGTCCGAACTGGATGAGCGCCTTGAAAGCCATTGTTTTTTATTTTTCTGATATTTCCATATTGAATTTTACTGTTTTTATATTTAGTTTATTTAGCATTCTTTGTAAATCGTCTTCTGTTTTTGCTATTAAAATCTGGTGATCTTCAAAGGCTATTGTTTTTATTACTATTACTATTACCTGGCGTGCGCTGCTACTCCTAAATAAATGTTAATGTGTTTTTACCACCAGCCTTGAGCTGCTATGCTTGCCCGGGAATTAGCTTATCCCGATCTTCTTGGCATCAATGAAAGACAAAAATGGTTATTGTGAGTTATCCGTAAAAGATAAACATATGTTGTCGCGGACTTTTTTGTAGAGTTTTTTGAGATATTCAATTCCATGTACAATAATTATGTGTATTTGTTATGGTTTAGGCAGCAGTGGACGAAAATAAAATCAAATTTTGAAATCCCACAGAATATTATGAACCCGGACCCGGAATTCAGGAGCAGGCATGCTAGCGCGGTGGACATGTTAAATATAAAAGTGAAATTCTATGAGTCTGACTGTGAGTCCATTATAGACTCAAAAACTACTTGACCAATTTGAACGGGGTTTTTTTACCTTCATTTAGAGATTTTTTCTGAGACAATTAACATATATAACATTATCGTACGTGATTCAGAAATATGGCTATGTATACGTTTGATCGCATTTTGTGACGTAAATATAATTATTAAAGGAAGTACGATGTTATCATTGGAAAGGGAATCCTTCAAATTACAACAATATAACAAAACAAATCACTGCTCTCGTGCAGCTTGGCGGTTTGATTTTTGTGGGCTAGTGTCGAACGCTTCCACAATTCTCTTCGTTGTTTCTGCATCCGTGCTAATGTGAGGCCTTCCAGGAGGTTTGATTTTCTGCATCCTTCCCGTTTCCAGCAGTCGACGGCTGCAATGCTCACGTCTTGCCCGTCTTGCGGCCTCACGATCATTAGCATACGTTATTGCCCATGCAGCAATTGTAATTTGCTGTTGCATATTCAATGCCATTTTGACTAATGACGTAAGTTCTACACTGTTTTGTTTTATTCCATTGTAATTTGAATAATTGCTTTTCCAACGGTAATTTCATATTTCCTGTAATGGTAATATTTTCATCACACAAGCGATCAAACGTATAGCCATATTTATGATTAACCCCGTAGTACAGGGCCGGAGCTAAAAAAAAAGAAAAAAGTGCAACATCAGTGTATTAAAAGTCGCTTTTTGGATGCTTAAATGACTTACGCTGCCTAAACCATAACATAAACACAAAATTAATGTACTCAAAATTGAATACAGTATCCCAAGAAAAAAAAAATACAAAAAGGTCCGTGACAGCATATTCCTATATTTTACGGATAATACACAATAACCATTTTTGTCTTTCAGCTTATTGATGCCAAGAACATCGGGATGAGTAGATTCCCGGACAACGCCGGGTAATCAGCACGGGATATCTAAAAATAATTACGGTATAAATTTATAATTATTTTTCTTTTTACTTATTCAACTAAACATAACACATTTGATTGATTTAGGCGTAGCAGCGCATGCCGGCTATTAGCGAGTTTTATATAATGTTGTGCTTCGTGCCTCTAACATCAATCCAGTAACTTCTTTACTTATTGATTATCTATCCGCAGTTGGTATACCTTACAATGAGAATAAACTGGCAATAAACGTCGTGTAAATTCAATTGTTTCCAACTGTACGGCTTAATTAAAATGGTAATTGAGCAACCGAGCTGAGATTGTGATTCACTTCTTGAAGAAAAAAACTTTAGAAAGATTGTAAAAATTATTTATGCAATAAAAATATTATTTAATGCTAATTGGAATGGAACAGCAATTAATTCTATACTCATTGAAGACAGTTTAAAAATTCCTCAAAACATTCCATTACAAAAATGGCCGAAAGTCATATTTTACTGAATTCTAAGTTTTTTCTGAAATGCGGCACTCATGTAGGCCCTATACCTAAAAGACATGTGACCTAATTACTGTAAAGTTTGGGTGAGCAATTTTTGTTAACTTTTTAAATATATTTTCCCAACTCCTCTCATAAAACATTAAACTGAAAATATACAAAACTGTTATTCTCCCTGTTAGATTATATGGATGCGAAACATGAACTCTTACTTTAAGGCAGTAGAAAACATTACGAGTATTTGAGAATAAAGTCTTAGGTAAATATTTGTTCCAAAGAGAGATGAACAGACGTCCAAATGGAGAAGACAATATAACAGTGAGCTAGTATATGATCTTTATAGGAAACCAGATATATTAAGAACAGTTGAAGTATTGTAGACTGCAGGACATGTGGCACGAATGGGGAATGAAAGAGAGGCATGAAAGCTTCTTGTAGAAAACCCGTGAGAAAACACCTAGGAGGAGGCCTAGAAACAATGATTTGGTGGAAGTAGATTATACAGGCGAAGATTGGAAAATATTAATTCAGGATAGTAGTGTACGGAGAGCTTATGTCCGCGTGGCCATGAATCTATATAGTTCTATAGTGTCAGTGAGTTAGTTAATTGTTGGTTTTAAATAAATTTAAGACTGTTCATTATTACTGTTCTTCCGAATTTGTTTAAGTAAACGGGAGTTCGTAAGTTAGATAAAAAAATGCCATAAAAGAGTGACGCGTTTTGAGGAACTACTGTGTTATAATATCAAATAAATTTTCTATTACCCAAAATTCGCTTCATATCACACAATTTTTTAAACCAAATTATTACTTTCATCATAATCCTCATATCCAGCATTACAACACTTGTTGGCCATTGCTTCCTTCACAATCTTCCGCCAACAATCTCGATATTGTGTTTTTTCTTGCCATCTGTTTTTACTCATATTTTTAATATCCTCTACGTCCTAAAATAATCTTTCCCAAGGTGTTTCTCTACGATGAACTCCAACAATCTCTTTGTTTATTTTCTTTTTTGTAAGCTATTATCCCTCTTCCAAGAAAAAACTTGACGAAGCCAACCACGTCTGAGAGACCTAACATATCTTACAATACCTTCCCCATATACTATTTAATTTATTTCGCAGTTTGTCAAATTAATATCTAGGGAATTACAAAGGTACTGTCAACCATTGCATCCGAAATCTAGCCTACATTCAAATTTATTCCAGAGAAGCGCTGTGATGTACCAAGTTTGTGTCCAAAAACCTACCGTTTTTAACTGTAAGGCACAGAAATCGAAGCCAAGATCCAGCAATTGACAACAAATGACTTCCTGCTTCAGTAAGAACGCAGTGGAGTGCGCCGGGATGCGGCCCGGACGGCAGGTAGTGAGGGTTATCCATTCTACCAATTCGAGAGTTTTATTACTTCCCTATAGTTGAAATGAGAGATTTGGCGCTGTATGTTAGTACCTTGCACTTACATATGGCAGCTCATTATTTAGGTACGTTCTTAGTACATCACAACGCTTCTCTGGAAGAAATTTCAAGGTGGGTTTTGGTATGCAATGGTTGACAGTTCCCTTCTAAGATAGCTTTGATTTTGTCACTTCACACTTGTTTCCTGATATTCGATATTTAAAAAATAGTCAGTAAACTATATTTAAACTAAATTTACTTTCTCACTCCCCTTCAATCATCCCTCTTCTACGATCTACATATACTGTATATCCTTAATTCCCCCCTAACCACTGCTGCCAACTTATATTAATACTAGCTAATACCCGGTGTGCGTTGCTACGCCTAAATAAACGAAATATTAAAGGTTAATTAAATTATATGGTATACGCTGAGACGAACCAAACATGGCGGTTACTGATCAGTTTTTATTTTCGGATTTCAGGTAAACCTCCACTTCGAATTGTTGGATTTCGCTCATTTTAGATAATACCTAGATCGGTTTATTTTAGAGCATATACTGACCAATAGCAGAATATCAAAGAACAGACAAAAACGCAACACAGAAATAAGACAACTAAGAGTAGAGGAATTAAACACAACAATAGAGAAATACAGAACAAACTGGAAAGAACACTTGGCAAGGATGACTGAGAATAGAATACCAAAAGCAGCATACAACTATTCACCACGAGGAAGAAGAAGTTTGGGAAGACCAAGAAAAAGATGGAAAGAGCAGCAATTTGGAGCCGGAACAGGGTAGCACATAAGCCTAAACCGTGAAGAAGAAGGAGCATATACTGAGTTTCGTTGGGAAACATCGAAAATGTGACCGCTAGAGCGATTTTTAAATTTTCACTTCAGATGAACTCCTACATCTAATGATTTTAGAGAGTTCAATTTCGAATCTAAACCATCCAGGGACCCAATCAGATAAACTCAAAAAATTTCGTCAAATCGACCCAGTCGTTTAGGAGAGTAGAATGAAAAGCACACGTACAGAAGAATTAAATATATATAAAGATGGCTGATTATGTTGCTTGCAGAGACTCAAAATGCCGAGAACTAGAACATATATCATGATCTAATTTCTCAAACTAATTTTCAGTTTTCATAACCGAACCTTATTCTCCGATTCACGTACATAATTATTCTCACGATGATGCTTATATTCAAACTCTAGCAAAATTGAATAGTTAGAGGAGATAGTGCATCTCTTTGTTTTAACCAATTATAAATTCCAAAAGCATCTGACATTTTTTTGCCTATCCGCGCCCTACACTTTGTGTCATTTAGACTCATTTGAATAAGTATAACTAACTTTTTTACACGATAGTGCGTTCTGTCGTACTTGCAGGAATGGCGAACATGATTGAAAGTTCAATTTTCTACATTTCGGGGTTGCCAACCTATGAACAACTAAATAACTATACTGTAATATTACAAATTACCTATCTAGTACGGGAAGTAAAACCACTACCCTTTATGTCAACTACATATAATGTACATACAAAAAATATACCCAAAAGATAGTGTTAATATACATGATACGAAACAAATCACTGCATTTTAAATGAACTGAATTTTATTTGAAACAATAGGCCTATAAAACAATAAATTCGTACTTGCCGTTATTTTATCTCTGACTGGTGTCACGGCCTGCTGTAGTCTCAACTAAATTATTTTCGGTTATTGTTTTACTTACTTCCTTACTTACTCGCTGGCACTACCGAACCCGTAGGTTCATGACCGCGCGGACATAAGCTCTCCATACATCGCTAGCCTGAGCTAATGATTTCCAATCATTCCCTGTATAATTTACTTCCCTCAAATCATAGTTAATATTGTTCTTCCACCTCATTCTTGGTCTACCAACTGGGCGTTTTCCCTCTGGCTTTCCTACAAGAAGCTTCCATGCACGTCTTCCATTCCCCATACGTGCAACATGTCCTGCCCATCCCAGTCTACGAGACTCAATTTTTCTTATTATATCTCGCTTCCTATAAAGGTCATGTAGTTCATTGCTATGTAGTCTTCTCCATTCACCTGTCTGTTCATCTCTCTTTGGTCCAAAAATTTTCCTAAGAACTTTATTCTCAAAAACTCGTCATCTCATTTCCTCCCTTAAAGTAAGAGTCCATGTTTCGCACCCATATAATATCCATCCATAGTAATTCTGCCCGAAGGCAGGTCCTTCACTGCAATCATAGCATTTTCATGCTATACTTGCAGCTTTACTAGGGAATTGTAGGTGTGGTAGCTTCCCGTTGCTTTCCACACCGGTGAAGGATGATGATTACAATGAAAGGATGATGATGGCCATATGATTTCAGGGACCGTTTGGGCCTTAAAGTTTTCCTGACATTTGTCTTACAGGTGAGGAAAACCCCCGATAAAAACCTCACCCAGAAGAACTGCCCCGACCGGGGATCGAACCCGGGCCCGTTGCGTGACAAGGCAGCACGCTACCTCGAGACCACAGCGGTGGACCCATATAATATCCATCCATCCATAGTAATTCTGCCCGAAGGCAGGTCCTTCACTGCAATCATAGCATTTTCATGCTATGCTTGCAGCTTTACTAGGGAATTGTGTAGGTGTGGAAGCTTCCCGTTGCTTTCCACACCGGTGAAGGATGATGATGATGATAATGATAAGGATGATGGCAATATGATTTCGGGGACCGTTTGGGCCTTAAAGTTTTCCTGACATTTGTCTTACAGGTGAGGAAAACCCCCGATAAAAACCTCACCCAGAAAAACTGCCCCGACCGGGGATCGAACCCGGGCCCGCTGCGTGACAAGGCAGCACGCTACCTCGAGACCACAGCGGTGGACCCATATAATATCCATCCATCCATAGTAATTCTGCCCGAAGGCAGGTCCTTCACTGCAATCATAGCATTTTCATGCTATGCTTGCAGCTTTACTAGGGAATTGTGTAGGTGTGGTAGCTTCCCGTTGCTTTCCACCCGGTGAAGGATGATGATGATGATAATGATAAGGATGATGGCCATATGATTTCGGGGACCGTTTGGGCCTTAAAGTTTTCCTGACATTTGTCTTACAGGTGAGGAAAACCCCCGATAAAAACCTCACCCAGAAAAACTGTCCCGACCGGGGATCGAACCCGGGCCCGCTGCGTGACAAGGCAGCACGCTACCTCGAGACCACAGCGGTGGACCCATTATAATATCCATCCAATCCATGTGTAATTCTGCCCGAAGGCAGCAGGTCCTTCACTGCAATCATAGCATTTTCATGCTATGCGTGCAGGCTTTACTAGGGAATTGGGTAGGTGTGGGTAGCTTCCCGTTGCTTTCACACCGGTGAAGGATGATGATGATGATAATGATTAAGGATGATGGCCATATGATTTCGGGGACCGTTTGGGCCTTAAAGTTTTCCTGACATTTGTCTTAACAGGTGAGGGGGGGAAAAACCACGATTAAAAACATAACCCAGAAAAAAAACTGCCCCGACCGGGGATCGAACCCGGGCCGACTGCGTGACAAGGCAGCACCGTACCTCGAGACCACAGCGGTGGACCCATATAATATAACTGGTAGAATAAAAGTTTTATAGATTTTCAGTTTAACGTTGTTGTTTTACTATTATTTATTATTTTGAATGAAACACCATCGTGCAAAAAATAATGTACAAAGGGCAGTTTGTGAAATATTTTACAGAATTCTTGGAAATTAAAAACCTCGCTTCTGTAGAAACCACTTCCCAACCTCTCATGTTAATACAAGATTTAGGTAACTATGTAGTCAGGTAAATGTTAAAAAATGCAAATAAAAATAAATTGATGACACAGTACAAATACTGTAAGACATTTAACGTTTTTGTTATTCATGCATGATAGTTTGATGTTCCTTGAAGCAGTTTCCTATAATTGATGGTGACTTTGTCTGTTTTGATGCCATCAACAACCCGAGTGAGGCATGCAGGTGACAACAAAACACTTCTCTACCTTCAAACACACAGTACTTGTTAAAATTGAACCACCTTTGTTTAAAACTTGATGAAATGAAATTGCTAGCTACCACAACTTCATTACGCCGCAAGCTACGTTTATACATTGTTTTCAGTATATTCTACAGTTATAACCTGCATTGTCCAGGGTTATAATGCAGGACTAGCAACTCAAATTATTTAAGACAATTCCCAAACATGCAGTTAAGCATGTCTTTCTTTTTTCATTTAATTTTAGTGCTCTACAATTTTACATGGCCATGAAATAATAGTACCATCGACTGTAATGTTCACAAAACCTGGCGTATAAGTATAGCCTATCAAGTATGAAATAAGAGGCATCCATATAAAATTTGTCGGCCCTTAATAGCTTAGCTTTTGAATTATTTACTTACTTACTCACTGGCACTATCGAACCCGTAGGTTCATGGCCGCGCGGACTTAAGCTCTCCATACATCCCTATCCTGAGCTAATGATTTCCAATCATTCCCTGTATAATCTACTTCCCTCAAATCATAGTTAATGTTATTCTCCCACCTCATTCTTGGTCTATCAACTGGGCGTTTTCCCTCTCGCTTTCCTACAAGAAGCTTCCATGCAAGTCTTTCATTCCCCATACGTGCAACATGTCCTGCCCATCGCAGTCTACGAGACTTAACTGTTGTTATTATGTCTGGGTTCCTATAAAGACAATGTAGTTCATTGTTATGTAGCTTTGAATTACGGGGTATTATCTGAGGTATAAATGAATTTCGACAAATAAAGTGCTATACCCCCAGAAAGATAAGGGAAATAATAAACCGTGTAATGACCTAAGATCATTAATGTACAACATATTTTAGTCATGTGGTATATGAAAATTTTCCCAAAATCGTGATTTTTTTCGAATTCATTACTTATAGCTCTCTCTCTCTCTATCTCTATCTCTTTATCTCTCTATCTTTCTCTATTTCTCTCCACACACACACACACACACACACACACTTGTAGAATTAATTTTAAAATTAATCGTTCAAATAAAAAGTCACTTATGAGTGGATATCCAAAAACCAGTTTGTCCATTGAACTTTGTAACTAACTCACTGACACTATGGAACCCGGAGGTTCATGGACGCGAGAACATAAGCTCTCCATACATCTATATATATTTTTCCAATCAATTGCCTTTATCAAATCATGGTTAATGTTATTATCTACGATCTTATCCTTATCACTGGTCGCTTTCTATCTAGTTTTCAGAAATAAGTTTCCATACCTCTCTTTCGCATGTTCTGCCCATTGCAATCAACGAGATCACATAAGACATGAAACTGTTAAACATATAGATCGATTATAAATGATGCATTTAATATAATACGAAGATTTAGCGGGTCCTCGTTCGATACCTGGCGGAATTGAAAAATGTAATTGTTAAATTAATTGAATTACATTAATTTAAAATAATAAAAAATATAACAGACACTACTATATGGATTGGAACATTGGTTCTTAACAAAAAAAACACGAACGAAGAATATAAACTTCAGAAATGTGGTTCTTAAGGGGTGTTGTTGACTATACAAAACAGATCGGAAACGAAATGAAGATACACGAACGGAACCAAATATATTCAAGCTATTATATAGGATTGCACAATACAGAGATGAATGGATGGACCGCATCAATAGAAGGGATAAAAACAGGATCCCGAAACAGATTCTTCACTACAGATCACTAGGACGAAGAAATGTAGGAAGACCCAGTAAAAGATGGACAGACCAATTATAACATGAGATTGGAACAGAACTTTAAGGTCTTGATGATGATGATAATAATAATAATGGTGATGATGAAATTAATTTAAATGTAAAATTTTTAATTTCTGAGCTATAATGGGCGGTGGTGTACAATTTTAATAGCTAGATGATGCCCCAGATTCTTGTATTAATTTTGAAAATCCCTCCGTGGTGCGTATGTTGAGAAGGCCTATAGCAATTCGTAAGTTTTGTGGGGACATTAACCTTGCGTCCCTTTCTTTGTTTTCCGACAGGTGTAAACTCGTGCCGGCACAGCTTTTCGTCTTCTCCTTTCTCATCATCATCATCATCCCTCATCCAATACACTTTACACTACACAATCACATATGTTTAGACCTATTTCACCCATTTATTGCGTGAAATTTCGAAAACATTGAAGCTGTTTAAGTGGGTGTTAACGAATTCTTCGCATCAAAAACCAGAGACTGATATCGTCGCAGTATTGGCTAATAAATCTCGCTGAAAGGTGACGCGGGTTCATAGAATCTGATGGTATATATTTTATATATTTTAAATATTTTAATTACCTGGGATACAATGTGTCATATAGAAATAATGAAGACACTGAAAACAAAATAAATAAATAAATACATTTAATTATATCCTGCTAGAGTTCGGAATTCCTAAAAAGTTAGTTAGACTTATACGAATGTGTCTAAATGGCACAAAGAGTAGGGTGCGTGTAGGCAAACAGTTTTCGGACACTTTTGAAATCCAGAATGGGTTGAAGTAAGGAGATTCACTATCTCCTCTACTATTTAATTTTGTACTTGAGCATGCCATTACATCTTTAGAGAATGAGGAAGGCTTACAACTCAATGGTATTAATAAGCTGTTAGTTTATGCTGATGATGTAGTACTATTGGCCGATAGCGAGGAGATACTAAAGGACAACACGCACACACTATTGAGTAACACTAAGAAATTAGGACTGGAAGTAAATATCAATAAAACTAAATATATGGCCACACGTAGAAATACATTATATAATGGAAATGGACAGCTAATGACAAATGAGGGAAATTTTGAGGAAGTGGCTGAATTCAAATACCTAGGAACAATAATCACAAATAGGAATGAGATGCACAAAGAAATTAAACATAGGCTCAATTCTGGAAATGCGTGCTATTATGCATTGCAGAGACTCTTGATGTCCCAACTCCTTTCAAAAAACGTTAAACTGAAAATATATAAAACTATTATTCTACCAGTTACATTATGTGGGTGGATTCTTACTTTAAGGGAGGAAAGGAGATTACAAGTATTCGAGAATAAAGTACTTACGAACATTTTTTGACCAAAGAGAGATGGAAAGACAGGTGAATGGAGAAGACTTACACAACAATGAACTACATGGTCTTTATAGGAAGCCAGATATAATAAGAAAAGTTAAGTCTCGTAGACTGCGATGGGCAGGACATATTGCACGTATGGGGAATGAAAGACTTGCATGGAAGCTTCTTGTAGGAAAGCCAGAGGGAAAACGCCCAGTTGGTAGACCAAGAATGAGGTGGGATAATAACATTAACTATGATTTAAGGGATGTAGATTATACAGGGAATGATTGGAAAGCATAACTCAGGATAGGGATGTATGGAGAGCATATGTCCGCGCGGCCGTGAACCTACGGGTTCGATAGTGCGAGTGAGTAAGTAAGTATATGTATGGCACCATAAAACGAAATCTCAAATTAACTAGAAAGGAGACACTACAATGGCGGATCCAACACTGCTATGTGGATCTAAATACTGGGTCTTTATCAAAAACGAGGAGCGAAGAATAGAAACTTCAGAAATTAGGTTTCTGAGGAGTGTTGTTGGCTATACAATAACAAGAGAAAACGAAATGAAAATACACGAAGAGAACTAAATATATTCAAACTATTAGATAGATTTGCACAGTACAGAGTTGAATGGATGGGTCACATCAATAGAATGAACAACAATAGAATTCCGAAACAGGTTCTTCATTACAAACCACTAGGACGAATAAATGATGGAAGACCCAGTAAAAAGTAGAAAGACTAATTCTAACATGAGATCGGAACAGACCAGCAGGTCTAATCCTCGATGCTGCTGCTGATGATGATAAATTTTAAAGAGTAGTTTATTTTCATATAATTCCTAATAATAAATATCCATCCATTGTAATTCTGCCCGAAAGCAGGTCCTTCACTACAATCATAGTATTTTCATGCTATGCTTGCAGCTTTACTAGGAAATTGTAGGTGTGGTAGCTTCCCGTTGCTTTCCACACCGATAAAGCATGATTATGATAAGGATGATGATGCTGAAGATAGCCATATGATTTCGGGGACCGGTTGGGCCTAAAAGTTTTCCTGACATTTGTCTTAAGGTGAGGAAAAGCTCGATAAAATCTTCACCCAGAAAAACTGCCCCGGGTAGAACCCGAGCCTGCTGCGTGACAAGGCAGTACGCTACCTCGAAACCACAGCGGTGGACTAATAAATATTTGATTATATAAAAAAATGTTTTCAAATTTAAGTGGTTTATTTTAATATTAATCGATTCATATAATTATTTTATCAGTTTCAAGTTCCCTCAAAAACATTCCGAATAAAATGTTGTTTAAAAAATATTTAAGGCGGCTAGACGCTCGCCTCTCACCGCTGGGGTCCCGAAATCGTGTCCCGATCATTCCATGTAGGTTTCGTGGTGGACGAAACGGAGCTTGGGCAGGTTTTTCTCGGTGTTTTCCCCTGACACAATTTCATTCTACCATTTCTCCATGCCCATCTCATCCATTTCGTTTAATTTCATTCATCTACCTCCGTGATTGTGCGTCAGGCGTGGTCGGCAGGTGCCTTTGACATTCACAGACCTCAGAGGGAATTTCATCTCATCCCTCGACCCGACCCCGAGTTGATGATATTTATTTAAAGAGCATTACTTATGGGACGGTATAATATGTATATTTCAATGTGTTATGTACACTTAATTAACAATGGGTATTCGTCTGAAGAAGGTACAAAGTACTGAAACAGCGGTAACGAATTTGTATTTAAATAAATATGAAAATCATATATTCACGTAGACTTTCACGACCGGAGTTGCTATGATGATCTTGAAGAAGATTTTCGGGCTGTCGGCCGTGGTCGTGAGGCTTGTCCCCGACGTTTCGCCAGAGACTGCGTCTGGCATTCTCAAGGTTGTCTTGAGACTGGCAATTCTGTCCACTGTATGTCCTATTTATACGTTTACCGCGATATGTTCGTAAGTTAAATCTGCATTCTGATTGGTCAGCGTTGGGGACTTCCATTGCTCCAATGAGCAATCTCATTGGAGCAATGGAACTACAAGCCTCACGACCACGACCTACAGCCCGAAAATCTTCTTCAAGATCATCATAGTTTTATTTTTGTTTAATTAATATAAAATTAGATTTTCATGAAGTAAACGCCAAATCAATTGATTACTTAATTAACGCACAGAATGGTAGGAATGGCAAGTAATTCGAATTAGAGACATATTATTCAACAACGTTAACTTTCGATGCGGGAAAACTGGGAACTAAAAGACTGTGGTAAGGATGAGTAGGGGTTGGAGGTAGTAGACCCTTGTCTCAGGTTGCTGTGACAGTGTTTATTATCCGTCAGTCGTGTATAGTCAGTTGTTAGTGACAATGTAAAATTCGAACGTTAGACCCTATATTCACAGTATATACACATTTAAGTCTGCCAGGCTGTTGTTGAAAGTCAGTGCTGATTTAATTTCTCTGTACGTCACATTATCCAGATATCCGTAGACATACAACCTCCGATGATCTTCCATTAACTTCATCTCCTATTTCAAGTAGGTCTACCACTATATTTTGCCACTGATTATACCACTTGTCCAGTCATTCGCTTGTACCAACGATGGAAGGAGGCACTTTTCCCCTCTTTAACACTAGCACCATTGCTTCCCCTCACCGGCTAAAATGTTAATGCGGTCGAGTAATACTTGATCATAAGTTACTTTTAACCTCACTTCACTACCGACCTCCGTTAAAATATTAAAATTTGTCTACAAACTGCTTTTTGAACTTCTACTCCTGATTACGTGTAATATTTCAAAGATATTTATGATTGAAGATTTATAATATTTGTTCCCCCTAAGCTCTATAATGTCGCGTGACTGTGAAATATCACAAATATGAGTTATGTATTGTAGATCGGAAAATACTTAGACAAGGAAGAGCGAAGGAACAAGTTTTATGGTGGTATAACTTATACTGTTTTATTGCATAGCAGATATCCTCGTATCTTATATTAAACTTTTTAAGGGAATACATTCTGGGAAATTGTGTTTTTAAGGAGCCGTTAAATGGTTAGCATAAAATTTGGGATAATAACAAATTCTCCCATAATAATCAAGATTGATGCATGATCTCGACTGCAATCGAGAAATGAAGAATTTATTTTTCCGGACAGATACGAAGAATGAAATCATAAAGATTGTAATCACATTCTCACCTTTAAAAATATACGACCTAAATTAAATAATTTCCTCAAAAGCTATATAATTTAAAGATGTTAAAATGGGGGGAATATAATTAATTTCTTTGAGCACCACTGGATACGCTTCCAAACATAGATTGCTACTACCATTCATCAAGGACGCAGATAATTCTATCCCTTATCTTCTCGTTGTCCACCGCTGTGGTCTTGAAGTAGCGTGCTGCCTTGTCACGCAGCGGGCCCGGGTTCGATTTCCGGTGGAGAGAGGCTCCTGGGTGAGGTTTTTTTCGGTTTTTTTCCTCACCTGTAACACAAATGTTAGGAAGCTTAGGGCCCAACGGTTCCCGAAAACCGTCCGGCCATCATCATCATCCTTCACCGGTGTGGAAAGCAACGGGAAGCTACCAAACCTATAATCCCCTAGTAAATCTGCAAAGCATAGCATGAAAATGCTATGATTGCAATGAAAGACCTGCCCTCGGGCAGAATTACTATGGATGGATGGATCTTATTCTTGGAGGGGGGTAATGCGCATGTGTGTGTGTGTGTGGGGGTATATGTGCGTATGTAGTTTTTTTTTTTTTATTTGTTCTGTAGCAATTGTTTTTATTATTGTACAAAATGAGAGACCGATTTTATATCTATACACATGGTCTTTTTATGTATGAGTGTAGAGATGTGTGTTTTATTATGTATGTTCTGTAGACGTACACTTACATATATTCAATATTATTATGCCTTCTTCACGTATGAGTGTAGGTGTGTAGTCATGCATGTATTTGTTTATAGGCTATATTGTTATGTTTTTTTTTATTTTCTTTCGAAATGAAAATACATTTTATTACTCAGTAATTTTATCCTTAGGAAGCCCTTAGATTCACATCTTTTCAGATAATCAATATGGGACGCTAGCCAGATTATCAGTTTAAGTACCGCCTTTACTCCATAATATGGATCTGGTACTCATTTCTATTGGTGACTGGGTTCACTCGGACCATAGAGCCGCCAAAATATTTAGGTCAGTTTAAAAATGCATACCTCACAGGAAATGATCTCGCGATCTTTCGGTTTGTAGAGTATTAGTAGTGTTATTACTTTATTTAACGACGCTCTTTAATAGCTAAGATCGTTTGTGTACGCAATTCAATTAAGCATTAAAGGACTTGGGTTTTTTTACGTTCTTTAAATGTATGAAATGAGACCTATGCAATCCATACTCAATATTTTTATACCCTGAAACATCCATCTATCCTGCGAATTGAATAACTAACGGTTAATCATGTTTAGAAGTAAAATAAAGAATGAAGATAACAAATATATAACTAACTAACTCACTGGCACTATCGAACCGCAGATTCATGGCCGCGCGGACATAAGCTGCTCTCCATACATCCCTATCCTGAGCTAATGTTTTCCAATCATTCCCTGTATAATCCACTTCCCTCAAATCATAGTTAATGTTATTCTCCCACCTCATTCTTGGTCTATCAACTGGGCGTTTTCCACTGGTTTTCCTACAAGAAGCTTCCATGCACGTCTTTCATTCCCCATTCGTGCCAGATGTCCTGCTCATCGCAATCTACGAGACTTAACTGTTCTTATTATATCTGGCTTCCTATAAAGACCATGTAGTTCACTGTTATGTAGTCTTCTCCATTCACCTGTATGTTCATCTCTCTTTGGTCCAAAAATTTTCCTAAGTGCTTTATTCTCAAATACTCGTAATCTCATTTCCTCCCTTAAAGTAAGAGTCCATGTTTCGCACCCATATAATATAACTGGTAGAATAATAGTTTTATATATTTTCAGTTTAACGTTCTTTAAAAGGAGGTGGGAAGTCAAGAGTCTCTGTGATGGATAACAAATATATAGTAAAGTAAACGTGAAGTAAAAGTAAATCCTCCACTCATGTCCGCTGTAATGCCAGGTTGATGGATGAGATGAGATGAAAGTATTATTAAGAACTGTGAAGTTCTAGAAATAGGTTGAAAATAAAGTTGGTAATGAGGAACGTATAAGATGTCTTCAGAAGGTGTGTCAGGGGTAATGGAATTAGTTTGTATATGAAGTATGTCTAGATATTGTGTATTAAAATGTATGCTTGGGTTTAAAATGCATATATACTCTGTAGAGGCATGCAGTTAATGTTCAATAAATTGAAAAACACCTATACAATTGAAGATTTGTAATATAGGAAATTCGCCCATTACGGAAGTGATTTTGACAGAAAAGAACTGCAAACTTTTTAATGTTTTTATAAAGAAGGTTCAATTACTAATATATAACACAGTTGTAAAGAGTATTTTATTATATGGTGCGGAAACTTGGAGTTGAAGCAAAAACACAGAAATAAATTATTAGTCACAGAAATTGACTTTTTAAGAAGATCGGCAAGAATATTAAAATTAGATAAAATAAAAAATACAATAAGAGAAATAATGAATGTAGAAAAGGATATTGTGAAGAGATTGAAGAAATTCAACTAAGATAGTACGGACATATAATGAGAAGAAGGGACACAGAAACAAACAAAGAAATGTTGAAATCGATACCGCCTGGAAAAGGGAAACGTGGTAGAGCAAAACCAACGTGAATAAAGGGAATTCTAGACAACATGAAGAAGAGAAATATGACAGAAACAGACATGCAAGACCCGGTAGTATGGGGAAAAAATGTATATTTTGGTTGAAAATACCTGTGTAAATAACAGAAACAATTCTGAAATAAAAAATAAAAATTTAGTTTTAGATAAAATTATTTTATAATGAGTCACAACTTTGATACCAACTATAACGCTAATGTAGGTAAAATATGGTTTATGAATTTCGTATAATAAATAATAATATAATATGTGGGGATGCCGAGAGATCAGGCCTACCACACCGTCACAGGGACAGATGAAATGAAATGAAACGAAATGGATGACATGAATATGGAGAACTGACGAATGGATTTTTGCAGCGAAAAATGGCAGAAATTCCGAATAAAAAACCTGTCCTGGGTCAGATTCGTCCACCATGAACATCATGGACTGACCGAGACGTGAACTCGGAACCCAGAACTGGAGGACGAGTGTCTAGTCACTTGCACTACGGAGGCGCCTAATGAATTTATAAAATAAAATAAAATAGAATAAAATTATAGTAAATTCTAAACTTAATAATATAGACAATAAATTGCTTTCGATTCGAAGAAATTGTTGGGTTTGAACCCGTGAACTCTACAACCAAATGTGGGTATGATAACTACTTGTCCACCAGGATCTACTTTTAGCATATTGCCTTAACCAACTACGCTACGCAGTGGAAAAGAAATGGAGGAGTGAAATGTAAAGAGAGCGTTGAATATGACCGTTATATTTTGCGATGGCTGCTGACATCCGAGCGATTTTATTACAACACAGAGATGAGTTAGTTGATGGTTTTCTCGAAATGAAATAGAGGCAGCATCTGTTAATGTCATGAGAGAAATATCACCTTACATTCGAGTATCATTAAAATCGTTTAATCACTTTCATGTCTTTTTAATAATAACCTATTTTATAAGGGGAGATGCGACATATTATAGCAAATTCTATTTTAGTTTTCAGTAATGTACACTAGTATCAAAAAGTTAAACATAATTCAGTATTTTGTTAGGATTTTAAATCTCCACCTTCGGTATGCACTTGTGTGAATATAAAAAAGTAAAAAGGTAAATAGTATTAGGCCCAACAACTAAATATATAAAAAATATCCATCCATAGTAATTCTGCCCGAGGGCAGATCTTTCACTGCAATCATAGCATTTTCATGCTATGCTTTGCAGCTTTACTAGGGAATTGTAGGTGTGGTAGCTTCCCGTTGCTTTCCACACCGGTGAAGGGTGATGATGATGATGGCCACATGATTTCGGGGACCGTTTGGGTCTTAAAGTTTTCCTGACATTTGTCTCACAGGTGAGGAAAAACTCCGATTAAAAACCTCACCCAGAAAAACTGTCCCGAGCGGGGATCGAACCCGGACCCGCTGCGTGACAAGGCAGCACGTTACCTCGAGACCACAGCGGTAACGAGAGGAAAAATTGACTTATCAATCGATATAATATATAATTATATAACCTCCTGGAGTCATGGACTATATTTATACATGAAGGAGAAACATCTGAAACCAGGAGATTGAATGGACCGACAAAATTGGCTAATAGGAATCGGACGATGTCAAAGACATTAATCAACCGATGCTCTATCTATATCTATATTTTTCAGGAACAAGCTATTCTGAGACAAGCAAAAGAGTAAGTCAAAGAATGAAAAATTTGGAATGTTAAATTCTGAACAAAACTATATATATATATATATATATATATATATATATATATATATATGCCTATGGCTGGTTGGTTGGTGTCTAATGTGCTGCATCTAACACTGAAGTTATTAGCAGTCTTGCTCTCCAGTACTTCGAATAAGTGTCCTCTTTGACGCTGCACAGTTGTTGAGGTGTTCATCATCCATTTCTTCTTCTGGGTGGTTGCATAGAATGCATCTTGGTGTAGACAATATGTTGATCTTGTGCAAGTGTTTAGCAAGGCAATCGTGTCCTATAGTTAATCTGAATTGGTGGAGAGTATACTATTGTATGGTGCGAAACTTGAACATTAATCAGAGAGCTAGCACATAAACTATTGGTGACAGAGATGGACTTCTGGAGAAGGGCTTCTAGAAATTCAAAAAGAGACATAATAGGAAAACTAAAATAAAAAATAATAGATGTTCAAATAAAATGCGTTCTACAAGTTATTGAATAAAGAAGACTGAAATGGTTTAGCCACATGAAGAGGATGTCAGATGATATGATACCTAAAATGACATTAAATTTGAAGCGGAGGACAAAAGAAGAAAGGGGAGACCAAAAGAACAGTGGTTTCAAGGTGTGCATAGGAGTATGGTGTCAAGAGGATTAACATAGAGTGGTGCAGAGAACAGTGATTATTGGAGGAGTAAATTTTACAATGGGTTGTAGGAAAACTACTGTATTGTAGAGAAATTTCTAATATAGAAGTTATTTTTCATATGTTTCATGCAAAGTTTAACATTAATACATAAAAATAGTTGCAATACCATGCTGAGTCACGAAATACACAAATTTAAAAGTTTAGCCATTATTGTACTAGTAAGAAATGAGTGTACAGTGTTCTCTCCCTTCCCTTACAAAGACTTCATAGCATACACAGTACCTCCTAGCAGAGTAACCAGCACAATTGTGTTTAATACACAGAACAGGTAAATATCCCAAAAAGAAAATAAACAGCAGAATAAAAACAAAAAAAAAATCAGTAAAGTTGTCCAGAATACATCATCATCCCGTATCATGGCAGCTGCCGCCGTCTTCCGGAAACCAAACGCCATTCCTCTCTGTCCATTAATTGATCTTCCTCCAATCCTCTGATATTCATAGCTGCTTGTACCCCTTCTATCTAAGTTTTCTTCTGTCTTCCTCTCTTCCTCCTTTCTATTGGGATCCATTCCATAACAATTTAGGCAATCTTTGCTCTGGCATTCTTTTGACATGGCCATATCACTGTAATCTTTTCTTTTCTATAATGTCTCCTCCTAGAGGAAGAAAACCTTGATCAAAAATTACCCGTCCCCCAGGTTGGGGGTTGATGCATCGGGCCAACTCCTCGTTCATCATAAAAAGAAAAAAATGCTAAAAACCAAACATCATGCTAGAATACATATAACAGTTAAATTGTTCCGAAAAGAAAATAAACAATAAAAAAATTATATTATTGTTCGGTTGCATAATAAACGGTAATCAGTATCAGAAATATGAAAAGTGATTCCACAATTCGTAATTTCCTGTACCAAGGTAACTTCCAATTGTAGTGTAAATGAACTTGCATAAGGTATTACTTCCGACACCATTTATTGGGGGAACTGTGGTATTACATTTACCTGCTACTCGTATATAACTGAATTGTGTACGGAACTGTCACCGATAAAAACATTGTTTTTAGACAACATATTTTTTTACGGGAAATAATATTGAATACAAGGTATGATGGTAGCAATAATTAGGAATTCCCATTTCTTATTTTACGTTTACGCTTTTTCCATTATATTGATAGATATATTTTATTTACGATTTTATTACGAGCAGAATTTATACTCCATCCTGACTCACCTGTAAATTATATTATTTACACCACATCCTCAATTACTCAAATAGGATATTTTTCACTAAAGTGTTTGAAAAATTTCAAAATAATTTGTTTCTCTCCGGTTTTCAAATATTTTTCTTTCCCATGTTTTATACTTATACAGAAGCGTCCATTATGAAACAACTGAATTTCCAATGCATTCTACATTGCGCGTGCGTAATAATAAAACGATGTTTATTTAATCTATTAAAATTGTAATTACTCGAATATATTTTAAGATTCTTTCATATAACTTATATAGAGAGATGTGCTAGATAATAATTATATATTTTTGTTTTCTTTATTTCGAGTGTGAGAGATGGAACTATATTTTCTTGCAAGCTCAAAGGTAAAATCGTTATTCGAGCAATGAAAATGCAGTCATACATCTGATTTTTTACATTATAACTGGAACTTAATTCGGAACAGGAATAAAAGAAAATGGCTACAATGGAAGAGTGATCCGAAGAAAGTACTTTATCAATTAAAGAAAAATTAATAAATTTATTAATTGATCAAATTACCCATTGTATGATCATTTTTTATACTTAATCTTCGCATCGCCTCATTTGCTGACTATTACATGACTGAGTACATTTCTGTATTTACACTGAATAGTTATTTGTTAGAAAGAATGAAAGTAACATATTGCCTATCACTCAGGAGACATTTTCTTAATGAACAGTTCGTGGTTGTTCCAGTCTGTAGTTAAACGGTTTTCACCAGGATTTTGTGAGCATTAACTTACAGAAGCAAACTCATTTAGTAAAACCAGAATTTCACTTTGTCCCTGAGAGATTTATAGACTTAGAGATATGATATATGCTTATTTTTATTGAACTTGAAGATTACCTCCATTGCTAACTTATAAATATTGTTATTAATTGCGAATAACTTTATAAAACGAGATTTTTTTCCACAATCAAATAATGTAGGTTTAGTGTATTTAAACCTGCTGCATTTATGAGTTTTCTGAGTAATTTTGTGTAATATTTAATGTTAATGATTCTATTAACGGCAGAAATGGATTTATGTAAAAATAAAAACTCAGCAGTGAATTAAAATAATATCACATAGTAAACATACAGAAAATTAGGACTCAATAATTGATATGCCTATATATATATATATATATATATATATATATATATATGCTTCTAGTATGAAAACCTGAGGGAAAACGCCCAGTTGGCAGACCAAGAATGAGGTGGGAGAATAACATTAATCATGGTTTGAGGGAAGTAGACTATACAGGGGATAATTGGAAAAATATTAGCTCAGGATAGGGATGTATGGAGAGCTTATATCCGTGCAGCCATTAATCTACCGGTTTGATAAAGCCAATGAGTTATATATGTCTGTGTTTACTTTTTTTCTTTTTTCTTTTCATATAATATTTTATCTTCATTGTTAAATGTCAAAAATTTAATCATAACATCAAAATAAATAGCCATTACTGTTATAAAGTAAATATTCTCTTTAAAATTCTTACTTGTTATAGATGCCACGATTTGGCAGTGCGATCGATGTCCCGCTGCCTCCCATGAATAGAGAAATATATATAATGAAGAAAAATAAATGTCTGTGCTAAGAAGTTTGAGTAGCGCATTTGAAATCGTGCTATCATATAAAGTTAGATGTCTCTGATTAAAATTCCGAATCAATCGTTTATTTTTCTTTTCATATCATAAATTTATATTACTTCAGTAGACAACCCTTGTATGTTCCAGCTTCCAATACTCAATGTCCATTTTCGTTGCTTTTGTCGTATATTGTCAATCCTGCCTGTATTCTTCACTTTTTTTTAGCATAGTTCATTTTTTCCATAAGACGGGGAGTTGGCTCATCGCTGTAACCCTCAACTAGGATGGCCAGGTGATTTTTGTTCAAGGTTTTCTTCCTCTAGCCTTTAACGAATCCCTACAAGGCAGCAGTTTCGTATCCTGGCAAGGAGTCCTCGCAGGGTACTATCATCCGGGCCAGAATGAACTCTGGGTTTTTTATGGACATGTTATTCCTCCGTCACTCCCAATTCCTCCTGACTTGTGACAGAACTTAGTTCTCAAAAATTAGTCTAGGTTGGCCGCAGAGAATATGGATTTATGGAGGAGTAAAATTTACAATGGGTTGTAGAAAAACTCCTGTATTGTTCAGGAATTCCTAATAAAGAAGATATATATTGTTAAACCTTGCTTTGGAGTTAGTGAAGATGGAACCGGTTCCAAAGTCTCATAGTATTTCTAGAAAGTTTAAATAAGTTGAGGAGACAATCAATTTCATATTATAATTTTATATTGTAAACTAGCGGACACGGCAGACGTCCTGCCCGAACGTTCAGTTCTCGTGTAATGGCCTGACAATAAAAATATAAGTTACTTTTTTCCATAAAATTCACTACTTAAGACGTATTACGTAAGTTTGCATGAAAACTCCTCACTGCCATCTGTTATGCGTGCATGATGACGTTACATTGTTGTCGCGCAGAAATGTCGATAATACAGATAATTACATATCTGACATAAAAAAATCATATAACCCGATCGCAGCGCCACCTACCGAATCCAATTGTGAATCGAAACCATCCATGAACCCTCTCAAACACACAAAAATAATTCATCAAAATCGGTCCAGTCGTTTAGACAGTTTTTAATTTCGGGTTTCAAGTAAACCTCCACTTCAAATTGTCGGATTCCGCTCATTTTTGGATAACTACCTCCGTTTATTGCAATACGATATACTGAGTTTCGTTGTGAAACATCGAAAAATGTGACCGCTATAGCGATTTTTAAATTTTCACTTCAGGTGAACTCCTACACTTAATGGTTTTAGAGGGTCCAATTGTGAATCTAAACCATCGAGGAACTCAATCAGACACACACAAAAAATGTCATCAAAATTGATCCAGTCGTTTGGGAGGAGTTCATTGATACACACTCGTACAGAAGAATTATAAACATAGACTATAAGACTATAACAAAGCACATAGTCCTATCTGAACAAACATCGACTTGTCTCTTCTTTCTACAATAAACCAGATACTGTAACTTTAAATGTCTCTGAATTTACTTGACCACGAATAGAATTATAATAGCCAGATCAGTAATAGGTAATTAAACTGTATTAATGTTGGCGTTACACAAAACCGAAACCATATTGACTTGACCTGCTTCCAGCGAGGACCTCTCTCGCTTTCAGATCCTAAAGTTATGCATTTAGGAATACTATTCATTTCTCGTTATGTCTGATCAACTGTAGATTCTATCGACTTCGCGTTATCTGAAATATATATCATCAAATATAAATCTACCGCATGTGCCGGCAAGCTTATAGCAAAAGAATTGCCACATTTTTCTACCACTACCTATTTCTGAGCAAATGTTATTAAAATCTACATTCACGCGCATCAATTCATCTTTTGCTAAGTTATTTTTATTCAACAAAACATCCTTTAACAGTTGAGATTATTAGCAGCGAAATTCAAATGTTGGAATCAAAGAGCCAACAGATTTTGTCAGAGACCTTTCTTTTTTTTTTAAGGTCTGAAATTATTTTACGTGCCGTAAATCTACGAAGAAACCCACACTCAGGATTTTTATTCCATGAAAATTGTATCGACTCCGGCGCGGTTTGGTCCCACGATCCTTGGAACAAGAAGTGAGCATGTAAACACAAGTTCATTGGGATCCGCACTTCATCCTGCAGAATTGCTGCAGTCCATTTCTGTGATCTCCGGACGGACCGAGGTGATTTTTTTCGGAGTTCATTTCAAATCATAAGTCAGGAAATTTATGGCCGAATAAACCCCAAACCACCTTCGGATTTCCAACATACCTACTTAATCTTACCTCTCACTTTACAGGTACTCTTGCTACCCGGGCCTTACAGTGACACGATCCGTCAAGAGGAGGATTTTTACTATGGCTCACACACATACTCTTTTGTCTTCACAGGGCATGGATGCCCTCCCCGAATGAAGAATCAGCTCAACTTCAAGGTCTCCTCCGAGACAACACACCATAAACACGAAACACACCATTCACACACACATTCATATTAAACATGACGAATATGATGATGATGATGATGGCCAGATGATGTTCGGGGACCATTTGGACCTTAACGTTACCTGATATTTGTCTTACAGGTGAGGAAAGATCATAAGAAAACCATCACCCAGGAAACTTGTTCCGACCGGGACGAACCCGGGTCCGCTGCGTGACGAGGCAGTACGCTACCCTGAGACCACTGTGGTGGATATATATATATATATATATATATATATATATATATATATATATATCAATCCATAGTAATTCTGCCCGAGGGCAGGTCTTTCACAGCAATCATTAATCATATTCCTGCTATGCTGTGTGCAGCTTTACTAGGTGTGGTACGCTTATTCCCTTTGCTTTCCCTACCTGGTGAAGGATGAGGTGATGAAAGAATGGATAGAAGATTGCTGAATGATGGCCGGAATGAATTTTCGTGTGTACCCGGTTGATGGGCGAGACTAGCTTCCTGACATTTGGCTTACAGGTGAGGAAAACCCCCGAAAAAACTCACCCAGGAGCCTATCCCGACCGGGAATCGAACCCGCGCCCGCTGCGTGAGAAGGCAGCACACTACCTCGAGACCACAGAGGTGGATATATATATATATATATATATATATATATATATATATATCGATGGCTTATATTTCTATATAAGGGCAAACCTTATTTCCGACTTTTCGTCTTTCAATCCGCACATTCTCTATTTTTTCTTTAGTTGTAAGAAGTAATTTAAAATTTATTTGATTGAAATTTAAAGTGAGGAACCCGCATTGAGCTAGAACTCGCGCGTAGAAAAGATATATTGAAAATAAAATATCGATAAAAATGGAAATGATTTATGATGTTAATTAATTTCATTCAAACAGCTGTATTTATTAATTTATAAATGTATTTATACCTACAAACGGATCAGTTACACTATCGCAGAGTAACTTATTCAGCACTTTCTTTAATGAGTTTCTTTAACAACTCAGTTCATTAACTGAGTGTGAAAGGATCGACATGGTTTGCTTAGAATTATCTTGTTTTAACTTCCAGATCATTTTTCGTGCAATATTTATTCGACAGGAAACTAATTGCTTTATTTCCTTTACACCTTTAAAAATCAATCGATCCCGTGACTTGGAAACCAGAGTGGAGCATAGTAATTTCTAGTCCATCGGATTTAATTCACTAAGGTAGATGTAATTATTATATTAATTAAATGGTTATGTATCTCTGTCTCTTCTGTGCACATGCTGTATATTTATGTATTTATATTGGTTGAATATAAGAGAAAGCGTAATGAACTTAACTCTGCCAGAATAAAAAAAAACATTATTATTGTTATTATTATTGTTGTTATTATTATTATTATTATTATTATTTCATTAGGAATATTCCACAATACAGTGTTTCTCCTTCAATCCAAAGTGATTTGTCACCAGAGATTCCTGTCTTCCATCTTCTTCCCTCAAATTCCTAGATTCCATACTTCTCACTTTTATTATTTTTATTATTATTATTATTATTAGTAGTAGTAGTAGTAGTAGTAGTAGTAGTAGTAGTAGTAGTAGTAGTAGTAGTAGTAGTAGTAGTAGTAGTAGTAGTAGTAGTAGTAGTAGTATTATTAATATTATTATTATTATTATTATTATTAGTATTAGTACAGGGTGATTACAAATGATTGGAGCGATTTCATGATTTTATGGTAGCTGTAGTATTCGACATATTTTCACGAACTTTTACAGATACATAGAGCAACTTCCCAGGTTTTTTTTGAGATGTTACAGGTGCTCCATATGCTCCCCCTTGGTGATTCTGCAGATATCAAGTCTGTAATCAAGTTCGTCCCATACTCGACGTAACATGTCCCTATTAATTTGTTCAAAGGCATTGATTATGCGAGCTCGCAGTTCTGGTAAGTCTACTGGTAAAGGAGGCACAAACACTGAATCTTTCACATACCCCAAACAAAAAAAATCGCACGGCGTCAAATCGGGGGAGCGTGGAGGCCATGACAACAATTTCTGATCATTCTCTCCACTGCGACCGATCCATCGGTTTGGCAATCTCATGTTTAAAAATTCACGAACATCGTGATGGAAGTGTGGTGGAGCACCATCCTGCTGGTAGATGAAGGTCTCACTGTCGGTCGTCAGCTGCGGCATGAGCCAATTTTCCAGCATGTCCAGGTACACGTGTCCTGTAACGTTCTGCTCGCAGAAGAAAAAAGGGCCATAAACTTTGAACTGAGAAACCGCACAGAACACACTAACTTTTGGGGAGTCGCGAATGTGCTGCACAATAACGCGGGGATTTTCTGTGCCCCAGATTCGCACATTGTGTTTGTTCACTTTGCCATTCACAAAGAATGTTGCTTCGTCACTGAAGACAAGTTTCTCACAAAAACCATCCTCATCCATAAACTGCTGCATTTGTGTACAAAATTCAAACCGACTCACTTTGTCAATGGGCCGTAAGGGCTTGTAGAAATTGCAAGTGGTAAGGTTTATGCTTCAATCTTTTCCGCAAGATCTTCCAAACGGTCGGTTGTGGAATGTTCAGCTCTCTGCTCGCTTTTCGTGTTGATTTCTGTGGGCTACGTGTGAAACTCATCCGCACACTCTCAACCTTTTCTTCACTCACTGAAGGACGACCCGTTGATTTCCTTTTACAGAGGCATCCTGTAGCTTTAAATTGCGCATACCATCGCCGAATGGAGTTGGCACTCGGTGCATCTTTCTCGAACTTCGTTCTGAAGTGTCGTTGCACAGTTATCACAGATTGAGTTGAATGAAATTCAAGCACAGCATATGCTTTCTCCTCGCCTGTCGCCATCTTTGATAACTGCTGCGCTCTCTCGGTTTAAAGCTGAAACACGGCTGCGAGAGAAAACAAAAAAAAACCTTATGAGTTTTTATACATAACTTTAAAGTTCTGTGAAGATATGTCAAATAAGATCGCTACAATAAAATCATGAAATCGCTCCAATCATTTGTAATCACCGTGTATTATTAAAGTATTAATATATCAGAAACCTGACAGCAAAAGGACATATTTATCAACCCTTTTTAGGAGGTAAAATATGTGATTACTGAGCAAGTTATGTAAGGGATAGTTTTTGAGTGAAGTAATCCGGAGGTCTCGGGTTTAAATCCCGCTGCCTACTAAACAATGTTTTTTCTTTTTTTTTCCCCTCAACCGGAAATTGGATTTCATTATCAGGACTCGTTCCATCATAATTATCATTTCGTAATATAATTAACAAAAATGCACGATTGTATATAATAATAATAATAATAATAATAATAATTATTATTATTATTATTATTATTATTATTATTATTATTATTATTATTTCGTTTTTACCTGGCAGAGATAGGGGTTTTTGTCTTCCACTCAACTAGGTTGGGGCACGCCGTAGCATAGTGGTTAAGGCACTGCGCTACAAGCCGGAAGGTCGAGGGTTCGAGTCCCGGTGGGGTCAGGATTTTTAAACTGACCCAAACCCTCTGGCGGCACTATGGCCCTGGGGTCGACTCAGCCTCTAACGGAAATGAGTACCAGATACTTGTTCTGGGGGTAAAGATGGCCGTTACGCAGGGCTCACAACCCAGCTGACATCAAGTGCCGATTGTCCAGAAAAGTGGGAGCCCTAACCTCCTACTACCCCAAAGGCCTCCTGAGGCCTGTAATGGGATACCTTTACCTTTTACTCAACTAGGTTAGATACATTTACAATAATTAGTATTTAAATAAGTTACAAAATCAATTAAAACAAATTATTATATAGTAGGACTATAATGCTCATTAAAACTAAATATATGGTCACACATATAAATATATTACATAATGAAAATATTTAATGACACATGAAGGAAATTTTGAATACGTGGCAAAATTCAAATACTTAGGAACAATAATTACAAATAGGAATGAGATGCACAAAGAAATTAAATATAGGCTCAATTCTGGAAATGTTTGCTGTTATGCATTATAGGGACTCTTGTCGTCCCAACTCCATTCAAAAAACGTTACATGAAAATATATAAAACTGTTATTCTCCCAGTTATAGTATATGGTTGGGAAATATGGACTCATGCTTTAAGGAAGGAGAAAAGATTACTAGTATTTGAGAATAAAGTCCGCAGGAGAATATTTGGACCTAAGAGAGATGTAACAGTGAGCTACATGATCTTAATAGGAAACCAGATATAATAAGAACAGTTAAGGCTCGTAGATTGCGATGGGAGGGCATGTGGCACGAATGGAGAATGAAAGGGAGGCATAGAAACTTCTTGTAGGAATGTCAGAGGGAAAAATGACCAGTTGATAGACCAAGAATGAGTTAGGATAATAATATTAACCATGTTACGAGGGAAATTGATTATACAGGGGATGATTAGAAACAGTTTAGAATAGGGATATGGAGAGCTTATGTCCGCGCGGCTATAAACTTACGGGTTCGATAGTTAGTTAGTAAGGCCTATAATTGTATTAATATATAAACTATTTATTTTTTCTAATGTTAACGAATAAAATATACAAACTACAAACTAAAAGAAATTAAATTAAAATTAAATTAATAATGATACAATATAATGCACTGTTTGACAGACGATTTAGAATAGAATAATAGAATAAAATTTATTCAGATTACATTTTTCTACTATAGTCGCCAAATGAGCAAGTGCTGTGCTTGGTTGCAGTTCAGTTTTCAGTTACAGGATTAAATATAGACAAAAATAAATTATAAATGTGTAGTTACTGAAAGAAGAAAACAGAAGTATCAAAATAAATAATGCATTCAGACACATTAAAAATTATTTAATACAAAGAAGAATAAAATAACAAAACAATCAATAATATCTAACTGAGAAAGAAATTAAATATATGAGATATATTTTTAATATAAACCAAAATATCTACAACTTTTTTATCATTTTAAAATATTTAAATAATTAATTTGTTTTCTTAAATCTCTCTTTATGTCGCTTGCATAACTCGGAATTGGGTTTAATTAATTAATTATATAATTTGGGACCTAAATATCTACTATTTTTAGGTCCAGCTAATTACGAGTAGGTACATGTTACAAGAAAGTAGTATTTTGTCAAGGGCTGCAAAACATTTAAATCCATTTATATTTTTATGGATATAAGTAAGCAATATATGACGAATCCTGGATGTTAAATTGTGTATAAATAAGCATGAAATAAAATAAGGAGTTAATTTGTGTAACTGCGTTCTTTAATAATTCATGGGTTTTGCAGCTTTCGACCGACCTGACTGCTGCCCGGGTCTCTTGGTACAGAAAACATGAAACTATATTTGAGCATCTCTTTGGAATTGAAACTGGACACGAGTAACCTATATTAGGAAGATGGAAGGATATAGGATAGTGCTATATTCTCCCTCGAATTCCTGGTTTAAGAGATATATTATTTTGCTTCACCAGATGAAATGGATCAGTAGGATTAGTGTTATGAAGGCATGGTGTGATACTGACAGTGGCGGCACGAGCAGTAATCCTATGTTTGTAAATAAACACCCGTTGCAAAATCCTTCACATTGATCTTTGTGAACTGGCATCTGGTTGAACTGGTAGCTCTCAGAACAAGCAATCAGTCATCTGCACAATTGACAGCTCCGGGACATTTCTACAAAGAAAAAAATACCATGTACCACTCCTGTCATTTAGGGGAGGTTGTTCTAGCTGTTGGATGAAACTTGGGGTCAATATCTGTCGTTATTATAATAATACAAAGATAATAATATTAATAATAATAATAATTTACAAAACATTGTAGCAGTGTATAATAATAACTAACTCACTGGCACTATCGAACCCGTAGGTTCATGGCCGCTCGGACAGGTGATAAGCCAGACGAAAAAAGTACCTTGGTCGAAAGAGTGACGATCTTTCACCGTAAAAATACAACCGTCAAGAAATGCGGACATGGGTTCAATTGGGGTAATTATAGAATACTAATAATATAATAATAATAATAATAATAATAACTACTGGCACTATCGAACTCGTACGTTCATGACATAAACTCTCCATACATCCCTATCCTGACTGTTTTCAAATCATCACCTGTATAATCTACTTCCCTCAAATCATGGTTAATGTTATTCTCCCACCTCATTCTTGGTCTACCTACTAGGGCTTTTCTCTGGTTTTCCTATAAGAAACTTACATGCCCCTCTTTCATTCCCCATTCGTGTCAATGTCCTGCCCAACGCAGTCTGAGACTTAACTATTCTTATTACATTTGGCTTCTTATAAAAACCATTTAGCTCACTGTTATTTAGTCTCCTCCATTCACCTGTCTGTTCATCTCTCTTTGGTCCAAAAATTTTCCTAAGAACTTTAATCTAAAATTCTCGTAATATTTTTTCATATCTTAAATTAAGAGTCCATCTTTCGCATCCATATAATATAAATGAGAGAATGACAGTTTTATTTATTTTTTCAATTTAACGGTTTTTGAGAGGAGTTGGGACAACAGAGTCTCTGTAATGCATAATAGCAATGTAATTTATGATAGTACGATAAAAAGTGAAACTATTTAGAACTTTGAGAAATTATGTTAATTTTTGTTTAAAAGTGGCTACTGTCAGGTAGCTCCTGATTTCTAATGGTAGCAAATTCAAATAACGGGAAAATGAGACAGTAAAAGAAGAAGAATAATGTATAAACATCTTCATGTATCCAAATTTATAGCACTTTAATTTAATTTTGTTCATTCATTCCCATCTTTCCAATCTCCTTCTTCTAATCCATTCTCCACTGTTGATCTACTAATATCTTGTATCCAAGTATTCTTTGACCACTTCTCATTGGAGAGTCCAATTAAACACATTTTTGGTGATTTCTGTTCCAGCATTCTTCTGATATGACCCTAACATTCTATTTGTCTACATTTAATTAACTCTAGTGTATCATTTTGGACCTTTATTTCTTGCCTGATTACAGTGTTTCTATTTTTTTTTCAACTTAGGCTACCCAGATGTTCATCTTAAATAGTTCATTTCCATTGACAGTAATTTTAATCTACTGTAGTGTAGTCTATTATTCGTTCAGTTGCCAACTTTCAATTCCACATTTTGTGGTATCGGTGTTCCTAACTGTTGATTTAAAATTTGTATTTTCCTATAATTTGTATAACAGTAATAATAATAATAATAATAATAATAATATCATTATTATTATTATTATTATTATTTATTAATTAATTATTAATTAATTATTCTACTTATGATGTTTTGAATGTAAGTTATTTTCTGCAAATTTCCAAGCAAGAATTAATAACTATTTTTTTCATAATTAAAAGTCAATTTTGGCTTCAGGTGTACTCCAACTCCCAGTGGTTTTATTTTGCCGCTTAACGAACTCGACATTATTTTTTTATTGATTGGTTGGCTTATATACGTAGTTTGGTTTTGAAAAAAATATAAATTTCGACCGCTAAAACATTAGCATACACAACACAAATACACACATACTCACACATACGGACGTTTAACTCCAAACGTTAGTACATTATCCACTACGCTATTCAGGCATCGCAGTGCAAACTTTAATTCTCCTTTCGTATATATAATTCTCAAATCATAAGCAGTTGGAAGCGTCCGCACTGCCATCTTACAGCTTCTATAACAAGAAAGCATTTTAATGATAATTTTTTACTTTATAGCAGTGCTGCTGTTTTATTTCAATATTACAATTAAATTTTGGCATTAAGCAATAAAAGTCAAATATGTCCTGTAAAGAAAAATTATATATATATATATATGTGTGTGTGTGTGTGTGTGGGGGGGGGACGAAATTTCTGCTAACTCTAACTGTTCCAGGTGGTGATATATTAGCAGTTTATCAAAGCTAAACTAACACAGTCTCGAGTCACAGCAGTTTCTGGATCATAAACACAGTCTGTTTATGTTTATTGCTTTGATTAGAGTTGTGAAACTGAACTAATCTTCAGTTTTACAGGGTCTACGACTAAAGTAACAAGTTCACTGCGGTATTTGCTTTAAGCAAATTTGTCTCGCTTGTTAATCGTGTAATGAAACTGTCGCCCAGCGAGCCTTGACATTATAATTTATCACAAACTGTATCACACTTGTGAATGTGCAAATCTATGTAATATTCACCATGCAAATAATGTAAACACACGCATATTTTAAATATGAATTTTGTGGAGTAAAAATATAATCAAAACATTATGGTCGTATACATTTAAGTGTTAAAAAATGGATTTCTCAAAAAAAAAATTGTGCAGGCTAGTTGTTTATTGTTGCAATACTCTACAACGACAGAGAGTTTAACTTTATTTTCATACATTACATTTCTGTCTTTCCTTCTTTCTCTAGCAGTTTGATCTCTCATTTTTTTAAATTCCGAAAGAATGAAGCTATTGAGGTTGTTCTCATGAAAGTTTTTTTTTATATTTTGGCTAAAATTTACATGTGACATTACTTTTTTATATATTTCATAAACTCCTACCAAATTTTATTTTTAGAGTTTCATTTTTCAAATTATTTCCTACAAATTACAATGACATTTATATGTTTTCTAACGATTATTTGAACATATTGTTTCCAAGATATTGAAGACATGAAGACGTGGCAGCCATGTTGATTTTAACGAATATATTCTGTGTTCCAGTGCTGCCGAAATAAGAGTGTACTAATTAACTTAAACTAAATAAAATCAGCATACATTCTTTCATAGGTTACAGTATTTACATTAGCTTTTTAGGTTCGTTGGCAACACTAATATGTATAAGACGTTTTGATCATATATATATATATATGTGTGTGTTGGTTGATTGTATGCGTTGGCATCATCACGTGGTTCCGTAATGTAAACCGCTTCGCGTTTGTTGGCGCATGCGCTTGGTGTATGGTTGGAACTTAGAAAAAAAATCTTGTCGCATGTTGTAAAGTATTTCCGACTTTTTTTACAGACCTTCACCGATCCTATCTATTAGATACCTTAAATATGATTATCACCAACACACACACACACACACACACACACACACATATATATATATATATATATTATATTGTGCATTTTCCCGTATATAAGTTTGATTAAGAAAGTTTTTCTTTTTTTTTTTTTTTTTGTTTTCCGAGTCATAGAATCAAGGTTAACCTCTGGTCACTGATTCCGATGTTTCGACGGGATCCCATATTCCATTATCAAGGAAGGGTGAGACCAACATTGAATCATTGATGCGGAAAACCCAAGAAACCTTTCTTAGTCATATATATACATACATCTCAAATTCGGTATCGTGACATAATCATATAATCGTCCGGCCATCATAATCATCCTTATCATTATCACCATCCTTCACCGGTGTGGAAAGCAACGGGAAGCTACCACACCTATAATTCCCTAGTACAGCTGCAAAGCATAACATGAAACATTCTATGATTACAGTGAAGGACCTGCCCTCGGACATAATTACTATGGATGGATCATAACATATGTCGTCGCCTTCCGGAAACCAAACGTCATTCCTCTTTGACCATCCACTGGTTCCAATCTTTGAGTATTCATAGTTGCTTGTACTCCCTCCATCCAAGTCGTCCTGTCGTCCCTTTCTTCATCTCTCTGTTGGTATCCAATTCATAATAATTTTTGGTAATCTTTCTTCTACCATTCTCTTAATATGACCATACCATTGTAGTATTTTCTTATCTAATACATCTTGTTCATCTTGCATTACCATAATTTATTTTATCTCCTTATTTCTCTCTTTTTTTTTCCATTTGATATTTTCCAGCTGGTCTTAACAAAACACACACACATACACACTCACATAGGCATATATATATATAGGGCGTTACGGAATAAGTATTATAGATTTCTAGGGGCTGTACAGGGTACTTCGTAGATAATGTTTTCATGAGGGATGCATGTCCGTAAACTACCATTTCGATGTAAAATGGGTTTCAAGATCGAAATACAGTGGGCTGATAACATGTTTCTTGTGTTTCAGAATAAATATTACAGATTTCTAGGGGTTGTACTTTAAGTGTGCTTCCACATGCGACCCTGTTGTTCGTTGCACAAAGTGTACCTGCGACACATGTTTTCATACACACGCTCCACAAAACCTAGTGTGTGGCTCAATAATTTCTGCTGCCGCCAGAATTCGTGCAAGATCTTCCTCCGACTCAGGCAGGTGTAATACAATCCATAGAAGTCTATAATGCTTATTCTGAAACACAAGACACACGATATCAGCCCATTGTGTTTCAATCTTCAAACTTATTTTACATCGAAATTGTACGTTTCTGGACATGGGTTCCTTATCAAAACTTTATCTGCTAAGTCCCCTCTACAACCCCTAGAAGTCTGTAATACTTATTCTATTCTACAGTGTTCTGCTCTAGGGCAGATCTTTCACTGCAATCATAGCATGTTCATGCTATGCTTTGCAGTTATACTAGGAAATTATAGGTGTGATAGCTTGCCGTTGCTTTCCACACCGGGGATGATAATGGTCAGATATGATGTTTGGGGACCTTTTTGGCCTTAAAACTACCTGACATTTGTCATACAGGTGAGAAAAAACCC
Organism: Diploptera punctata; assembly: GCA_030220185.1. NCBI lineage: Eukaryota > Metazoa > Arthropoda > Insecta > Blattodea > Blaberidae > Diploptera > Diploptera punctata. Next base: position 914,985 of record JASPKZ010008362.1, on the reverse strand, counting down.
TGGAAAAAACCTCACTCAGGAAGCTTGTCCCGACCGGGCCCGCTGCGTGATAAGGTAGCGCGCTACCTCGAGACCACATCAGCAAAACGAACCATTAGAAGTAGGAGTTTACTTGAAACGAACATTTAGAAATAATTTTCAAAATAGCCTATACATTTGCTACACAATTAAAATTTAATTCAAAATAGATAGCTATTCGAGTATAGTATGAATATGTTTAAATAAATTATTGGCAAACTATAGAAATAGAGAGTAGGAGAATTATTGGCAATAATGCGAACATTTTCTATTGAAATATTTGCTATGAAATAATGCATTCCATGTGAGGAAGACAAGATATCGAAGAGACTGTACCAACTCTTGAACTGTGTATGTAGCTAATATTAATTTTACACATCGCTTTTTGACACTTGATATAATGGAACGCAATAAATATAATTTGTTTCTGAAGTGCAAATGTAATGTAGCGAATAACTCACTGCTTGTTTTACAGGCGATTACCTTCTACACCAGTTTCATTACAACGTATTGATGTTCATTCGCGTGAGCCTTGTGGGCTTTATGACTACACTTACTTTTTGCAAATCCTCATACGTTTTAATCTGTTGTTAACAAGACTCGAGGCTACGAAACGTAAAGTAAATTATTTCAATTACCTGAACTTTGTTTCATTGCCTTAATGAAACGTACACGAGTGCAAATTATTAACACCAAAAGTTGGTCATATTAAAATTTCCAAGTGATTTATTTATTTTGTAGGTTTCTCAATGTTTTACAACACCTTCCTGTACCCAATTATTCTACTACCTTCATATCTCTCTGCCATTCCAATCTCCATCATCCAAGCATTTATTCCCCATTGCTGCTCAAAACTCCATCAATTCACATTATTTTTGGTCGTCTTCTTCTTCTATTACCCAAGTGGCACCCGTTCTAGTAATCTTCTTGGAAATCTGTCTTATGTCATTTTTATACATCACCAGACCATTTTAATTGTTTATTTTTTATGCGTTCCACAATTGAAATTTCAACATTCATCTTTTATTAATTACATTGCTTGTTATTTTATCTCCTCTATACATTCCAGCTGAACGTCTCTAAAAATCCATTTCCTGCGGAATTTAATTTACTTAATGTTCTATATCTTAATTCGTATATTTCTGCACAGTATGTCATTGTATTCACCATTGTATTAAAAATGTCTGCCTACGTTTTAGAACTTTTATTCTGATCCCATAAAACACAATTTAATTCTGACATTGTATATTTGCCCTTATTTATCCTCTCTTTAAATTCAGCACCATGACTTCCATCTGCACTGATTTTTGTCCCCATATATACAGGATGTTTCAGAGGCGATGGTCAATAATTCATACATGGAAAGTACAGGCCAAAAGTAGATAAAAGCTCCAATAAACATGGGTCCGCAAATCAACCGTTGTCGAGATATCGCAATAATTCGAGTTGAGAACCAACTCTAAACACCCCTGGATAATTACGTTGGTATTTCAAGGTTTGAGATCGACTACCGAGTTATTGACGCATGCCCAACAACTTCACTTTCTCCCTGCGTGCACTGTGATTACAGGCCTCACAATAAGTTACGAAAGTAAAGGCACCAATAGACAGAGGTTACACCACTGAAGAGTATGGCAAACGAATGACAGTGCTCTTGAGGTTGCACGATTGTATGAAGAAGATTTTCCTCGCCGCAGGCAGCCCGATAGGTGTACATTTATCATGTTACATCAGCTCCTTAGAGAAACTGAGAGTTTCGCACACCATGTACGAGAGTGTAGATCCAGATCCATAACGCCTGATGTTGATAACAGGGTGTTACGCAGTGTACAGGAACGTCCGAGTACTTTAACAAGGAGGATTGCTACTCAGGAGCGTGTCCTGAGTCATAGCAGTGTGTGGCGGATTTTCAAGGGAAATTACTGTATCCGTATCATCTCCAGCGAGTGCATGCTCTCAACAATGCAGACTTCCCTCCTAGAGAGAATTTCTGCCAATGGATGTAACAACAGTAACCCTGAACCCCTGTTTGTAAGCAGTATTCTGTTCACTAATAAATCTGAGTTTACCCGTGACGGTACTTTTAATTTCCATAAAAGGCACATTTGGGCCGATGTCAATCCTAATGCAACACACGTATCACATCAGCAGCGTTTTTCGTTGAAAGTCTGGGCAGGGCTGCTCGGAGACCGCACTTCCTACCACACAGACTAATCGGAGAGCGGTACAGGCGGTTTCTGCGGACTGTACTTCCAGATCTCCTTCATCATCATGATGTTCCACTGAACCAATGCCTGAACATGTGGTTCATGCGGACGGTGCTCCAGCACATTTTCAATTACGTGTGTGACGGATTCTAACTCGAAGGTATGGTCAACATTGGATAGGTAGAGGCATGGTCTCCTAGGTCACCGCATTTAAATCCCATGGATTTCTGTGTGTGGGGTCATGTCAAAAGCCATGTCTACGCTACTGAGGTCAACTCTCTTAAGAAATTAAGCTTGCGGATTGAAGCAGTCTTTCAGCATTTACTAAATTCTACAGGATTGCCTGACAGGATTCGCAACTCATTTTAGAGACGAGTTCGATGTTGCATTCAGACGCATGGACAACCTTTTGAACACCTACTTTAAAGTTTAGAGATTGTTCTTAGATACTGATGAACCGCAACAGAAAATGTGTTCTCTCTCTATTTGCAGACCCATGTTTATGGGAGCTTTTCAGCTACACTTTTGGCCTGTATTTTCCATCCATGGGTGAATTATTGACCATCGCTTCTTAAACACCTGTACATATATTAGTCATATGCTTATATTTTTTCCAAGTCAGTCATCTAAAATCAGATCTTTTGATTTTTCTCCAATTGCCATGTATTTGGTTTTGTCCAAATGTGCTTTTAATCTCCATTTGTCATATTCTTCCTTCAGTGTTTTTTGTCATGTACTCTAAATCTTCGTAATCTCTGAATTTACTTATAATTCACTTAAATCCATATATTGAATGTTACTTTATAGGATTCTCTGTAATCACTATGACCTAATTAATATAATTCTGGGTAATTTAATAACCGTCCAGAACAAGCTTGTAATCCGATTTTTTGCAAGTTTATTTTTACATATGTCTACCACTGTGGTCTCGAGGTAGCGTCGCTACCTCATAAGCAGCGGACCTGGATTCAATCCCCGACCGGGACAAGTTTCCTGGATATTGATTTTTTTCGGGGTTTATCCTCACCTGTAAAACAAATGTCAGAAAACTTTAAGACCCAAACGGTCTTCAAACATCATTTGGCCATCATAATCGTCATTGTCATATTCGGCATGTTTAGTATGAAGCTTCTCTATTTATAACTTTGAAGGTTATTAGTTTAATTTAACTTAAAATCTTTCGGTGTGTGAATTATGTGTTTCGACTTAATGTTGTGTTTCTGATAATGAGCTGATCACTCATTTGGGGAAGGTCCTCGAATCCTTGTGTGGTCAAAAAAGTATGTGCGTGATCCTTAGTAAATATCCCTTTCCCGGCAGGTCGTGCCACTGTAAGGCTCGAGTGGCGTATGACACGTAAAAGTGCATATAAAGTGAGAGGTTAAACTGCGTTAATGGAATAGAACGAAATTTTTACATGTAAAAAGTTCCTATGTCACATTAACAATATTTTTTTTTCGCGTAAAATTCAACTTGAGATAAATTAGGGTTACACACCGTTTTGGGCGATTATTAAATTTAAAGTAGGTATGTTTTATTATTTTTAGAAATGCAGAAGACTACATAACAATGAACAAATTTTCTTTATAGGAAGCCAGATATAATGAGAACAGTTAAGTCTCATAGACTGTGATGGGCAGGACATGTGGCACCAATAGGGAATGAAAGACGTGCATGAAAGGTTCTTGTAGGAAAACCAGTGGGAAAACGCCCAGTTGGTAGACCAAGAATGAGATGGGAGAATAACATTAACTATGTTTTGAGGGAAGTAGATTATACAGGGGATGATTGGAAAACATTTGCTCAGGATAGGGATGTATGGAGAGCTTACGTCCGCGCGGCCATGAACCTACGGGTTCGATAGTACCAGTGAGTTAGAGTTTATTATATTTAGATATTTTTAGAAGGCATGATTCCGGGCAATCAAAATATTGCTACATTTAATAAGACATGGTCTTAATCTTAGTTTTAGTACGTACTGATATTCATAAGAAGAAATAACACTGGAACTAAATTGTATAATTATTCTGCTAATATTATCATAAGTAATGCCACGAGTGATTTCCAAATTATCGATAAATTCACGACTCACGAAGTGAGGAGTGAATTTATCTAGAGGATTTGGAAATCAAGAGTGGCATTTGTTAGGACTATTTAACGAATAAAATTAAGCTGTTTACTTACAAATCATTATTTAACTATAGTTATTTTAAAATATTTATATATTTAATGTAAACGGCGATGTTTGAAAACAAATGAGAAGCGATAGGTACGCTTCATCTGCTTCTTTTGTTTATCACTGCAACCAGATCTTACTATTTATTGCCAAAGGAACGCAATATTGTAAGAATGCTCTCTAGTGGAGAAAAAATGAAACACATCAAACTGTATATTAATTCATTTCTGATGTCGTATGATGTAAATATGACAATTATATTTTTCTGGATTGTTACCTGGGAAAAAATACATTTAAGAAAGTGCAAACAGTGGTTTCTTTTTTTGGTGGTATAATCAATTGCTACAAATGTTTTTATATTAACTCCCGCATATGGCATGTGTTGACATTCATGCACTATATATACAATCTGGTAGCCGTATTTTTAGCGGGCTCAGTCACTGCAAAATAATGGTCAGACCTGTTCAGAATATTAAAAAGGAGGAGCTTTCTTTAATATGGTAATTATAACACTGATAAATATTTCGTGAAACACGACTCTGATTGGTTGTAAAACAGAAATCATTGAAACGTGATTGGCCATTGAGTCCCATTTGGGGCATGAGTTAAATAGTCACTGTAAATCTAGCATGTTATAATTATATTCTTAACACTATTTGCACATTTAAAATCGTTAACTATACAAATGAATTAATGAATAAGTAATTGTGAATTAATTAAATAGTAAATAATGCCTTTATTGATTTTATGCAAGAAGTTTAACCCAAGATTTTTACGTTCTGTAAAGTAAATTAAAAAACTAAAACTAAACTCCATGGCACGACATGCCTAGTAGGCCTTTGACCTACCATCCGGCTGCTGGCCTCACATCCTCATATGTAAATCACAGAGATAGACGATCATCCAGCCAGTTTAGGGATGACATGTGGTCAGCATGTTGGGTCCCCCAGTCGTTATAGCTTGTTTTCTCAACCTGGAGCCGTTATTTATTGTAGCAACCCAAATGCCTCGCGATTCTGGATGAGCACCGATCCCATACTGCCCGAAATTCCTTGAGAAAATGTATCCCCCCTGGAGTCTCGAACCAGAGCAAATCCCGTAGCTCTGCGCCAAGATATCTTGACTACTCGGCTACGGCGCGGGACTCTGTAAAATAAATATCGATCCAACTTTCGAACCAGAAATGGTGCTAGTATGGTAACCACTAGTCCATGAGGGCCGAATCAAATAAAGGGCGAAACAATGGAGTTACATTTTTTTCTAATAAGAGCAAAATATGCTATATCCTAAATAAACTACTACTCTTCACCCATCTAATATTTTGTTATTGCGCTAAATGTCTAGATTAGAGGCTGCCGGTAGATAGAAGCATTTAAAAGTAATCCACATTTAAGGTCGCGGTGGTCTAGTGGTTATATTCCTTGCTTCTAGTCCCGGGGGCCGCGGGTTCAAATCCGGCTGGGTTCCATTGATATTTGAGATGGATAAATCCAAGGGCAAGTCCTCCGGATGTGACTGTAAGCCGTGGGCCTCGAGTCTGTTGATTATCAGGCTCGTAAAAGAACAGCAAGCCTGAATAAAAAGGCTTCGATGCAAAATTTAACCAACCTTCATCCATCCAAACAATACCTTAGTTTACTACTACACCTTCTTATTGAGGCGATGTGCTAATCACATGCCATTCGTTGACATCTGTAGGTAAATAAGCAAAACTAAATTAGCTCGATTAAGAAACTCCCGCTAGGAGCATATAGATATATTTGTATTATATTTGCCTGGTGGTGTATTGGATAGCACGCTGGGGTACCAGCCCAGAGGTCCGGATTCAAATCTCATCCAGGCATTTATTCTTCGTATCATTTCATATATATATATATATATATATATATACATACAAGCCTGTCATTATAATATGTATTTATTCTATGTTCGTGCTGGTTGAGTGGAAAGGCATATCCATAGAACTCTGACAGAATAAATAAATATTATTATTTTATTGTTCGGTCTGATCGTTTGATCAAATCAGATATTTTGTCAATAAAGATTAGATGATTTGTTAATAAAATATAAAATGTCCTAATAGAATAAGATAGTAAGAAGCCAACATAATATAAATCATGTAAGCTACATTCCCGAGATTTCAAGCTGTCGAATATAAGCTTCTTGAAATTCTTTCGAGACATTAAGATTAGAAGACTCGTGTGCAGGCTGGTCTGGTCGCATGGAACTCGCACACTTTACATTACTGTGTATTGTCAAAATAACCACTAATAAAATGTATTAGTAGACATGTTTATTATTTATTTATTCACCCTGGAGGAGATTAGGTCATGTGGTCTTATCTTCTACTTAATCATGATAAACATATATTGAATATAAAAGTACAATAATATTACAGTACAGGTTTAATAAATAGTAATAAATAAAGGGAAAATTGGTCGAACTAATAACAAGAGTATCGGCCTAGGTGGTACAGGGGTTATGTTCCTTGTCTCTGGTCCCGAGGGTTGCGGATTCAAATTCGGCTGGAATCGATGGCGTTTTTTTTTACAAATGTTAAAATCCAAGGGACAATCTTCCGAGAGAGACTTTAAGCCGTGGGTCCTACGTTTTCATGCTCGTAAAATATCTTCTTCTTTGTCACGGTTTAGTCTTATTTACTAGCCTGTTCCGGCTCCAAATTGCTGCTGTTTCCATCTTTTCTTTGTTCTTCCCAAACTTCTTCTTCCACGTGGTGAATTGTTGGTATTCTATTTTAAGTCATCCTTGCTAAGTATTCTTTCCAATTTGTTCTGTATTTCACTATTGTTATGTTTAATTCCTCTACTTTTTCGTTGTCTTATTTCTGTGTTGTGTTTTTTGTCTGTTCTTTGATATCCTGCTATTGGTCTGAGGAATTTCATTTCAGCAATTTGGATTCTGGCAGATTGTTGTGTTGTCACTGTCCATGATTCGGATCCGTAAGTAATAATAGGAATTGACATTGTCCTGTATAGTCTCATTATAGAGTCCTCTCTGACTTTATTTTTAAAGTTCTGTTTAGTATTATTGTTATAGTAAAATGTCTCAAACCTAAATCAATGCCTCTCAGCAAATTATAATCGCGCTTCCACATCAAATAATGTTTTAGTTGTCTTCTAGTAGTCTCTTTGAGGGGTTATCCTGACCACATGTCACTCGATGGCACATGTAGGGAAATAAGCGTAAATAAATTAGCTTGGTCAAGGAATTCCGTAGTTGCCCTCGCGATATCGATTGCTATTCTATTCATTCTCCCATTCTTCAGTTCCAACTTCCGAGGAATTCAATTTTACCCTATTAATCAAATTATATTCTGAACTATAGTGAATACAGTAATTTTATTAACATGAATCGGGGCACGTCCCGTTGAAGGCCCCTATATCATTACAGGACAATTATTAACAGTATTATATTTCCTATACTATATTATTAACCCCCTAGCTAGAGAGCATCCATGCCCCTATATAGGGACATACGGGATAGACCCGGAACCAGAGGCAAGGAACATAACACTTAGGGCGGTATTCAAGGACCAAGCTCTCTAGGCCATGCCATCTCCGTTTTCCGTAAGCTAAGGCAATTTTCGATTGTTCCCGGATTTTTTAATAAATATTTTTGTTAGCACATGATGTTGAATATAGTGAGCCAGTTGAGTAAGTTCTGCATGACCCACATTATTAACCACGGAAAGACGGGCTGAGAGTCGCTCTTCGTGGAAAGTTTAGTTCTTGAATACCGGCATTTAGACCACCGAGATTGATATTGTAATAATCTAATATCAAAAGTTAAACGATGTGCCGCCAACCAAAAAGAGTTTAAGAGGACCCTGTTAATATGGTGATAAGAATGTTTGACATACTGTTATCATTCCGAGATTGTGTAGTCTTTTACTTAAATCAAGACAATAATCTAAAGTTAACACTAAATAAACTTGTTTAAAGGAGCTTCTCTTGAGATTTATGACGTGATATTCTTGACAGGTTATTAAATAAACTCGTTTAAATGCACATAAATTGTAATAATAAGAAATAACACTTTTGTCTTCTTTTACAAGAACTTGTCACTGTTACTACTATCTTCTTAACTCGAATGAAGGACACAGGGAAAAACGAGGTAGGCCCAAATAACTGTTTCATAAAACCTGCAAAAATACTTTTAATTATACGCTGTGATATCGATATAGCGTGCTGTTTTGTCATGCAGACGGTCAGGTTCGATTCCCGGTCGGGACAGGCTCCTGGGTGAGGTTTTTTCGGGGTTTTTCTTCACCTGTAAGACAAATGTCAAGAAGCTTAGGGCTCAATGGTCCCCGAAAATTAACCGGACATCATCATCCTTATCATTATCGTCATCATCCTTCACCGGCGTGGAAAGCAACGGGAAGCTACCACACCTATAATTCCCTAGTAAAGCTGCAAAGCATAGCATGAAAATGCTATGATTGCAGTGAAAGGCCTGCCCTCGTGCAGAATTACTATGGACGGATACTACAACGTACCTACTTATTTGCCACCTGTTTAAGTGAACCATCCATTACGGAAGTGCTTTGGCAGAAAATAACTACAAACTTTTAAAGTATTTATAAATAAAGTTTATAAAAAAACTTTAATTTTGTATAAAATCATATAATGTAACTTAACGTTGGCACAAACTATAACCCAATTACATCTTAAGTAGAATATGGTTTATAAATGTCAGATAATAATTCTTTAATGTAACTCTATGCCAAACTTTCAAATTAAATAAAACCCATGAGTAATATGTTTCAATTACTATTTCACACTCCTAAAAGTTAGTCCTTTCCATGGAAAATCGAATGGTATCTCAAACTCCAATTTGACAAAACAGTGACTTTCTTTTATTTAATACACAAGTGATCTTCTTGGTGATATAATATTAAAATATATATGTAGTCAATATGCCCATTTCACCAATTAATGTTTTTAAAATGGTCAACAAGTTTCTACAGCCAAGCTGTCATTCTCAAGGGTCTTGAGAATGACAGCTTGGCTGTAGAAACTTGTTGACCATTTTAAAAACATTAATTGGTGAAATGGGCATATTGACTACATATATATTTTAGTGACTTTCTTGGTTCTTTCCCTGTGCCCTTCAAATGAGTTGTATGTTGATGGTACCAAGCTCCTCACCCGCAATATACTTTATTATTCAGATTTAATTCATAACTAACTCATTGGCACTATCGAACCTATAGGTTCACGACCTTATGGACATCAGATCTCCATACATATAAATCCTGAATTAATGTTCTCCGTTCATTCCCCATACAATTTAGCTCACTCAAAATATGGTAGATGTTATTCTTCCACCTCATTATTGGCCTACCTACTGACTGCTTTCCCTTCGGTTTTCCTAAAAGCAGTTTCCTTGCCCACTTTTTATTCTCGATTCTTGTCATAAGTCATGCCCATCGCGTCTACGAGACTTAACTGTTCTTATTATATCTGGTTTCCCATAACGATCGTGTAGCTCACTGTTATGTAGTCTTCTCCTTTCACCCGTCTGTTTGTCTCTCTTTGATCGAAAATTTTTCCTAAGAACCTCATTCTCAAATACTCGTAATTTTTTCTCATAAATGAACCTAAAATAAAAATCAGGAGTTGTAATAAAACAAGAGTGAAATAAAAGGGAAATCAAAAGTCATTTCTAATAAAACGAAATATAGTGTTTGAAAGAATATGAACTATTTCAAATACAGTTCAAATATCCCTAATTCAGTCGATATATTATTATTATTATTATTATTATTATTATATTATTATTATTATATTATTATTATTATTATTATTATTATTACTATTATTATCATCATTACCATTATCTATCAAGTTTCACAATGTTTCACATTTTCCTGCCCGCAAATAATCGTATGTTATTCTCTTCCTCATTTCCAATCTCCATCGACCAACCCCTGTTTTCCTCATGCTACTTAAAACACCATCAATCCACGTTATTTTCGGTAGACCTGTTCTTCTATTAATCGCCTCTAGCATTCTTACTGGATGTGTTTTATGTCATTCTTTTTACATAGCCATACCAATCTGTTTCTTTTTTTATGAAATCCACTGTTGAAAAATCATATTTTCATTAATTACATATTTTCTTATTTTATCTCTTCTGTAAATTCCAGATGAAGGCCTCCAAAGTTCAATTTCTGCAGAATGTAATTCAATTATTGTTTTTATTTCAGTTCCCTATAATTGTAATAATAATAATTATTATTATTATTTATGTATTTATTTATTTATTTATAATCAGGTTTACAATGTATTAAAACATCTTCCTGTGCCCAAAGCTTTTTAAATTTTTATCTTCTTCCTCCATTATTCTCTATCTTCTCATTCCAATTCTTCCAGACCTAGCTCCGCCATACCTCTTCTTACATCATCCATCTATTTAAATCTAGGGAGAAGATTTTTCTCGATATTCTTTTGATAAAATTCAGGCTAGGCCTATTACAATTACAGATAAAATTATAATAATCATGTAGGATTCATTCCAAAGCTTGTCTGGGTAATATTTTCTCTGGCATATAATAATAATAATAATAATAATAATAATAATAATAATAATAATAATAATAATAATAATAATAATAATAATAATAATGTGTTAATATGGTGCAGCTGATTTCATATTAGAACAAGCCACAGGTTAGAAATTATTGATTATTTCGATTATCTTCGAGATTATTTTCGATTATCTTTGATTATATCTCATGCTTCCAACTTATTGCGAGTTGAGTAATTCCACTAAGTGGTATATTTCAAGATTAAGGTTCGTTATTTCAGTGAGTCTTTTTTTAAGTTTAATTGCTGTGAGAGGAAGGAACACTTACTTACTTACTTACTTACTTACTTACTTACTTACTTACTTACTTACTCACTGGCACTATCGAACACGTAGGTTCATGGCCGCGCGGACATAATCTCTCCATGCATCCCTATCCTGAGCTAATGTTTTCCAATCATTCCCTGTATAATCTACTTCCCTCAAATCATAGTTAATGTTATTCTCCCACCTCATTCTTGGTCTACTAACTGGGCGTTTTCCCTCTGGCTTTCCTACAAGAAGCTTCCATGCACGTCTTTCATTCCCCATACGCGAAACATGTCCTGCCCATCGCAGTCTACGAGACTTAACTGTTCTTATTATATCTGGCTTCCTATAAAGACCATGTAGTTCATTGTTTTGTAGTCTTCTCCATTCACCTGTCTGTTCATCTCTCTTTGGTCCAAAAATGTTCCTAAGTACTTTATTCTCAAATACTCGTAATCTCCTTTCCTCCCTTAAAGCAAGAGTCCATGTTTCGCACCCATATAATATAACTGGTAGAATAATAATTTAATATATTTTCAGTTTAACGTTTTTTGAAAGGAGTTGGGACATCAAAAGTCTCTGCAATACATAATAGCACGCATTTTCAGAATTGAGCCTATGTTTAATTTATTTGTGCATCTCATTCCTATTTGAGATGCACAAAGAAATGGAACACTATTCTAGTAAATTTCCAAGTTTCGAAAGTGTTTTTATGGTACAGCTACATATTCAAGCTATCTCGTATTTCCCTAAGTTACAATCCTGCTCTGGCCGTAACCCATTGCTATCTTTCCACGATCAAAGCTATTTATATCTCGTCTTTTTTAGTTTATCTCTTTCTTCACTTATGATTTTTTTGTTCTTTTTTGTATTTTCTTCATAATAAAAACCACTATCTGTAGTCCAAAAATATTCTTAAATACTCGTAATCTTTTGTCCACCCTTAAAGTAAGAGTCTGTGTTTCACATCCATGATTGGGAAAATTACAGTTTTATATATTTTCAGTTTTTTTTCAGAGAAGTTGGGACGACAAGAGTTCCTGTAATGCATAATAGCATGTCCTTCCAGAATTGAGCTTATGTTTAATTTCTTTGTGTATCTAATTTCTATTTGCAGTTAGATACAGAGTGCGGTAGGAACAATGACCCATTTTAAACATGTTATTTTGGCATGAATAAATACAACTATACAGTATTAGTGTATATAGTTCGAAATAATACATCCTACCATTAATTACACATGTCACTGTTTGTAAATTATGTCCTTTAGGTGTCCACCATTTTTGGCGATGCAGTCTTCGGCACGAACACGCACATTCTCCATAACCTTACGAAGATTGTCGCCTGTTATGGGCTCGATTTCGGCGTGAATGTTGTTTTTCAAGTCTTCAAGAATTGTTGGCTTGATAGTATACACTTTTAATTTTAGAAATCCCCACAGAAAAAATTGCAAGCTGATAAATCGGGCGGACGGAGTGGCCAGTTGACATTGCCAAAGCAGCACTGTTGCACTGTTGTCCGGAATGCGAACCGTACATGGCCTACCAGGTGGCTTATTGTTTGTTACAGATGCTGTTGCTCTGAACTACTGGATCTATTTCTTAATCGACTTCCGAGACGGAACTTGATCATTCTGACCAATGTTAAAATGTTGCCAGAACAAACGCTGTCTGTACGATACTGCCACCGCATTTGAAAAACGTTTTTATTGCAACTCGTGGTGTTCGTTTGACCAACTGCACCATGCATTTGTATCAATATCATCTCTCTAGGAAGCCGTGTCCAATAATGGCGGGCAATTTAAAATGAGTCATTGTTTCTGCCACACCTTGTATTTGAATTCAACCACTTCTATAAAATGTCCCTCATTTGTCGTTAACTGACCATTTCCATTACGTAATGTATTTCTATGTTCTGTTCTATAGCAATTCTGTCTGAGCGCAGGACTTTTACTGCAATCATAACATTTTCATGCTATGCATTTCAGCTTTACCAGGGAATTATAGGTATGGTAGCTTGCTGTTGCTTTTCACGTCGGTGAAGGATGATGATGATAATGATGATCATGATGGCCGGATGATTTTCGGGGACTTTTGGGCCATAAGCTTCCTGACATTTGTCTTACAGGTGAGGAAAAAACCCTGAAAAAAACCCTCACTCTGGAGCCTGTCCCGATCGAGAATCGAACCCGGGCCCGCTGCGTGACATGGCGGCACGCTACCTCGAGACCACAGCGGTGGACGTATTTCTACGTGTGAACATATAGGATTTAGTTTTATTGATGTTTACTTCCAGACCCAATCTCTTAGTGTTACTCATTAGTCATTACAGTGTGAGTGTTGGCCCTTAAGTATATCATCGCTATCGCCCGATAACACTACATCACCAGTGTTAACTAATGACTTATTACCACCATTGAGTTGTAGGCCTTCTTTATCCTCTAAAGATTCGATTGTATGCTCTAGTACAAAATAGAATAGCAGAGGAGATAGTGCATCTCCTTGCTTTAACCCATTGTGAATTTCAAAAGTATCTTAAAACTGTTTTCCTACAAGCACTCAACTCTTTGTTCCATTTAGACACATTCGAATAAGTCTAAATAACTTTTTAGGAATTTCGAACTCCAGCAGGATAAGGTCCTACTACATAACTTCTTCCTCTTAATTGAATCATATGCTAAAACATAATACAGTAAAACTTGTTTAATCCGGAACATGAATAATGCGTAAATCTGTCCAATGTAAGCAAATTTATTGGTCCCGGCGAAATAATAGTAATTTTACGTGTATTTATTTTGCATAAAACGGAATTTTCCAACGCGGAAACGGAAGGATATTTCTATAAAATTAATGAAAATTTGCAAAGCGGAAAGACAGAAATAAATTAGTTTCTACTTCATTGAATTCCCGTTAGGCAAAAAAAAAAAAATAATGAACGATTCCAGCCGCCGGGTGAAGTAGACATTCTACCTCTACCTGAAATTTTATTTCGGCCTCACTGCACATCCGTTATGCGAAACACAGATATCTGTCTTAGAAATAACCATTGTACTGTAAAATCTTAAATTAGTTTAAGTTCTGAGACCGATCTTTCACAGGTAGCGTTCTGAATTTACGGAATAAAGATGGCTAAAAGGTAGGCCTATGTATCATTGTCATTAAACGATAAAGTGAAATTGATTGAAGATAAATCTCCAAATTTCCGGACCGATGCTCCAAAGTCAAGCTCTAGCTCTTGCTAAATCCCTAGGGAATAACGATTCTAAGGCATCTTCAGGTTGGCTGGATAGTTTTAAAAGACGACACAATGTAGTGTGGAATGAAATTTGCGAGGAATAAAATGATGTGGACGAAAGTGTATTTAGTGAGCGGAAACCGAAACTGCATACTTTAATTTCAGGATACGCGCCTAAAAGACATTTTTAACGCTGGCTGTTTTTTCGCGCATTACTGTCGAAGTCGCTCATACATACTATACTTCACTTTTCAAAGGCAGCGGAACTACAATTAATCCAAGGTATCTAAAATGACATATACGGTACTCTATAATCTAAGATTGTTAATAAGTTTTAATGTTTTATAATGCGGAATTTTGTCTAATGTGGAAACAAATTGGTCCCATGCGATTCCGCTTTGAGCAGGTTTTACTGTATAATATAATACACGTTAAAAATAAATCGTGGCTCAATAGGTAAATGCTATTTTTTTAAATGCCTGCATTTGAATGGAACAAAACAGTTTATTGTGCACCTGCGAAAAATGTATAATGTGTATTTGATTGATTTTAACAACATTGTTATTTCCGTAGCAATGATAATGAAGATGTAATCCTACCGCACAATGGAACCTGGTGTTAGCGAATCGTGATGGAGATTTTATCTGGGTTATTGTGTCCAGAACAAACTCTCGTTTCCACTTGGAATTTTCTCTAGGGATAAAACTTAAGCCTTGCCTCCTTCCACA
The DNA here is from genome assembly GCA_030220185.1 of Diploptera punctata. Taxonomy (NCBI): domain Eukaryota; kingdom Metazoa; phylum Arthropoda; class Insecta; order Blattodea; family Blaberidae; genus Diploptera; species Diploptera punctata. The sequence continues at coordinate 899,761 of JASPKZ010008362.1, read as the reverse complement.
TATTTTAAAATTACTGCTTGATCTCAGGAATTTTGAGAGTTTAATATTCGCTACATCTACAGAACTTTGTATCTACACTTTTAAAACGTATCCTTTTTAATTCTAAATTCTCCATGGGTCTGTAAAGAAAGATATCTACATCCAAGTTTTAGTACATCTTTTTACATACCGATTATCTCAGGATTGTACTGCAAACTGTATGGCGATATTGACTCATCACCGCTGCAATAAAATATATCCTTTTGCATTTTTTCAGTATCAAAATTTACTTTTTTGTTATATGGAAAAAAAATCTTCTTTTCTAGATAATTCCTTCTTTAACTTATTCTCTTTATTCGTAATTTGTAGGATTTTTACCCTGTGTATTTCCCAAATCACTCCTCAGAGGAAGATGTATTGGATGTGCATCCTCTCTCTATCCATCTCTTGGCTAGTCTTCCTTCTTTTTTGACAATTTTGGAAATATCTCTTTTTACACACATCCAAGAAATGTTATTTTTTATTCGAAATTTATCCACAATACAGAGGTTTTCCGTTACCCACAAGAAATTCGCCTTCTCCAACTGTAGCGGTCCTGAACATCCTCATCTATAAGTCCCAGTTCATTCATATTTCTTCTCACACCATCCATCGAACCTTCTTTAGCTATTCCCTTAAATTCCGCCCGATATCATTCCTTGTGGGTCTTTTGGCATTGTATATTTTTTTGTATACATACTGGGGAATAGCCCATTGCTTAAAACCCAACCTGGAGAACCAGATAATTTTTAATCAAGGTTTTCTTTCTCTAGACTTTTTAATTTTAATGTTTACACATCTTTCTGTGCTTAAAGTTTTATTTTCTTCCTCCACTCGTCTCTATCCATCTATTCCATGACCTCCAGTCCTCTTGTTCTCATTCTAGTTCTTAGACTTTTTAATAATAATAATAATAATAATAATAATAATAATAATAATAATAATAATAATAATAAATAATAATAATAAAAATAAATAATAATAATAATTACAATAATAATGATAATTATAATAATTATTATGATAATAATAATAACAATAATAATGATAACAATAATAATAACAATAATAATGATAATCAATAATGATAATAATTATAATGATAATAATTATAATGATAATAATTATAATGATAATAATTATAATGATAATAATTATAATGATAATAATTATAATATTAATTATAATGACTATTTAACTCATGCCCCAAATGGGAGTCAATGGCCAATCACGTTTCAATGATTTCTGTTTTACAACCAATCAGAGTCGTGTTTCACCAAATATTTATCAGTGTTATAATTACCATATTAAAGAAAGCTCCTCCTTACAATATTGCGTTCCTTTGGCAATAAATAGTATGATCTGGTTGCAGTGATAAACAAAAGAAGCAGTAGAAGCGTACCTATCGTTTCTCATTTGTTTTCAAACATCGCCGTTTACATTAAATATATAAATATTTTAAAATAACTATAGTTAAATAATGATTTGTGAGTAAACAGCTTAATTTTATTCGTTAAATAGCCCTAACAAATGCCACTCTTGATTTCCAAATTCTCTAGATAAATTCACTCCTCACTTCGTGAGTCGTGAATTTATAATAATTTGGAAATCACTCGTGGCATTACTTATGATAAAGTCCACCGCTGTGGTCTCGAGGTAGCGTGCTCTCTTGTCAAGCAGCGGGCCCGGGTTCGATCCCCGGTCGGGACAGTTTTTCTGGGTGAGGTTTTCATCGGGGTTCTTCCTCACCTGTAAGACAAACGTCAGGAAAACTTTAAGGCCCAAACGGTCCCCAAAATCATATGGCCATCATCATCATCACCCTTATCATCATCATCATCATCTTTCACCGGTGTGGAAAGCAACGGAAAGCTACTACACCTACAATTCCCTAGTAAAGCTGCAAAGCATAACATGATTGCAGTGAAAGATCTGCCCTCGGGCAGAATTACTATGGATGTTGTGCAAGAAAATAGAAATGAAACTCATCTTATTTTGTTTTTATGAATATTAATTGATGTGAAAACTGTGGAGAATTGTAGTTTTCTCGATTTGATACAAATATCTCATCTATTTGAATAATGAACACAAAAGCCGTGTAATTTTGGTTCGAATCCCAGTCATCTGAATAATTTGTAAGATCAGTTTCCTCTTTCAGTGTGTAAATTCCACCATTCATCATAAGTTAATACGTCGTTAAAATCATGACGTGTAATGAGTGATTGAAGATCAAATGACATGATGGGGGAAGAAAGAGGAGTGCAAGGTGTTGGTTGGATGAAATTCGGAAAAAGAGAGAATTCCGAGGAAAAAACTGGAAAAAAATCGGTATAATCCACCGCCTATACCACTCCGGAACCGCCAGGATTCAAACCTGAGATCCCAGTCGAGACAGCCGCGCATTCTCTGAGATGGTATAAAATTAATATTTTAAAGGATTTCTTTATACATAAGAATATTTCACAGAGGTAAAGATAATTTTCTTTAATCTTAATTTATTTGGACGTACATTAATTAAGATTATAGAATATTAATGAGAGGAATTTATTTATTCGCTGTTGAATAGCTCATGGATATAAATATGACTTAGAAGAAATAATACCGCGTTTTAAGCAATGTCTCTTGATTAGAAGACGCCGATGGGATGAGTAAAAGCTGCCTTCTAATGAAGCCCGCTGAAACTATGTGATATAAGATTTTATACCTGTGGCACGTGTGCCACCAAATGTAAAGGACAGTCATTGCACTATTGCTATTTCTCGCATTGTTTTGATAAGTGTTTTATATACAGGGTGTTTCTAAATTAGATAGACAAACTTTCGGATCAGATAGATAACCTTCATTGAAGCATATTTTGTTAAGGAACCTATGGACTGAAACGCTTCGTTTCAGGGATAGAGAAATATTACAGGAAGGAATTGAAGGAAATGGATAAACACTTCTTTCAGTCCAAGAGGGGTTTGTCATTACTACTATCGCTAGGTTTGTCAATTCCGGTGCTCAGTAGCATCCGGAACCTATTAGAGCAAGTTTGTTTACATCCATTGGTACGATTTGTTGGATAGGTAGGGATGGACCCACTGCCTGCCTGGCACGCTTGCATGAGCTGTTCTGCCTAGATTTCTTTTTGTGGGACTACATGAAAGCAATGTTTTATGAAACCGATATTGACTCTGAAGAAGATTTTGTAGCACGCATTGTCAGCGCAGCAACTGAAATAAGGGAAACCTATGACATCTTTGGAGGGATGCGACAAAGTATGGCACATTGATGGATTATTGTCTGGATGTCAATGGACGTGTATTTTCTAGCACTTGTTGTGATGAGAACAATAAACTCGATCCATCCTGACAATGCAACACTGGAATGTTTTCTTATTTCATTTATTTATATTTTTTTACAATTAAGTACGTTTTGTTTCTGCTTGTCTGTAAAGTATTTGGATTAAACCAAAATTATGTGACACAGAATGACTTCATTTTTGCACATACCTATTTCCTTCCAACCCTTCTCCTGAGACCCATCTTGCACTGAAACGAAGCGTCACATCCTATAGGTTCCCTAATAAAATATGCTTCAATGAAGGTTAACTATCTGCTCCCAAAGTTTGTCGGTCTAATTTAGAAACACCCTTTACATATCCCATGCGTCCCGCTTAAGGACACGAGTGCTCCCTAGCGAGAGTTTCTAAACGAAGCTTATTTCATCATCACTATCATCACACAACTACGGTATAAATACAAAAAAATCCCAAATAATTTACCCGAAAAACTGATTCACAATAACCCTGAGTGGGTTTATGCTTCCTTCGTTTATTTTTTTCAGGCTTCTCTTTCTCAGGCAACCGTCCACCAATTCTTGAGTTTTAAAAATTTGACATCCTGTAGTACTCCAACCATCTATCTCAAATTCGGTCTTCCAATTCTCCGTGTTCCTTCTGGCTTACCTTCCTGTTAAATTCTGTATAGGATCCTCAACAGTAGGATTTTTACAGGATAGGATTGTCAATCCTAAGCCCAACCCCAATCTGCGGAACCAGATCATTTGATTTTGGGGTTTCCGTCCCAGAGGCCTAGATAATTTGCTTTCACTTCAGCTCCAGATTCTAATCTACCCCTTGCTGTTCTGTCAGGGTAAGCTCCATTTGCCTTTGAAGATTCATCTTCACCGCAAGGCAGCGGTTCCCTCTACACTCTAGGGGGAAGAGTTTCCTCTTCCGCATTCAATGCCGTATCTTAGGTCTCCTACTCCACCATTTCCGCCTTTGATGTCTTCACCGTAATACTCCGTCACTATGCTCTTAGTTCTAGCTTGTGACAGACAGAGCTTGGCTTCCACGTGGGCTCAGATTGGCGAGGTTCTCGACTAATTTGTTTACACTTATTTACCTCAATGAGACATCTAGTAGGCAAAAAGGTATCATTTGGATGGTTGAAGGTCAGTTAAATTTTATACATAGGCATTTTATTCAGGCTTGCGGTTCTTTTACGAGCCTAAAAATCTTTAGACTCGGGACCCACGGCTTAAAGTACCTTCGGAGCACTTGCCCTTGGATTTTTCCGTCCTAAAAATCCATCGATCCGATCGGGTTTAAACCGGCGACACATTGGACTAGAATCAAGGAACATGTCCACTAGATCACCGAGGCCGATGTTTTGATAAGTAATGAATATTTATTTCACATAAAAATTCTAATGATAAATGCAAAACAATATATATCGTAAAATTGTAGACTTTCACGGCAGGTGTCTTGATTAATGTATTTCATGTCTTTCGGGCTAAATGGCCGTGGTCTGTTTTATTAACACTCAACGTTTCGTCTACTACTGCGGTAAACATCCTCAGGAGATTCTGCGTGCTCTATGTCCTCCTAACTCTTGAACTATCGGCTGCAGCTGAAGAGTTAGGTCATAGAGCACGCAGAATCTCCTAAGGGTGTCTACCGCAGTATTAGACGAAACGTTGAGTGTTAATAAAACCAGACCCGGCCATTTAGCCCGAAAGACATGAATATATATATTGAATCTTCATATCGTAGGCCTTCATTAAAGACTGAACATATGAAACTAGGCAAAATACAACGAATACATGAATTTAATCTTAACAATAAAGAAGAAATAGGGCCTATATGAAACTGAGCAAAAATCATGAAAGACTTCAGTAATATAACTAACTAACTGGTACAATCGACCCCAGGGTTAATGGCCCGCGGACATAAGCTCTCCATACATCCTACCCTGAGTTAATATTTTCACTCGTTCCCTGTATAATTGTCCTCCCTCAAATCATGATTAATGTTATTTTTCACCTCCTTCTTATCTTACGTACTGGACGCTTTCTATCGATTTTTCAATGTCCCTCTTTCATTCCACATTTATGCCACATGCTCTGCCCATCACAGTCCAAGGACTCAACTATTCTTATTACATCTGGTTTCCCATATAGATCATATAGCTCACTGCTATGTAATCTTCTCCATTCACGTCTGTTTGTCTCTCTCTTCTTTGGTCCAAATATTGTCATACAGAAAAAAAATTATATACAGAAAAAAATATATACCGTAATGAGAAATATACGGCGTAAAAATGTATATGCGCCATATTTATAACAGAATTTTGCGTATCAAAATTCAAATAATGAAAACATGGATTGATGCCAAAAGATTTTGGGTTTATGACGGCTTCAGTTTTGGTTTCACAGATGCTACCATCTCTTAACCTTGCCCTAGCTTTTCCAGATGCAAATGATGTCTTATTTTTATTTTTAATAATACATTTTGATTGACAAACAAGAAATTAAAAGTAGGATTTATAAAGCCTACGTGGCTCATGCTGTCTTCCATTTTACGGTTCAACATTTTTATAGTTGAACTGCATGAGTTATTAGAAATATGTTTTTATTAACATGTCTAATAACTAACTAATTCATTGGCACTATCTAACCCATAGATTCATGGCCGCGCGGACATAAGCTCTCCATACATCCGTATTCTGAGTTAATATTTTCCAATAATCCCCTGTGTAATTTACTTCCCTCAAATCATGGTTAATGTTATTCTCCCACCTCGTTGTTGATCTGCCAACTGGTTTTCTTACAAGAAGCTTCCGTGTATTCTTTTCATTTTCTTTCATTTCCCATTCGTGCCACATGTCCTACCATCACATTCTACGATACTTAATTGTTCTTATTATATCTGGTTTTCTACAAAGTTCATGTAGCTCACTGTTTTGCAGTATTCTTCTTTCGCCTATCTGTTCATCTTTCTTTGGTCCAAAATTTTTCCTAATAACTTTATTCTCAAATACTCGTAATCTTTTCTCCTTCTTTAAAATAAGCCCTCTGTTTCGCACCCAATATAACTGGAAGAATAACGGTTTTGTATATTTTCAATTTAACGTTTTTTAGAGCAGTTGGGACGAAAAGAGTCCCTGTAATGCATAATAGCACGCATTTCCAGAATTGAGTCTATGTTTAATTTCTTTCTGCATCTCATTCCTATTTGTAATAAATACTGTTCCTAAGTATCCACTACTAAAAAATACATCGACGTAGGTAGAGTTTTAAGCCCCTACCCTCAGACCACAGGCTAGAGACATAACCGCTAGACCACCGATGCATCCAGTTAAAAGTAAATTTAAAATATTCAGTTATTTCAATATAAGAACTGAAAAATTTTTGTAAATATTTTAGTAGATTTTGTTTTAATATTTGTTAAAGCTCAAGGAATATATTTACAAAACGTTTCTAAATGAATTTTAATGTCCATAACGCCATTATCTTGCAAGATATAAGAATTTCCCCATTTCTATTAATAATGTTGGAAGAATTCAATAAAATTGGAGAGAAAAGAAATCTTGTAAATTGTAAGTGGTCGTCAAACTCAGATGGAATTTTAAGCAGGATTGGTGTGTGAGAGTTACGAAAGTTGAAGTTTCAAATAATTTTCTTTTGAGATATTTGACTGGTTTGTTTGTTTATATTTTCAACAAACTGTAACAAATGTGTGATACTGGCCAAATACACCGATGTTTGCACGACAGAATTAGACTCCTCTCCAGTAAAGAATTTACTTCTTGAAGTAAAACAAAATGCCTTCAAGATGAAAACAAAAACATCCATAAAGTATTCTTAGGAAATGTATTAAATAAGACACTGAAATTATTGTTGCCAGTTTTGCATTGAAATATTAGTTACTATGTCAGTGGGGTCCTAAATACCTCACAAAATATAAAAATGATTGCCAACAATATAATAACTAACGGTCCAGAATTTTGTCTCAATATAATATTCGTTTTGACTGTTTATTGATAAAAATTGAGTAATAAAGTAATATTGTTTTATTCAAATACAGATTTTCAATATTTACACATCTTTCTGTGCCTAAAGTTTTATTTTCTTTCTCCTCTCGTTCCTATCCTTCCACTACATGTCCTCCAGCCCTCCTGTTCTCACTCCAGTTCTTATTTTTGCATCCACGAGTTTTGAGGTATTCCTTTCTTTCTTCTTCCAGGTGAAAAACCATTCCAATGTTTTTATCGGTAACCTGCCTTACGACAGGAAACCTTGGCGCAGAGCTACGGGACTTGCGCTGGTTCGTGTCTCCATGGGGGAAGAAATTTTCTCATGGCATTTTGGCCAGTATGGGACCGGTGCCACCCAGCATCGTGAGGCATTTGGGTAGCTACAATAAGTAGCGGTTCCAGGTTGAGAAAACCAGCTATAACGGCTGGGGGACTCTACATTCTGGCCACATGTCACCCCTACACTGGCTAGAATATAATCTTCCTCTGCGATTGACACATGTGGATGTGAGGCCAGCTGCTGGCTGATAGGCTAAGGGACTTCTAGGCCTGTCGCGCCATGGAATCATTATTAATTATTATTTGTTCTTGTATTCGTCGTATATGCCAATACCAATGTATTTGCTTTTATCCTATACAATCTATTATTTAATATTCTTTTTTTCTCTCATATGACTTTATTTCTTTTTTTTCCAATTTTGAACATAATAATAATAATAATAATAATAATAATAATAATAATAATAATAATACATTTGAATGAACTCAAGTAGGCTTACAAAACAGAAAATGGAATTCTTCGAAAACAGAACTAAAGCTCCAATGGATACCATGAAGTGGATTGATGAAGTCAAAAAGGACTTAAAACTGGCAGGAATTTCTAAAGAAGATATCCCAAATAGAGATATATTTAGAATTAAGGTGAATAAGTGGCAAGTTGACCAAGAGGACAAACCGAAGAAAAAACTGGAACAACTTGGACAGATGAGAGAAAACAAGCTCATAGCAAAGGAATGAAAGAAATTTGGGCTCAAATGAAACGCCTCTAAGTACTTTGCGTAGTCCTACATGGGCTCATCCGCAATTTGAAAAATAATACATTTTCGGCAACATCAAACTGAAGTCGGTTTTTTAACTCATTCACAAAGGTGTTTCCCCAAATACCTGTTACCCGTTTCTTCCATTTTGGCCTTCTACTCTTGTGAGATCATGATACACTTTGTCTTTCTAATGTAGTTTTGGTTTGCCCAATGGACTTCAACCTGTCAACGGACTTCAGTTTGTCTCTCTTACCTAAACATTTTCCTCCGCGCATTATTGTCAAATCCTCGTAATATTTGTTTACTTCCTTAAAGTAAGTGACCATGATTCGCATCCATATCATGTAAGTGGAAGAACCATCGTTTTAAAATACATTTTAGTTTAACATTTTCTAAGTAAATTGGGATGACAAGAGTACCTGCAATGCATTGCGTTTCCAGAGTTGAGCATATGTTTGTTTACTTTTTAATTACATAAACAAATTTTTATTCTTCTTCTTCTCCTTCGACCTCATGAAATTAGGCCTTTTGACCTGTTTTCACATCAAGAGGGATTTAATGAATCTTCCCATCTAGTAAATGGGCGTCCAACACTTCTATGTCATATTGGCTTGTACTTTAATAACAGCTGAGGGATTCTATCTGTAGGCATTCTTTTAACATGTTCATACCAGTTGTTTATCTTAGTGCCAATTCTGTTTGTTAAATTAAACATATTTAAGTCTGTTCTAATATATTCATTCATTTTTCTGTCCAAAATTGTCACACCTGCTACTGAACATAGAACTTAATTTCTGCAATTTCTATTTTTCTTCTGTCTGAATGGTTAAGAGTCCAGTTTTCACTTGCAAATGTTAAGACAAGCACTGCCATAATTTTGTAAAATTTTAATTGTGTACTCACAAACGTTTATTATTCATTTTATTGTTATGTGAATTAGTTTTAAATAATTAAAAAGAGTTTTGAAACTGCGCACGTTGAGATTTGTTAAGCGAGGGAGCGAGGGATTTGACATAATCTGCAAGTTAATAACATGAATGTGTAGAGATAAGCTTATCGCCCTTTGATTGAACAGCTGCGGGAATTTCTCCGGACTACTGTTGTCAAGACAGCTCAACGTCATCTGGATTGTCTTCATGTTTACTCCTAAACTTCTAGAAAATCTTTATTTTTCTCTTTTTCCTCTTTTGTTGTAGGAAACAGATCATATTTGTTTATACTTTCACACCTCCTCTGCTGACGACATTTAGCTGCCCTAGATCACATAATTTATGTCTCCGCCCTACGTTCATTCTATCTTGAGGTCTATTTTCTCTAGCTCTTTTAATAATTCGCTCTTTCTCCATGCTCTCTATTATTTACCATGTTATATTATATTATATTATATTATATTATATTATATTATATTATATTATATTATATTATATTATATTATATTATATTATATTATATTATATTATATTATATTATATTATATTATATTATATTATATTATATATTTATATTATATTATATTATATTATATATATTGTCCACCGCTGTGGTCTCGAGGTAGCGTGCTGCCTTGTCACGCAGCGGGCCCGGGTTCGATCTCCGGTCGGGGCAGTTTTTCTGGGTGAGGTTTTTATCGGGGTTTTTCCTCACCTGTAAGACAAATGTCAGGAAAACTTTAAGGCCCAAACGGTCCCCGAATTCATATGGCCATCATCATCATCATCCTTATCATTACCATTATCATCATCATCATCCTTATCATTACCATTATCATCATCATCATCCTTCACAGGTGTGGAAAGCAACGGGAAGCTACCACACCTACACAATTCCCTAGTAAAACTGCAAGCATAGCATGAAAATGCTATGATCGCAGTGAAGGACCTGCTTTCGGGCAGAATTACTATGGATGGATGGATATTATATTATATTATATTATATTATATTATATATATATGACCATATATTTTATTTTATATTATATTATATTATATTATATTATATTATATTATATATATTATATTATATTATATTATATTATATTATATTATATTATATTATATTATATTACATTATATTACATTATATTACATTATATTACATTATATTACATTATATTACATTATATTACATTATATTACATTATATTACATTATATTACATTAATTACATTATATTACATTATATTACATTATATTACATTATATTACATTATATTACATTATATTACATTATATTACATTATATTACATTATATTACATCATATTATATAATCATCATCATCATCATCATCAGTGGCAGGCATGGATTAGGCCATTGGCCTGTTCCGCTTCAGGAAAGAAATTGATCCCTCCATCTCTTCTTAGGTCTTCCTGGGCCTCTTCGCCCTGTGGGTCTGTAGTTCAATAGCTGCAGAGGTAGTCTATTGTTTGGCATTCTAAGAAGGTGTCCATGCCAATTATTTTGATATTTTTGAATGATTTCAGTTATAGCTGGTGTGTTGAGAGCTTTGCGGATAGATTGATTACACATGTGGTCATAAAGCGTATAACCCGCTAAAGGTCTTAATAACTTCATTTCTGCAGCTACTATCCTATTTAATTTACCTGTAGTAAGAGTCCAGGTTTCAGAACCATAAAGTAGAGTTGGAAGAGCCATTGTTTTATAAAATTTTAGAATTGTATCTGGACGTGCTTGGGGGCACGCCGTAGCGTAGTGGTTAAGGTACTGCTCTACAAACCGGAAGGTCGAGGGTTCAAGCCCCGGTGGGGTCAGGATTTTTAAACTGACCCAAACCTTCCGGCGGCACTATGGCCCTGGGGTCGACTCAGCCTCTAACGGAAATGAGTACCAGACGCTTGTTCTGGGGGTAAAGGCGGCCGTCACGCAGGGCTGACAACCCGGCTGACATCAAGTGCCGATTGTCTAGAAAAAGCGGGAGCCTTAACCTCCCACTACCCCAAGGGCCTCCTGAGGCCTTTAGCGGGACTACTTTACTTTACTTTTCCTTTTATCTGGACGTACTTTTCGGAAAAGAATGCTTTTTATTGTTCCCATTCTGAGAAGATCTATACATACTCAGAATCTAAAGGAAAGAAATATTATATCATATTATATTATATTATATCATAACATGTACATGCAAGCTTCTTGTAGGAAAACCAGAGGGAAAACCCCCAGTTGGTAGACCAAGAATAACATTAACCATGATTTGAGGGAAGCAGATTATACAGGGGATTATTGGGAAAATATTAGCTCAGGATAGGGATGTATGGAGAGCTTATGTCCGCGCGACCATGAACCTACAGGTTCGATAGAGCCAATGAGTTAGTTTTTATATCGTGTTATGTTATGTTGTGGTAAGTTGTATAGTGCTGTTTTGTGTTGTATGTGTTATGAACTAACTCACTGACACTATCGAACCCTGGTTTCATGGCCGCAAGGACATAAACTCTCCTAAGCTAATAATTTCCAATCAACTCCCGTATAATCTACTTCCTCAAATCATGGTTAATGTTGTAATATTAAGAGATATCGGGTCATGTGGCCGTGATCCATGGCTTGTGTTTCCTCCAGACGTTTCTCCATTAACTGCGGAGGGCATCTTTAGTTGCGAGTACTTCTAGGTAGTGTTTCATAGTCGAGGTACCTAGAAGTACTCGCCATTGAAGATGCCCTCCACAGTTGAGGGAAGTCTGGTTTTTAACTAGCTTGCTATCTAGTAAGAGGAGAAGGGAAGCGAACTAGCTCCAACGCGGGAACCTCAACGGCTTCAAAAGCGGAAGAAGAATATTGTTCTCAACGATAAAGAAGTCGGAAGAGAAAACCTGCAAGACAAGGGGTAGATGGGACTCCAAAGCTTTAGTTAGCTACCCGTCTAGGAGACGGAAACTCCGAAATAAATCTCCGATCCACTAGAGAATGTGGTTGTGCGTCTGGGCTGGTAACCCGACCATGTAAAACATTTCCAAACTCGTCTCTCTCACAGTGTTCAGCCGAAGATGGATAGAACAACTTTGAGGCGGAACAGGCATTTTGCCTAGCCCGTGAAGTGAAGAAGAAGAAGAAGAAGAAGACGTCTGGAAGTAACAACAGCCATGGGCCACGGTCACATAACCCGGAATCTCTTAATGTTATGATTATCGGCTGTGAAAACCTGCATTCAACAATGGTTAATTCTTATTCTCCTACCGCATTCTTGGCCTACCTACTGGGCGCATTCCCTCTCGGTTTCCTACAAGGAGTTTCCATGCCCCACTTTCATTCTCCATTCGTGTCACGTGTCCTGGTCATCGCAGTCTGTGATACTCTATTGTTCGTATTATATCTTATATCCTATAGAGATATTGTAGCTCACTGTTTATTAGACTTCTCCGTTCTCCTGTCTGTTCATTTATCTTTGATCCAAAATTTTTCTTAGAACTTCGTTCTCAAATACTCGTTATCTTTTCTCCTCCTTTAAAGTAAGAGTGCATGTTTCGCTTCTATGTAATATAGCTGGAAGAATAACAGTTTCATATATATTTTCAGTTAAATGTTTTTTTAGAGAACTTGCGACAACAAGAATTCCTGTAAAGTACACTATATATTAGTTTACATTTCCTGCATTGACTCTGTGTTTTTAATATACAAAATGTAACAAAACTCAACGGCAAAAATCCAGGAATTAATCCCTCATATTAAGAGAATAAAAAAGTCTAGACAACATGGGTCCGGAAATTTACAATTACAGAGTTATTTGAACTTTTATTAATGCTATTAAACCACTGAAAACAGTCATAGTACTCACCTTCTCAGCACACTGTAAACCACTGAAAATATATTTCTTCCCTCCACACTGTAAACACCGAAAACAGACTTCAGACAAACAGATTAGATGCAGCTAAGTAACCTAGACATGACGGGAAATCATTTGCAGGTGCTAACAAGTATTCAGATGCAAATCACTTTTATTCGCAAACAATGTTTCCTTATTTACAAAGTGATGGCAAGAAGTATGTTTCAGTGGTTTGCAGTGTTATGAGAAGGCGAGTATTATGTCTGTGCTCAGTGGTTTACTAACATTCATAGCGTTCGAATAACTCTGTGATTATAAATTTCAGGACCCATGTTATACTAGACTTTTCTTCTCTCAATATGAGGGGTTCATTCCTGAAATTTTGCCGTTGAGTTTTGTTACACTCTGTATTTCGCTACTTCTTCAGTATTTCCCTCATTTGTCATTAAGTGTCCATTTCCATTATAGCCTATAATGTATTTATATGTGTGATCATATAGCTATTTGGTTTTATTGACGTTTAATTCCAGTCTCAATTTCATGGTATTACTGAATAGAGTGTGCGCGATGGCCCTTAATATCTCCTCGCTTTCGCTCTAATATTACATCATCAACATAAACTAACGTTTTATTAATAACATTGAGTTGTAGTCCTTCATCCTCTAAAGATTTGATGGCCTGCTCCAGTACAAAATCGAATAATAGACGTGATTGTGCGTCTTCTTGATTTGACCCATTCGAAATTTCAAAAGTATCTTAAAAGTGATTGCTTACACGAACCGCACTCCTTTTGCCATTTTCGAATAATTCGAATTAGAATAATAATTGATTAATAAGGTCTACTTTCATAAAATAGGAAATATAAAGATCTAAATATTTAAAATTATCCACTTGTTCAATAAGTTTCGTATCCAAAATAATTTTGGCTGGTTAGGTATCTATTAATTTAAAAGCTTAAACTTTAGTATTCTTTGTTTATATATTCTTCTTGTTGTAAAACCATGTTTCCCTTAACAGAGATTTAAGCGCTCTCCCCCTACAGGGTAGAATTTGAACCATACTAATTTAGTTACATTTGTTTTCGTGTAGATGTCATTTGAGTGGTCCATGGTCAGCGTTCTGCCTCATACTGACATTCAGGAAACCAAGGTAGTACTAGAACGGGAAAATTCGCTAAATTTTGCTTAGAGGCCTTTTCATTCAGGCTTGAGTATTTTTTTACGAGGCTGAAAATCTTCAGACTCGGGACCCACGGCTTAAAATCCCTCCCGGAGACTTGCTCCTTGGATTTTTCCATCCTAAAAAATCCATCGACCACGGCCGGGTTTTAACTCGCGGCCTTCGGGACCAGAGGCAAGGAGCATAACCACTAGTCCACCGCGGCTAAGATTATATTTTTAAATAGTATTTAATTGAAATGCGAACTTCTGTAAATTACATAAATTAATAAGCTGATAGACATTTATTTTGTAAAGAATGCATTTAGATAATTGAGAACAGAAATAACTTAATACTCAAAATAAAAAAAAATGAAAGTAATTAAATACTAAACAAGCCTGAGTTCAAAAATTGGATTCAATACAATAAAGAAAATATCTGCAGAAAATTTCATCTGAATTGTACATAACCTCCTGCAAAAAGATAAAAAGTGAAGAAGATTATCAGTATACGTACCACATCTTGTGTCTTATGGGAAATCATGAAATATGCAGGAAGTTAGTTCAGACAATTGACTCACCTTAAGAGAAGGCCGGGCTGGCATGAAGCCACAAGTAGCAGCTGCAAGTAGATTTGCTAATAGGATCTAGAGACAGGATGGCTTATTCAATCTCAGACATTATCTTCTATTGCATCTCTCTGACATAGATCTAATCAATATGATTGTCAGTTGTTTACAATAACTGATTTGTTCAAAATGGGGTGAAATTTCACCCATACTGGAAATGATTTTCTGCCATGTAATCTCTGTTAAGTAATATTAATAATTTGAAATGTTTTATTTCATTATAATTTATAGATGCTTTAACATATTAGGCCATATCGCGTCTAGGAACTTTAAATGTGTATGCTGTAGGGTTTGTGTTCCTAATGTGTAGCATTTTTTCTTGTTTAAAAATTCACAGCTTTGAATGGTTCGATCCCCGATTAGGATAAGTTTCTTGGGTGATGGTTTCTTTTTGGTGTTCTTTCGTTATCTGTAAGACAAATTTCAGGACACTTTAAGGTTCAAACAGTCCCCGAACATCATCTGACAGTCATAATCAGCAAGTAGAACCAACGCCGTGTTTAGTATGAATATTTATGCGAAGACAAGAAATGGGGTTGGAATAGCAGTGCCCCCCTTTATGTACCCATCTTCATTGTCTCCTGGCCCGTCGAGTTTACACTCAGTTTGCCAGGTGAAATCAACGAGTACTGCTGGCTGCTTTAGGGACTTAAATGCCCTCTTCCGCACATATATATATTATTTTTAAGTTAATGGTAGAGCGATGATCCAGCTGCCTTTCGTAACTAGTCGTAGATTTGGAAGTAGAGATCTGATCATTGAGTGTGGATATGCCTGTTTTCGGTTTTAATTAGATGTTAATGTTGTTATTTGATGTCAGAGGAAGACAGTTTGTGAGATCAGACGCACTCTCCACAGATGTAGAGATTAGGTGATTAATGGTTTGTATTAGTGCATATCCGAGACTTTCGAAACTTGATAAATATTGTAACAGTGTTTTCGTTTATCTTTTTCCTTTTTTCAAATATGCAGATGGTTCGTTTTCTTTTTGGATGTTGTTAAACTACTGCATTATAATATTATATGGATGGCCACTTTTTGTCAGTTGTGTTTTCGTCTGAGTGCGAATGGTGCATTTCGTCTAAATGGTGTGTTGTCTCAGAGAGGTCCTCCATGACCTTGAATGGTCAAAAAAGTATGTGTGTGATCCAAAGTTAAAAATCCCTCTCCAAACAGGTCGTACCACTGTAAGGCTGGGCGGCATGATACATGTAAAAGTATCTATACATATAGAGGTTAAACTAGGATGGAGAAGAAGAAATATTTTCTCTCTGTCATAAGAAAAATTGTTTCACATAGTTACCCTATCATAGTAGTAGTAGCAATTCCTCTTGGAAGAATAGGGCCTTTGTGAAAGCATGCCACCGGACTCTATTATTTGCCCAAATATCATCTCGGTGTCCTGCTTTAATTTTGGTTTCTTTAATACACCATGTTCCAAAATGATGGACGGGGTTTCAAAGTTGTTTAGTTTCCCTTAGATGATCATGATATATATATATATATTGGAACAAAACTTACATGGGAATAAAGAGAAACTCTTCGAGTTTTCATAAGATACTTTATAAGTATTCGTTGCGAGCGCCTTTCGTTGTCCGACACGCATCTAAGATAGTCTAATTCCTCCCAAACATTGGTCAGCATATTTGGAATAATGAATTCAACAGCAGCAACAATTCATCTCAAGTCTGGAAGGTCGACGGAAGTGGTCGTACGTACACATGGTCCTTCACATACCCCCACAGGAAGGAATCACAAGGTATGAGATCGAGAAACCGTGGAGGCCATCGGGAATAAACCATGTCATCCTGACCGGCTCTCCCTATCCAACTTCAGGGAACAATATAGTGTTCGTGGATGTCCTGGGCTTCTCATTTTACAGATACATCCAGTTGTTTCTGTCTATACCACCGACGGATACTCTTATCTGTCGGAGGATAAATGCCAAATTGCCGTCGGAAAGCTCGCTGCGCTGCAACAATGGAACTAGACCTCGCAAATTGCAACACAAAGAATGACTTCTGTACAGAAGTCGCCATTTCCACAAATTCAACGCTGTGACGTAATAATGACAAGAAACAAATTACTGCATATAGGATATGAAACTTTCACAGTTTTTCTTTCATTATCGTAAATAATCACGCATCCAATTTCTTTTGTAAAGCTATACCAATTTTTAAAACCCCGTCCATCATTTTGGAACACGGTGTAAAGGGTTTTAAGAAGTGCAGGTTATTAGCCCTCAGCTTCCGATTCAGGTGATGGGATGCCATCTAGGCAGCCGGACCTGCTTTCCTCAGTGTTTGAGGCAGAGTTTAGACAATTCCTTCCAAACTCAATAGTAACGGTTTTGCCGCTAATAGTCGAATGGCTGCTTTCAGTGGAAATTGTGCCGGTTCACTCAGGGTAGAATATAACTCAGGGATGTTTACATTATTTATGTAATTATAAATAACTTTAAACTTACTACTCCAGTTTATTGAATAATTTTGCAATAACAATGTATAGAGAATTACAATCGTTTTATATCTCACTAATATTCGGAGTGGAGTTGATGAGTTTATTTAAGTCCACGTGTATTTAATATCACTTATAATTCTGAGTTACTAATTATCTTGGATTTTAAAATACTTCCGATTGAGGGTCTTTCCACTTTTCAGCGGTTGCCCTTTTACCAGCCGGCTGCTGGCCTTTCACATCCACATGTGTCAATCACAGAGGTAGATGATCAACATCCAGTGTAGGGGTGACATGTGGTTAGCATGTCGAGCCCCCAGCCGTTATAGCTGGTTCCTCAACCTGGAGCCGCTACTTATTGTAGCTACCCAATTGCCTCACGATGCTGGGTGGGCACCGGTCCCATACTGGCCGAAATACCATGAGAAAATTTCTTCCCCCATGGAGACTCGAACCAGCGCAAGTCCCGTAGCTCTGCGCCAAGGCTTTAAAATTCTTAAGATTTTAAAATGTACTAAAGGTGGCGGACGGTTGATGTAGGACTTATTTCTTGTAGAACGTATGAGTGTGAGTGTATGTGAGAAAGTTTTCACACGAGTCCTCGCCTTATAAGGGCGATGACTCCTCCCATAGAGTTATTTACCCCACTCCAATTTACATGTTATTCATTATACCTTAGAGGGGTAGGTACCATTCTTTTGGGGTTCCTATGCTGGTAATAGACTCATGTGGACGTTTGTGCGCCTTCCAGTTATTACTATTAATCGTATAATTATATTTTAGTATTTAGAGTCTACTAATTCCAGCTACAAAATCAACTGGGCCATGGGGTCGCCACATCTCTACGCCGACATACTCTCCTATATTTCGGTGTATGTCCACACACTTAGATTTTCTGTCTTTATTTCTAAGTAGGCTAAATAATTTTACGTCATGCTTGTTTATAGAAGTTTTAAAATATAAGTTCATATCATGTCCAGAATCTTCTGTTGTATCCAGTAGTTAGTATACAGTACGTATATATTGTGTATAATCGTGTGTTCATATGAAAGTTTTTTGATTTAATATTATGGAACGGAGATCATGTTTAAATGAGTTCTGGTAGTGAAGTTCCAACTCAGAATTTGCCTTGAAGACAGAAAAATCAGGAAGAAACTCAGTTAGATTGGTAGGTACAGGGATTTGAACCTGTGACCTCCTGAAAACTAATCTAAAAACCTGTCATCTGAGCAAACTCGCTCGATACTTATAATTTGATTTGTTGCCAGAAATTGACCTTCACCACTGAAACACTGCAGCTAAAAAAAAAACGAAGTTATAATTCTAACTCGAAAAAGTATTTTTTTTTTCAAATTATGAGCATTTATTGACACTATAAATTGTATTTTAAATATTTTGAAGGAATGTTTAAGACATATTTGATATGTGAGATACATAAATTTATCGGGATGTATATTTTAAAACTTAACTGTTTGCTGTTGTTTAACTGGCTCCTTTTTCGCTGGGGATATGTTCCGTAAATACGCCGCGAATACAGAAACCGCGAATATGGAATGGTAATTTGTGTGGGTATATAGGGGATACGTTCCAAGGTTCCAAAATAAAATAAAAATTATCAAAATAAAATAATTTTGTCTTCGGATTTCTTGATGAATCGTACAGTTGATTCATTGATATTGAAACAGCGTGATTTAGATGCAAACGGCTCACCAACACGTAAACGGTCAAACATTTAATTTTTACTTTAAGCAGCAAAACTACATTTTCCTCCCCCCCCCGGGTTTCGAAACTATTTTTCTTTCCTTTTACTCTACATTATAAATTGGCAACAAAGCAGGAGAAATACGTGTTATTCAATCAAAATTATTGCAACAAATGACAAGTTGAAACAAGGGCGGCATTTATCAACAGACATAGCGTCACGTGAACTACGGCGGCGGTGGTTATTAACAACTAACTTTAGGTTTAGTGACTATAAATCTTGTTTTACTTTGATGTTTATTTGTTTTAAATCGCCCCTTGTAAAAGCTCCCGGGCACGTGCCTGCAGTAAAAAAAAAGAGTTACCGATTCCTTAATAAAGGATACTAATGCTTATAATATACCGACTGGATCCGCGAATAAAGAAATTTTTAGCCGCGAATACAGAAACTGTTGCAATTTTTTAACCCGCGAATAATGAAAATGCGAATAATGGAACCGCAAATAAGGAGCTTTAACTGTACTGTACTATCAGCCGATTAATGGAAATATATATAACGCTATTTGGAGACTTGTATCCTAATATATATATATTTTAAATGAAATTCAATTTTAATGACCAAGAGACTCGTTTTGTCTGTGGATTAATATTTTAAGCGCCTTCCTGATCAATTGATTCCAGTATCATGAATTGCCAATGACCGTAATTAATTTGCATTGATATGAAATTAATTGCAAGAAAAAAGTAGCTTAACATACGAACCTATCAATTTAGAAATAATAATGTCCTTCAAAGTGCGTGCATGCAGTTCCAGCACAAACAATATTGATCATTAGACATTAGTAGGCCAAAATAAATGTTGAATTCATAGTCAATTCTAACAGTAATCTCCATTGTCAACTAAATAAAATCTACTTTAAGATTCGCATTAGAAAGTATACAGAAT
This sequence comes from Diploptera punctata, assembly GCA_030220185.1. Taxonomy (NCBI): domain Eukaryota; kingdom Metazoa; phylum Arthropoda; class Insecta; order Blattodea; family Blaberidae; genus Diploptera; species Diploptera punctata. The sequence goes on along the minus strand of JASPKZ010008362.1, from coordinate 879,740 downwards.
GTCCAAAAATTCAGTGCCCAAACTGGTAGAGATGATGGAGGAGACCAAAAGTAATAATAAATAATAAATAAATAAATAAATAAATAAATAAAGCCTGATATGTCCCTTTAGGGCAAAGGCCTCCCTGTACAGGGGTTAAGCTCTATTTGAGAGTGTCACCCGGTGAGCTACTCCGTGGTGAGAAGTTGACTTGGATGTAGCACTTGGTTTCTATACACTGTCTGTTCTGTGATTAGTTAATACACAGTTGGCTCTCCATCGTTCTCCAGCTTTTCCTGCATCTGGCGACTCTGGACCATTGCGCCCCTGCTCGTTCTTTGAAGATGTCAGCCCATCGTCGTCTTGGTCTTCCGCGCTGTCTCTTGCCTGTGTATGGGTCCCACATGGTTGTTTTTATTGTCCACCTGTCGTCCTGTATTCTTGCGACGTGGCCTCCCCACTTCCATTTTTTCCTGATGGCTTGTTGTGCGGGATCATTTGTTGAGGATATCGCTTGAAGTGTTGTATTCGAGATTCTGTCCTTCAGAGTTATGCCTAAGATTTTCCTCTCCATTTTCCTTTGGCATACTTGGAGTGTGTACTTCAGTTTGGCAGTAAGATTCCAAGTTTGGCAGCCATATAACAGTGTTGGAAGAACACAGGTTTGTAGTGTTTCCATTTTGAGTTTCCGGTTGAGTGACTTGTCCAGCAGTATACATTTCAGTGACCAGAACGCCTTCCAGGCGAGAGCTATTCTTCTGCTTATTTCCTTCTCTACTTTCTGATGGAAGGAGAGTAGTTGTCCTAAGTATATGTACTCGCTTACATATTGAAGATCCATTCCATCGACTTTGATTGGGTTTTCCGGACCATTAGACATACATTTTGTTAAATAACCACGTGTCCTACATTAAATACTGATCTGAAGTACGTAGTTGTGATGTCCCAGCACTAGTAACTCAGTGATGTACAGTTATCAACACGGAGCGTTGCACACGTAGCGGATAACGCACAACGTAAAGAGTCACAAGTACCGGGTTCAAATCCCGGTTCAGGGATTTTTTCATGGCACACACACACACACACACACACACACACACATATATATATATATATATATATATATATAATGACCCGTACTTCCACGTGTATGGATTAGGGTGCATCTTAGTGGGAGTGCTTTAACCGTTTGTTTACCCCCAAATGTCAGCGAGTGATGGGGTCGGCATATCGCCTCGGTGAGACATCTAGTAGGCAAGTAAGGTATTATTTGGATGGGTAACTATCAGTAAATTTTGCACAGAAGCCTCTTTAATCAAGCTTTGCGATTCTTTAACGAGAATGAAAATATTTAGACTCGGGACCCACGGCTTAAGGTCCCTCCCGGTGACATGTCCATTGGATTTTTCCATCCTAAAAAATCTATCGACTCCGGCCATAATTTAATTAAATAAGAGTTAAGTCTTAGAAAAATACTGAATTTTAAAATCACATATTAGAGGTTTAATCCCACTTTTAACTTTCAGTGTATATTATGTAACTACTTAAATATGTTATTAAATAATAAGGTAAATAAAAAAAAGCTTAAACCCCATAAAAATAATAAAATAGTTTAAAGATAAATATAGAAAACTCTTTCAGATTTGAACCCACGTACTTTGGAACTATAGGCAAAGAGCATAACCACTACCTACCTAAGTATCAATTTTCTTTTTAACTTTTGTTTTTGTTTATAAATACACTGCTCAAAACAATTAGAGGAACACTATGAAACATGCAAATATTTTTTCATTGGATAAATATGCAAATATTTTTTCATTGGATAAAGGTACAAACATGAAATTAATAAAGTACATTATTTGTGGTTATTTATTTATTTTTATTTATTGCTCATGTCAGTAAAAACAAATGAATAACGCTGACAATTAACTTTTCAAATAATTCCGCTATGTAAGCAATTGAATCTTGTGCTTATTTTTCAAAGTTAAACACTCGTTATATAGAGTTAGTATCGTGTATGGCCTCCACGACATTCGATGACACTTTGGCACCTTCGTGGCATGCTCCCAATAAGAATCTGGATTTCCTCTTGCGGGATATTCTCCCATTCCTCCTTCAGAGCATCTCCAAGTTGCTGCAGAGTTTGTGGAGCTTGATGTCGGTTCCTGACCTTCCTGTCTAGAAGATCCCACAAGTGTTCAATAGGGTTGAGGTCTGGGCTGACCGCTGGCCACTCCATTACCTCAATTTCATTCCTCCTCAGGAAATCCCTGGTGACAGCCGCAGAATGTGCCCTGGCATTATCCTGCATAAACAGAAATCCAGGGCCTACTCCAATGGCAGCAGGTACTACATGCTCTTCCAGAACGTGCTCGATATACCGGACAGCATTCAGTCGCTGGGGAACAAGTACAAGGTCCGTACGATTGTTGTACATAACTCCGGCCCACACCATTATGGAACCTCCTCCGAATCTATCAATTTCCTGTACAGCCTCTGCAGAAAATCTTTCTCCTGGCCGTCCCCACACCCTCAATCGACCATCACAACGTGTAAGACGATACCTGGATTCGTCCGAGAAGAGCACAGACTCCCACTGGTTCAGGTTCCAATCACCATGGTTTTCAGCATACGTACGTCTTGCTGCCTTATGCCCATTTGTTAAGCGTGGTTTTTAACGGGCCTTTTTGGACGAATATTCTCTTTCCTTAATCTGTTCCTTATGGTTTGGTCTGAAACCCGGATTCCGGAAGCCATATGAAGGTCATTCTGCAGGTCTTTTGCAGTTTTTGTACGCTGTCGAAGAGCAGAAAGAACAACGTATCTGTCATCCTGGGGGCTTGTTTTAAATTTACGGCCCTGGCCACGTCTTCTACAATACTGACCTGTCTCTCTGTGCCTGTTGCGTAACCTGGACACCACGGAAGGAGAAACCCCAAGCTCTCTAGCCACTTGTCGCAGAGATTGACCTTGTCGTAAAAGATGTAGAGCATGATACACTTCAAACTCATTTAAATGCCTCATTTTGTCAGAGACTTCAATAAACAAGGCAATAATCAACATTCGTCACTATAGCAACATCAGGAAGCTTACCAATTAGAAGTGGCCAGTACCTTCCAAAATAAAAAAAATTCTCTATATTTGTTATTTGAGGTAATTTCTCTGTATTTAGGCCATGGATCTTTAAAATTTGTATCCAATGATAAAATTAATAATTCAATTTACATATTGTCCAACTTTCAGCATCACAGCTTTAAAAAACAATTACTTATTCAATTTATTACAAGTGTTCCTCTAATTGTTTTGAGCAGTGTATTTTAAGAATTAGATCTCTTCGAGAAGATTACAAATTTTAATAAATTTGTGGTAATAATAAATAATGTGACGAAGGCTACTTTGATTCGAAAACATACACTCAGATAGATAGATAGATAGATAGATAGATAGATAGATAGATAGATAGATAGATAGATAGATAGATAGATAGATAGATAGATAGATAGATAGATAGATAGATAGATAGATAGATAGATAGATAGATAGATAGATAGATAGATAGATAGATAGATAGATAGATAGATAGATGGATGGAAAGCTCTGCGACCATCACATAAGTATTGGCGGTGAGCGATCCGTTTTGGTTCTTCTTTATAGGTAGAGCCCCGGGTTCCTGTAAAAACATTAGTCCCAGTGTTTTTTTTATTTTATTTTCAATTCAAATTTGTAATTTATGGCAGGTGGTAGTAGAGTTTTTTTTTTATAATGTTAAGTCGGAAGCGGACCTTTTGGGGTTATATTCCAGCATTTGCTCTTGGATTGAGGGAAGCCGCTTAAAACCTCAAATGGAATAGTCGATCATGCGGATCTTGCCAAGTTCGAATATTAGATATTGGTTAGACACGTTCTCTGCTAAGGAAGCGAGACATGTACCCTGCGAAAACGTTTGAAAGAAGAATTACAGCCAGTGAGGTGAGATCCATGCGCCGAACAACAGTTGTTCCAGGTGGGATCACGAAATAATTAAGACATCCACGGTGCCCATAATAGATTACATACATCAGTACGAATAGAACTGACGTCAGCATGTGGAGTGTACGTCTAGATACAGGATTCCTGAAATGTTAATCAAATGGACGGGATTCTTTTAAGACTAACAGTACGTTCAGCACTACGAAATGAAAGCAAGACGATGGTGATGAGATACAAATTAAACAATTTTTACTTAATTGAAAGTTAAGCCTAGCTCGTGAAATTTTCGCAAGGTAAAAAAATTAACTACAGCTTACCAGATTGAAGGGGGTACGGCAAGGATGTCCTCTATCACCTACTCTTTTGAACATCTATATCTGGAAGACCTAATGAAGAACTGCTTCAGGAATTCGGGAGGTGTGAACATGGGAGGAAGAAGAATTAAGTGCATAAGATTTGCTGATGGTATGGCTTTGCTAGCATAGGATGCAATGAAACTGAGGGACATGCCGATGGAGCTAAATGACAAGTGCGAGGATAATGGGATGAAGATAAATATAAATAGGACGAAGGTCTTGATTATAGGAAAGAAACCAAGGAAGATAAACATGAGGATTAAAGATGAGGCGATTGAGCAAGAGAGAACTTCAAACAATTAGGTTTTACTATGAGTAGTAACATGAACTGCGGTCAAGAAGTAAAGCAGAGGATAGCAATGGCAAAAGAAGTTTTTAACAAGAAGAGAAGCATTTTCTGCGGACTTTTGGCAAAAGAATTACGGAAGAGGCTAGCGAAATGCTTTGTGTGAAGTGTAGCATTGTATGGTGCAGAGACTTGGACATTACGACGGAATGAGGAAAATCGACTGGAAGCTTTTGAAATGTGGATATGGAGAAGGATGGAACGTATAAAATGGACAAACAAAATAAAAAATAAAGCTGTGCTAGACAGATTGGGTGAAGGAAGATCAATGCTGGAACTCATAAAGAAGAGTTGAATAAATTGGATTGGTCACTGGCTAAGAAGAAACTGCCTGCTGACAGATGCCCTAGAAGGAATGGTCAACGAAAGAAAGTTAGAGGTAGAAAACATATCAGATGATATTAAAATAAATGGTTTGTATGCGGATACAAAAAGGGAAGCTGAGTAAAAGAAGATTGGAGAATGCTGAGTTTACAGTGAAAGACCTGTTCTTAGGCAGAACACTATGTATTTTAATAGATCATTCCAAGCGTAAATAAATGTTATAAACCCTATTGTAGACGAAATGGTGAGTCACATTAATTTTCTATTCACTTAGATGCAGTTCATTTGTTTCTTCAGCTTGACTAATGTAAGGCCTAAAACGAACCCTTGAGTATTAAAAAGGGTTATGTCCAATATGTCATATTTCATGAAAACTGCGTTTTCTCTATATTACTGGTTTAAATAATATATTGTAAAAAGTGCACATAGAACAAATATTCTTTGTTTTAATACACACCTGGTAACGCTAGAGAAATGCAATATTATAAACACAATCTTAAGCTATCAGTAGATGTGTCACTTGTAAATGCACCGAAAGTGGACATGGTCCATTTTAATCCTCAAGGGTTCAAATGTTTGTTCTCTTCTTGATTACATTTAAATTGTGTTATTTCTTGAATTGTTTTTATTTTCAATTTCGCTCCAGGCGCGTTATTTTATTCTATTTTTAACCGAATATGTTTTTGATGTTTTTTTTAATGTTAAACCTAACTAACTAACTCACTGACACTATTGAAACCGTAAGTTCGTGGCCGCCGCACATAAGCTCTCCATACTCCTTATCCTGAGCTAATGTTTTCATAACATCCCCGTACACTCTACTTCCCTTAAATCATGGTTAATGCTATTCTTCCACCTCATTCTTGGTCTACCAATTGGGCCTTTTCCCTCTGGTTTTCCTTCAAGAAGCATCCATACCCCTTTTTCATTGCCCACATGCCTGTCCATCGCAGTCTAAGAAATGTAACTGTTCTTATTAAATCTAGTTTCATATAGCCTAAAGATCATACTTGCTATTAGTAGTCCTCTCCATTCGCCTCTCTGTTCATCTCTCTTTGGTCCAAAAATGTTCGTAACTTCATTCTCAGATACTCGTAATATTTTCTCCTCCCTTATGGTAAGCATCCATGTTTCGGACCCATAAAATATAACAGGAGAATAACAGTTCTAGATATTGTTTAAAGTTTAACTTTTTTAAAGAGAAGTTGGGACAACAAGAGTCCCTCTAATGCAAAATAACATACACTTCCAGAATTGAGCCTATGTCTAATTTCTTTGTGCATCTTCCTATTCGTAATTATTGTTCCTAGAAATTTGAATTCAGTCACTTCTTCAAAATTTCTCTCATTTGTCATTAACTGTCTATTTCTATTACCGGTATATAATGTATTTCTATGAGTCAACATATATTTAATTCTACTGTTGTTAACTTCCAGTCCTAATTTCTTAGCTTAAATCAATAGAGTGTGTTTATTGTCCCTTAGTATCTTCTCGCTATCACCTGGTAATACATCATCAGCGTAAACTAACAATTTTTTAATACCATCCAATTGTAGGCCTTCTTTACCTAATATATAAAAATTAATGTTTGTTTGTTTGTTTGTATGTTTGTTTTCGTTTTTATGCGCTGTTATACCGTTGATCCGATTGTGATGGTGCTTATTGAAAAATATTCAGGAGATTCCCGGGATGAACATAGGCTATAAGAGATTTGTGATACTTAACTCCTATACCCTTATAAATCGCCCTTTGTAGTGGAAAACTTTTTAAAAAGGAGCTCTTTGGACGCTTAAATGGCTTACGCTGCCTAAACCATAACAAATACACAAAATTGAATATCTCAAAAAGCTCTTCAAAAAAGTCCGCGACAGCATTGTTTATATCTTACGGATAACTCACAATAACCATGTCTGTCTTTCATTGATGCCAAGAAGATCGAGACAAATACGTAGATTCCTGTGCAAGCATAGCAGCACATGGTGGGTATTATTTTACGGATAACTCACAATAATGAATTTTGTCTTTTAGCTCATTTATGCTAAGAAGATCGAGATAAGTAGATTCCCGGGCAACACCGGGTAATCAGCACGGGAAATCTTAAAATAATTACGATATACATGTATAATTATTTTTCATTTTACTTATTCAACTAATCATAAGAAGTAAATTAATTTTTGTCTTTCAGCTCATTTATGCCAAGAAGATCGGGATGAGTAGATTCCCGGATAACGCCGGGTAAACAGCATGGGGTATCAAAAAAATAATTACGATATAAATGTCCCCTATAACTTATTTAAATAAACATAAAACACTAATTTTCGTGTTTCAGCTCAGTTATGTCAAGAAGATCGGGATAAGTAAATTCCCAGGCAACGCCGGCAAATCAGTACGGGGTATCTAAAAAAAATATAAATTTATAATTATTTCTCCTCTTACTTATTCAACTAAACATAAAAGCACATTAATTTGCATTTATTTAGACGTAGCAGCCCACGCCGGGTGTATTAGCTAGTATAATATGTTTCTATGAGTGAACATATATTTAATTTTATAGTTGCTAACTTCCATTCCAATTTCTTAGCGTTGATCAATAGTGTATATGTATTGGCCCTTAATATCTCCTCGCTATCACCTAGTAATACATCATCAGCATAAACTAACAGCTTATTAATACCATCGAATTGTAGGCCTTCTTTATCTCTATAAAAATTTGATGGCATGCTCTAGTACAAAACTGAATATTACAGGAGATTACCAATTAAAACAATCTGAAATAAGAGCCTTCTGAATAAAATTAGTGAGCCCTTTCTTTCATGTCTAGCTTCGAATTTTGATGTTAATGATATGAATTTTTAAAGAGTGTAATAAAAAATGTTCTGTTTGTACTTGGGTTGGGAAAGGTTAGAGTAGCATTTCGTTAACTGCCTCAATTCTGAACTATTAATACAGTTTTCATTGAATGAAAGAAATTCCAACTAGTTGTGGATTTTTCTTACTCCAGATAGAGTTCACATTCCAATGACAAGCCTTATCTACATAAGACTAAGTTATCCAATGTTAATGGAGTCAGTTTTTGCTGTACTTGTAAGTGAGTGTATGATCTGCTGTAAGATTACTGTCAAGGTCTATATTCCAAATAAGTCTTCCGGTTATCAAAATAAATGTTAATTAAATAGGGGAAATAAAAATTAATAATAAAAATAAAGGTCATCTCCTGCTCTCAGGGTTATCAAGGTCTGACCCTACTTTGTATTCATCGATGCCTTTTACATATGCCGCATGGGTGGGCTGTATTTCCATATATTATATTTTTATAAGTAATATATTTATAAAGTACAAAGGCACAATTACAGATTTGATTGTTTCACGTAAGAAGAGAGTAATGTTCATATTTAAATAACGATGATAATTATTATTATTATTATTATTATTATTATATATTAGAGTATATATATTGGCATTATTTGACTCAAATATCTTACTTAAAATATTGTGCTTTCGGCACCACAGCTCAGGATATATTTATACTCTGAAACTTACAAAGATATTGTAGAGGATGTGAAGAATTTAAATATCTGGGAGTAAAATTAGATAAAGAGGATAACAAGAAAGTGATATTAAGAACAGAATAAATAAAGGTAGAGCAATAACAGCAATGATGAATGGAGTCTTATGGAACTGACATATAACCAGAAAAAAATAAGTTACAAATATATAAACTCAATGGTGAGAAGTACTGTCACATATGGAGCTGAAGTTTGGTAATTCAACAAAAACTTAGAACAAACACTTGCTGTATGTCGATGGAAATGGATTCTTGAGGAGAACAGCAAGATGTTCAAAATTAGAAAAAAAAAATTCTGCCATATGAGAAAAAATGAATATTAGATATTCAATAATAGATTATATAAGATATGCATCCATAGTAATTCTGCCCGATGGCAGGTCCTTCACTGCAATCATAGAATTTTCATGCTACGCTTGCAGATATAAGCAATTAAATTGATATGGGCACGTACGACGAATGCAATAAGAAAGGTTACCCAGGAAAATATTGGAATGGTGTCCACCTGGAAGAAGAAGGAAAGGAAGACCTCGAAACTCGTGGATGCAAGAAATAAGAACTGGAATGAGAACAAGAGGACTGGAGGACATGGAGTGGATGGATAGAGACGAGTGGAGAAGAAAAATAAAACTTTAGGCACAGAAAGATGTGTAAACATTAAAAATCTGTATATAAATAAATAAATAATAATATTATTATTAATATTATTATTATTAATAATAATATTATTATTATTATTAATATTATTATTATTATTAATATTATTATTAATATTATTAATAATATTAATATTATTAATATTATTATTATTATTATTATTATTATTATTATTATTCATATAAGATGGCAGACTTAAGGTCATAATGCCTTCTCTTCCACTCTACCAGCGAATAATAAAACCATACAAAAATAAAATGCTGATTACAATTTATATTATTATTAAAATATAGACTAACAAAGCAAATTGCGGATGCGATCTAACAAAAGCTAACACTAATAAAACATGGAAATAAATAAGGTAGTAAGCTTTCTAGATGAATATTTATAGGTATAAAAATAGATATGACGGGAGCATGGAACTCACTCCCCAGCCATGTCAGGGACAATATTTTTTTGTAAGATTCACAGTATAAACATATCCTGTGCTGTGGTGTCGAAAGTACAATATTTTAAGTAAGGTATTTGAGTCAAATATTATCAACATAAGATTCTATTATTCATAAACTTTACCTGCAAATAATTAGATTAGTCATAAGTGGTCCGACAATAGAGACTGCGTCTAGCACTTTATTCTGATACTTTATTCTGAAATATCGCTATTATTATTATTATTATTATTATTATTATTATTATCGTTATTATTATTATCGTTATTATTATTATCGTTATTATTATTATTATCGTTATTATTATTATTATTATTATTATTATTATCGTTATCATTATTATTATTATTATCGTTATTATTATTATTATTATCATATTTATTATTATTATTATGTTTTATATTTGTAAGGGATGTTAGGCCTACATCAAGCCTATTATTCCAGTTGCTTATAACGATTACGTTCGATAGCACCCAGTGTGAAAGTAATCCCAGCTCGGGAACAATGAGAAACTCTTGACTGTAGTTCTAATAATCTGCTCTAATGAATATATATGTGCGCTCGAATTTATTCCATTTCAGGCACCGCCTTTAGTTTGCTCCCATTCTACAGGGTGTTTCGAAAGTTACGTTTCAAACTGTAGTATAAATTAAGAGAAGCAAAAATGTTCCAGTAAACATAGATTCGGAAATTAATAACTATAGTTAGATTTAACTTCTTAATTGTAAAATTAAAACAAAAGAAGGAATAAAAGAGCTGCTGATAATAATGTAATAATAGATATTTCAAATTATAAATAGTACCGAAATTTATGAGAAAAACTATTAAAAATAACCAAAATTTCAGTCAACACAAAATTTAAAAAAATAGAACTTTAATAAAATGCAGAAAACAAACATTACGCAATGATAAATAAAATAGATACTAAATTGTACCTTCTACATTCAGAGTTAAGCAAGCATTTAGGCCAAACAATTTGGGAGAATTTAGAAAGGCCAAAAGTCTAGAATTATGAGGTAACATGCTAAATCTAACCCAATGTATATATTAAAATAAACCTAATAGTACAATTTCGTTTAAATATGATAGATACAATTAATTGATAATAAGATAATGTCATTTATTTCTAGTTGGATATCGCCGAATACTCTCGTACTAATTGCATCAAATGCAATGACAATTTAATTTAATTTATTAATCATGAAACAAACACAGCAGTAAAATACAAACAAAAACAATAAAAACATTGGTCCGCAATTTAATTGTTTATGGGTAGATATTAATGGGATCTAACACATTACAATCGTCTGAAAATTAGGTTGGTATCTCAAATATATATTTTTGTTCCACTCTTGGTTTATTTACGCATGTGTTGTACTACCATTTCCATCTTGTCAGTACTTTTTTTCGGAGTCATCATCATTGCACTACATCCCATGTTATTAACTTCGTTACTAATGTAATATTTCCGGTAGTGAACACTCATTTCTAACTAGATAAACAAATGAATGTATATGAAGTATATGTGGACAATATCAACAAAACAAACAGCATAGTAATACAGGGTGCAGCATAAGTCAGTTAACAGAAGATGTAAATATATTATTTCCTGTAGTTTACAGCATTTATACAAAAAAAACTACTGAAATTAGTCAAAGTTAGCAAATTACCTCAAGCAGTAGTATTTGAGATTATATTATGAAGATCATGTATTCAAATGGAAGCTTCTTGTAGAAAAACCAGAGAGAAAACCCCCAGTTGATAGACCAAGAATGAGGTGGGAGAATAACATTAACTGTAATTTGAAGGAAGTAGATTATGAGGGGATAATTGAATAACATTGGCTCAGGATAGGGATGTATGGAGAGCTTATATTCGCGTGGTCATGAACCTACAGGTTCGATAGTGCCAGTTAGTTAGTTAGTAAAATTTACAAAATAAAAATAGAATACCTAAGATCTCAGTCTTCCTCAGATTTGGATGTAGGATGTGGAGTATTTCGGAGCATATGCTCCATCTTCAGCTTGTAAATTGGTACAAGTTGTTCGTGAGAATCTTGTACAGAAGGTTGACGTCATCGTGCGAGTTCTCATTAAGCAGGTAAGTGTTCCTGGTTTCTTTTAGTATCTCGATCTCTTCGAGAATGTTGATTTTCAACTTGTTGTTTTCTCTAGACGAAACCAGAAACACTCACCTGCTTAATGAGAACTCGCCCAATGACGTCAATCCTCTGTACAAGATTCTCACGAACAACTTGTACCAATTTACAAGCTGAAGATGGAGCATATGCTCCGAAAGTACTCTACATCCTACATCCAAAGTTGAAGAAGGCTAAGATCTCAGGTATTCTATTTTTATTTTGTAAATTTTACATAATAACCTCAACGGTGTTTCATCATACATTTTAAAAGTATCGATTAGTTTAGTTAGTTAGGTCAGCATTCAAACTCTAGTTTCAACCAATCTGATTTTTTTTTTGTTTGCAATCATGAGCGGTGGTTAACTGTCTGATGCCGCACCTGTATATTAAGTGGCAATAATGGAAAATAAAACAAGAACTTTATAAATTACATGTTGTACCCTCGAGAATAATTTACTTCGTTCTGAAAGAGTCACTAACATCATTTTCCTCCGTTCATCCCTGTACGTTTTCCTTCCCCATCCTCTAACACGAACAGTCTTAAGATCTTATTTTATTCCATATAACCATCTCAGTATCAGTCTGTCTATTCTTCTATTTCATGAATTGTTTAATATTCATCATCTTCATTCATGGATTAGGTCTGTTGACCCGTTCCGACTTCAGCCCATCTCTTTCTAGGTCTGCCCACATCTCGGGTGCCTTTAGGTTTGTATTTTGTTATTTGTTTTGGATATCTATCTTCATTCATTCTGTCTATGTGTTGCTTCCATTTTTGTCTATATGTATCCATTTTATCAGTTATTGCAAATATTTCAAGTTCCTGTCTTATTTTCTGTGTTCTTGATTCTGTCTTCCTTAGTGCACCCTTTAACTGATCTCAAAAATTTCATTTCTGCTGCCGTTATCCTACTTAGGTCTTGTTTTTTATGTATCCAGGCTTCTGAACCATAGAGCAGTACCGGTACTGCCAACATTTTATAAAATTTCAGTTGGGTCTCTCTTGTTGTTTTGTTATTTAGTGTTCGTTTTATCGTACCACATATTCCCTGGAATTTTGCTATTTTATTATTTATATCATTATCATAATTAAATGAAATGTCACATCCTAGATAATTGAGATGGTTCACCTGTTCTATGATTTTGTTTTCTATTACTATTTTCGATCTGATTTGATTTTTCCCTTGGAATGCCATTACCGTAGTTTTTTCTATGGATATTTTGAGATTATATTGTTCACATATATTATGTAGCTTAAAAACATTCCTCTGAAGTTCGTCTTCTGTATTTGCTATTATTACCTGGTCATCAGCGTATAATAATGTTTTCAAGTAGTGTGTTTTATCTAATTTTATTCCTTTATTTGTTTCTTCGTTCCATTTTTTTATTATATCATTGATGTATAGGTTAAATAAAACTGGAGAGATACTGCATCCTTGTTTAACTCCTTGATTAGTATGAATTTTATTTTTACTTACTTCATTTCTAGTTTTTATAACAAAATTTGTGTTCCAGTACAAACTCTTTATAGCTGCTATTAAGTGTTTCGGAATTCCTTTTTCTTTTAAAATTTTCCAGAGTTTTCCTCTGTCTACTTTATCAAATGCCTTGACAAAATCAATAAAAGCTATGTGTGTTTCCATGTTTATATTCTCTTCTTTTGTTTATAAATTCTTTTATCGTAAATATATTATCCATACATGAACGCCCTGGCCTGAATCCACTTTGTTCTTCTGTTAACATTACCTCTGTTATTTGTTTTTTAACTAAATGTTAAGATTCTTGAGTATATTTTATAGCCTGCAGTTAAAATGCTTTTTCCTCTGTAGTTGTTGCAGTCTTTACGTTCTCCTTTCTTAAAAATAGATTGTACTATTGCTGTTGTCCAGGTTTCTGGTATTGTTGCTTGTTTCCAACATAAATTTAAAAAATGTAATAATCTCAGTTTAAAAAAAATTCCTCCATATTTTATTAATTCCATATTAATTCCGTCTATTCCAGCTGCCTTTCTGTTCTTTGTTGTTTTCAGTACTTCTTCTAATTCTTCCATTGTTATCATATCTATTCCTATCTCACACTCATATATGTTTTCTTTAGTTATTTTATTTTCATCATACCACAGTTTTTTATAATGTTCTTCCCATTGTTTCTCCTCAATTGCATTGATCTGTATTGTATCTTTTTCTTGTTTATTTAAATGTTTCATTACTTTATAGGCTATTTTTTGCTGCCCATGTATATCGTATTCTAGTCTGCTTATATATCTATCCCAACTGACTTTGTGTGCTTTTTTAATTTCTCTTTTGGCTATTGCACTTTTATGTTTGTAATCAGCTCTTAATTCTGGTGTTCTATTCTGTAAATATTTGTGATAAGCCTCTTTTTTATCTTTTATTATCCTCTCTAATTCTTCATTCCATATTCTTAAACCCTTCTTGTTATATATTTTATATTTTGTTCCTAATGCCTCATATGCTGCTTTATCAATGCTTTCTTTTATATTATCCCATTCTCGGTTTATTTTCTTCGGAAGTAGGTTTTAATATTAATTGTTCATTTAGCCTATTCTGATACAGATTTTGTATACTTTTATCTTGTAATAAATGTACTTTGAATGTGGTCTCTTTATTTCTATATTTGTTTTTAGTTTTCTTTCCATCTCGCTAATATATTTATTTTTGAGATTACTAAATAGTGATCTGAATAGATGTCACTTCCTCTAAATACTCTCGTATCTGTTAATAATGATGATGCTTTCTTATTGATTAACACATAATCTATCAGTGAACGAAAACCTCGTGCTGACCATGTGTATTTGTGAATATCTTTTTTCTTATAAAATGTATTTGTTATTTTAAAAATCATTAAAAATTGCAAATTGTTTTTAATTCTTGTCCATTTTTATTTATAACATTTTCTCCATGGATCCCAATTACATTTGCCACTGGTTGATTCCCCACTCTAGCATTAAAGTCTCCTAATAATATTATTATGTCGTTCTTGTTTATCTTATTTATTTCCTTTTGTAGAGTAGTATAAAATGTTTTTGTTTTTCTTCATCTCTCCCTTCCTCCGGTGCATATATTGCTATAATTGTCATATGTCCTCTATTATGCTTAAATCGCATTGTCATTATTCTTTCGTTAATACAATTATACGTGTCTATTTTGGATCCCCATTTCTTATCCACAAATATCGCCACTCCTGCTTTCGCTCTTTCTTTCTGACTTACTCCACTGTAAAACATCATCATATCATTTATCATTTGTGATCCTTTCAATTTTTTCTTTGTTTCTGAGGCAGCTAATATATTTATATACTTTTATTTTTCATTTCTTTTGTTAGTTCAAATTCTTTGCTTCCCAAGCCTCTGACATTCCAAGTCGCTATTTTAAGCTGGTCATGTATTCCAAAACTCTTTTTATACTTTTTCTTGCTGTGGTCGTCATAAGGTTTATCAATCCGGCTCTTTTCTTCTGCTGAAGTTTATGAGTAAGTTATTTTTTACTAGTAGAGGTTACCAGCCTCTAGCCAAACCCCTCTTCCTGGAGGGCAGGGAACTGGAATTTCGGAGTGTTCGTCTCCTAGAGAAGTTGCCTTCACTACGGCTTTGGGGACTTCTCTTCTCCCCACGTAACCCTGTGGACGGGCCCCTACCCAGGTACTACCCATTGGGCGAGTGGGACCTGGAGCTCACAAAAGGGCAGGGGCGCCTACTCCCTGGAGTGGACCTCTATCAAGGGTTCCACTCTGTTACCCTAGAATTGTTTAATATTATGGTCCCCAATGTAATGTAGCTATATTTATAATCGAATGTCAGGGTATGTGAATAAGGAATACAATTCATAATTTTATCTTATTTGTAACCTTCCATTTTCAGTCACTGGTCCATGAACCTACGGATTCGATAGTACCATTGAGTTAGTTAATATTTTTAACAGATTGTTACTACTGGCGTTATTTTATTTACACAATCTCCATTTCCTACTTTCTAAGGAGTTCATTTATTCCAAATCACCTTAATACTAGTATCATTCTTCCAATTGTGATTAGATCATCTCAATCCCTTTCTCCCTAGAGGTATCCGTTCTAAGATGTTATTTGGACATCTTGTGTTATTCCTTACTCTGTATACACCCCACTTTAATTGGAATGCTAATTTAACTACTCCCACAGCTTCTATTGTATTTTCTACAACACATTATTTCAAATCGATATCAGTTGCCAAAAAGTCTTCCTTAATCTCTGTTTTACACTCCACACTTCAGGTCTACGTACTACTTTGGACAATACGCATCTATACAAAGATGAATAGTCCGTTAAAATCACGAACTATATAAATTATTCGGGGAGCCTAATATTTTTTAATCAATGCCCCAAGTTGTCATTTTGAAATTACTGGTGTTCTCTTCTGGCATTGCCGTACTTGTAACCCACTTATGAGGTTGGGGCGCCTGGAATACGGTGTTACGCTGCCCCGATGATATGATGGGTGATGATGATGATGATGATAGTGATGCGCCATGAGAGTCCTTAATTCTAAACTTAATCTAAGGCGAATATTAATGATGATGATTATGATGGCGTTGTGATGTTCGGAGACCGTTTGGGTCTTAAAGTTTCCCGACATTTGTCTTACAGGTGAAGGAGGAAAAACCCAGAAGAAAACCTCATCCAGTAAACTTTTCCCGACCGAGACTTGAAATCGGGCCCGCTACGTCATTCAAGGCAGCACGGTACCTCGAGGTCACAGCGGTGGAGTCTAATATAACTGTTTTCATAAAAATGGGGCGCTTAAGATGGGCTGGACATTTAACAGGAATGGAGGAATCAGGACCAGCTAGTAGAATTATCCGATCTGAACCAGAAGGATGCAGGCGGTGAGGAAGACTGAAAATAAGGTGGGAGCACGATGTAAAGGAAGATTCCAGAGCTATTGGAGTGAGAAATTGGATCGGTGTAGCAAGGAACAGGGAGAATGGCGGAGACTTCTTCGGACAGCCAGGACTCATGACGAACTGTTGATCTAAAGATGATGACGACAAAGATGAATAAAAGAATAATAAAAATCAGATAATCTAGGTATTATTAACATTACATAGATCTATGTTTAAAAATGAATTGAATTACCAAACTTCAGTTCCTAAAAACGTAATAATGTAATCAGACCAATGTTGTAAGTACAAAAACATTGTTACAAAGTTGTCATTTTTACAATAGCAAGGAAAAATTATCCTTTTCGTATTTAAATTGTAAACAAAAAGATTTGATTACTGTTGTTCCGAGAAATATGCATTATTCATTACCTACTTCGCTAGAGGGGAATAAATAAAGATTAGGAAGACAATTAGTGCCTATAAAAAGTATAATCAAATTTTATATGTGAAATATATGGGTACATCATAAAATTTGAAATTAAGAACTCTGTTGCACGCTTAAATGACGTCATAAGTAATTATATTCACCGGGTCTCTTTTCCATGTAATATGGGACGTTTCCATTATTTTTTCTAAAAAAGTTAGCTTTAAAAAAATCAAAACTGCGGATATACAGTTCATTAATTAAACCAGTAATATTGTATCGTTATGAGTAATGATCGAAGGAGAAAATATTCATTAAAAGGATAAAAAAAGGAAAATATTTTTCCAAAAAGAACCTTAAAGGAGACATAATGAAATAAGAAAGGAAAGTTAATTATTATTACTTTGGCATTACTATATATAGATAAAATTACACCTAATTACATTCAACATTTCAATATGTTTGAAAGTTATATTGTTTTTTTTAATCTTTATACAAGAAAATTGATCGCTATACATAAGAAAAAATAAAACAGGGTGATTTCTTGGATTTGACTCTGAAATCCAAATCACAGTAATTTACTAGTTTTTCCAAAGTATTTATTTTTCCCAATTTATATTTCAGTTTTTAATTTTCATGCTTTCTATAATAAAATGACAAATTTTATGCGGAGACGTTTATCAAATATTGTCAAAAGAGAAATATAAGGATCGGTGTGACCGAAAAGGGAACATACATTAAAATTAACTATTATTACTATTATGTTTTATTATCTTTAACTGTAACTTACTGCACTATCTATCCCGGAGGTATATGGCCACGCGAACGTATCCTTTCCATGCACCCCTATCTGAGCTAATGTTTTCCCTGTATAATTCACCTCCCTCAAATCATGTTTAATATTATTCTCCCGCCTCATTCTTAGCGTTCCTATAGTGTGCTTTCACTTAGGCTTTACTACAATTTTTTCCATGTCCCTCTTTCATGCTCCATTCATGCCACATATCTGTCCATCGCACTTTACGATATTTAACTGTTCCTGTTTATCTGGTTTCTCTTAAAGATCATGTAGTTCACTATGTAGTCTTCTTCAGTTACCTATTGTTTCGTCTTTATTTTTGGTACATTTTTTTTTCTAAAACTCTATTCCCAAATACTAGCGATTTTCTCCTCTCTTAAAGTAAGATAATACATCATTATATGACCAGCTTCATGTGCTAGTGGTCAGCGCTTCTGACTGCTGATCATGGTTAAGAACTCTCCAGATGCTTCATTATCATTTATCATCCATCATATCATCGCGGTAGCATAACTCCACCTTCGAAGTTCCCCAACCTAAGAAATGGATTACAATTCCGCCAGTGCCAGAGGAGAAAGCTAAAAATGTCATAAAACAACATCCTGGTGGCATTAGTCGAAAAAATAGCAGTATCATTATAATAATTATTATATTTGTTATTATTACTATTATCATCATCATCATCAATCACGGATTAAGCCCATGTGGCTTGTTTCGGTCTCATAGATTCTCATTCAAAAGTTGGATCCATCTGTTCTTCGGTCTACCAACATTCCTGCGTCCTTTTCGTTTGTATTTAAGTATAATTTTGGGAATGCGATCATCTTCCATTCTTTGAACATGTTCTTTCCAGTTTTTTTCTAGATTATTTTATTCTATCTAAGAATTTAAAGATATTTATCTCATTTCTAATATCTTCACTTCTTCTCTTATCTAGAAGTTTGCAACCAGCCACACTTCTCAGAAATCTCATTTCAGCTGCTTCTATAATTTTCTCTTCTCTTTTAGTTAAAACCCAAAATTCACTACCATACAATAGTAAGGGGATTGCCACTATTTTATAAAATTTTAGTTTTGTTTATTTCCTTGTGCTTTTAAATATCCTTTTGGTTGTTCCCCATATATAATTAAATTTATTAAGTTTGTTAAATAGATCTTCATTTTTAAAATAGGAGATTTCATAACCCAGGTAATTGAATATCATGATAGAAATGAACATGTGATGTGAAAAAATAAACAAGGTTCCCGGAAGTATTGTGATTGTTTGAAAGATGACTCCGGCAAACTTCATTATAAGATGATTGAGAGACGCCACGATTATTATTATTATTGTTATTATTATTATCTATTATTATTATTGTTATTATTATTATTATTATTATTATTATTAGTAGTAGTAGTAGTAGTATATATTATTATTTTTGTATATTACTTCTAAACTTCATATTCTATTTTCCAAAATTGTTTAAAGATGGACTAAAGTCACTTTGGATATGAACTACTACGTTGTATTTGATATTTACAATAAACTAAATAGCTGATTCATTACGTAAATTGGCCTAAAGAAGTAAAGGAATGACGCGATACGTAATTTGATCTTGACGAGTTTTTCTTTTTTTCCTTGGGATATGAGATAGCTCGTGTTACACGTGAACATGCCCCTGATTCTCAGCATGGCGTCTCTCAATCATCTTATAATGAAGTTTGCCGGAGTCATCTTCCAAACAATCACAATACTTCCGGGAACCTTGTTTATTTTTTCACATCACATGTTCATTTCTATCATGATATTCAATGTGGACATAAAAACAATTGATAATTCTAAACAGAATGTGATGTTTCCTATAATAGTTCAATAAGAATGTTTGTCTACATCTACAGCCCAATGTTGAGAATTAGCCTCTCCTTTGTTAGGAGTTACTAGACCAAGTTAATTTAGTTACGCTTATTTGTCCACAGATGTCCTAAATGCCATGTGGTCAACATACCGATCCAATGAGACATCTAGCAGGCAACTAAATATTGCTAGAATGATGATTTCTGTAATTTTTTCTTAGAGGTCTCTTTATTCAGGCTTAAGGATCTTTTACCAGCCTCAAAATCTTCAGACTTGGGACCCAACGTCCATCCCGGAGGACTTGCTCCTTGGATTTTTCCGCCCTAAAAAATACATCGATCCCGTCCTAGTTTGAACCCACGACTCTCGAGACCAGATGCAAGGAAAATAACCACTAGTCCACCGTGGCCGACTAAATAAGAATGTAATATGTTTATAATTTTCTTAAATGTTTTTTCTAATTTACCATTAGTAACTTATTCGCTGCAATATTGAACCCAGAGGTTCATAGTCACGTAGACATATGCTCTTCATGCATCCATATCCTGAGTAAATGTTATCCAAATCATTCCCAGTAGTAATTTACCAACCTCAAATCATTAATCATGTTATTCTGACACCACATTCTTTGTCTACCTACTGGGCTCTTTCCTCTGTTTTTCTACAAGAAATTGCTGTTCACCGCTTTCTTCCCCCATTCGTGCTACATGTCATGCACAGCATACTCTACAAGACTCCATCATCATCGCGAACGTATGTAGATTTAGGAAGTTTGAGTCTGTTCGTGTGATATCTCAGAATGTAATTGGTCAATTCAACTTAATTTTGGTCTTCCTTTATCTCGATGCCCTTTAGATTGATACTGCAATGCTAATTTAGGAATGCGAGATGGGTCCATTCCTTAGGACATGTTTGCAATCAAGTGCTTTGATAATTCTGAATTCCTTCAACTATATTTTGATTTTTTAATTTATCGCGTATATCTGTCTTTCTTTGCTTGTCAAACCTAGGGGTGTACAAAACTTAACTGTTCTTATAACAGTTATACAAAGGATCAATTTCGAAAATAAAAGTTGGAAATCATATAACAGAGGTATTTACTATTACAAAAGGTTTAAGGCAAGGTTGCAGTTTATCTCCAACTCTATTCAAAATTTATCTTGAAAGAGTACTAAGAGACTGGAGGAAAAAATGTCACAAACGGGCATACCAATCCAGAATACACATGTATATTCACTCAATTTTGCAGACGACCAGATATTAATAGCACAAGACCACGATGATATAGAATATATGGCAAAAAATCTAAAAGAAGAATATGAAAATGGGGACTTATATAAATATAGAGAAGATTTAATATATGTGTATAGGAGAAGAAATGGAAAATATAAATTTCAACAATGGAGAACAACTAAAACCTAGTATTGAATGCACTTATTAAGGAACAAAATTAGACAATTCAGGCGATAACTACAGTGGAAATTAAAAATAGAATCGCACAAACAAAACAAGCAATAAATGCTTTAAACCCTGTGTGGTGAAGCAAGAATATTACAAAAAATAGAAAATTACAAATATATCAAACCATAATTCAGAGCATTTTAAAATATGGTGCTGAAGTTTGGCAAATTCCTACCCGGGAAATGAAAAGAATTTTAAGTACAGAAATGGATATTTTAAGAAGATCAGCCGGAAAATCTACAATGGATAGAATACGAAATAAAGAAATAAGGGAAATTATGGGTGTACAAGAGGAGCCGGGCATCATAGACATTATAGAAAAGAAAAGATTACAGTGGTATGGCCATGTCAAAAGAATACCAGAGCAATGATTGCCTAAAATTGTTACGGAATGGATCCCAATGGAAAGGAGAAAGAGAATAAGATCGAAGAAAACTTGGATAGAAGGTTTACAAGTGGCTATGAATATCAGAGGATTGGAGGAAGATCAATGGATGGACAGAGAGGAATGGCGTTTGGTTTCCGGAAGACGGCGGCAGCTGCCATGATACCGGATGATGATGATGATAACATTTGTTTTCTCATGAAGATCATGTAGCTCATTGTTATGTAGTTTCCTCTATTTATATGTTTACTCGTCCCTCTTTGGTAAAAAAATATTCCTAATCACTTTATTATAAAATATTCGAAATCTTTAAAGTTAAGAGACCATGTTTCTCGTCCAAGTAGTATAACTGGAAGAATCGCTCTTTGATATATTTCAGTTCATAATTTTTTAGAGACGTTGGGATGATAAGAGTCTCTGCAATGCATAATATGCGTTTCCACAGTTGAGCCTAACAAGGGAACTGACAACCATTGCATGCCAAAACTTCCTTGAAATTTCTCTCAGAGAAGCGTTATGATGTACAAGTCCGTATTCAAAAAAAGATATGCATTTTTAACTATAAGACACTAAAATCCAGCGCCAAATCCCTCATTCAAACTACAGAAAAGTAATACACCTCTTCAATTGATAGAATGGATAAACCTCACTACTTGCCGTCCGCGCGCACCCACCTCACTCCCCTCCGCTCTAAGTCAAGCAAGGAGTTCATCTGCTACGCACAGCGGGTTGCCATTGCTGGATTCTGACTTCGATGTCTGTGTCTTGCAGTTAAAAACGGCAGATATATATATATATATATATATATATATAATTAACACGGCCTTGGTACATCACAGCGCTTCTCTGGGTGAAATCTCAAGATACGTTTCGGCATGCAATGGTTGACAGTTCCCATGTAAGTTTAATTTCTTTCTGCACTTCATTACTATTTGTAATTATAGTTCCTAGATATTCGAATTTCTCCAAATCTTCAATTTTTTTTTTTCATTTTTCGTTAAGGCCTGGGTAGCGTGTGGCATGTAAAAACTACCTATGAGATGAGAAGTTAAAGCGAGGTGGTGTAGAATCATTATTATCGGCCGCGGTGGACTAGTGGTTATGATCCTTGCCTCTGGTCCCAAGGGTCGCGGGTTCAAACCCGGCCGGGGTCGATTGATTTTTTAGGATGGAAAAATCCAAGGAGCAAGTCCTCCGGGAGGGACTTTAAGCCATGGGTCCTGAGTCTGAAGATTTTCAGGCTCGTAAAAAATCCTTAAGCCTGAATAAAAAGGCCTCTAAGCAAAAGTTATCGAATTTTCCCGTCCTAGTACTACCTTGGTTTCCTAGATGTCAGTATGAGGCGGAACGCTGACCACGTACCACTCAAAGTGACATCTATACGAAAACAAGTGTAACTAAATTAGTATGGTTCAAATTCTTCCCTGTAGGGGGAGAGCGCCTAAATCTCTATAAAGGGAAAACATAGGCTTACAAAAATTATTATTATTATTATTGTTATTAATTATTATTATTATTATTATTATTATTATTATTATTATTATTATTATTATTATTATTATTAAACACAATTTGTGAAGAGTATTTTATTATATGGTGCGGAAACATGGACGTTGAAGCAAACACACAGAAATTAATTATTTGTCACAGAAATGGACTTTTTAAGAAGATCGGCAAGAATATCAAAATTGGATAAAGTAAGAAATAATACTATAAGAGAAATAATGAATGTAGAAAAGGATATTGTACAAGAGATTGAAGAAATCCAACTAAGATGGTATGGACATATAATGAGAAGAAGGGACACAGAAACAAACAAAGAAGTTTTGAAATTGATACCTTCTGAAAAGGGAAACGTGGTAGACCAAAGCAAACGTGGATAAAGGGAATTCAAGACAACATGAAGAACAGAAATATGACATAAGCAAACACGCAAGACCGGGAAGTGTGGAAGAAAAAGTTGTATATTTTGATTGAGGATACCTGTGTAAATAACAGAAACAATCCTGAAATAATTATTTTTAAATTATTATTATTATTATTATTATTATTATTATTATTATTATTATTATTATTATTATTATTTCTTCTAATATTCATGACAAAAATCAGATAAATGAATGATAGATGTAAAAATCTGAATAAAGAGTCGTGTAGAAAAATGTGTCATGTATAAAACAAATAACTGTGGGAAAACGACATCTGATCTCTATATATATCTTTAACGCTGAGTTCTACAAAATTACGAGGTTTGAATATATCATGTGATACCAGACAATCCCTTTATGAGCTTAGTTGAATTCTTTATTCGTTGTTTCTTAACGTATTCGCGAATCTATTGTATACATTTCCAATCTACATGTCCTCAGCAATATAATTAATTTGTTCCACTAACTTGCTTCATTCTACCTATCATGGTCTGTTTAATTACAAAAAACACTGTAGAGATTTCTATGTGGCGTGACGTAAATACCTTTATGTTTGTATACTAAAGTAACTTGTCGGATTTACAAACTTTACCACTCTAAAGTCGTCATTTTCATGCACGAGCCCAGGCACTGCCATTACAGAGGTCTCAACAATATTAATTCTCGCCATAAACCAGCTTCACATGCGCCTGTGCGATACTGTACACTTGATCCGCATTATTAAGCTGTCAGAGACATTGCATAACATTCAGGCATATCAAATACTACAGAGACGTAAATTTATTTTTACTAACATTACCCGGGCTACGTGTTTATATTACACATTGAATCTCATGAAAATCAATTTGAACACTTTCATTACATAAGGTTAATTTTATTAGTTGCAATAATCAGTTCATTAGGAATTTCATTCTCTCTCAAGATATGTACAACATATTCAAGCTGTACTCTATCAAAACGCTTTCTTCATATCTATGAAACATAAGAATACTGGTTTATTGAATTCCCATGATTTTTTCCACAATTTGTCAATGTAAATTGCATCTAATGTGGATCTACTTTTCCGGAATCCTTGTTGTTATTTAATATGGATTAATGCATTTAATTTATTGTTTAATATTTTTGTGGATACTTTTAGAGAACTATTAAGTAATTTACAAATATCAGGATATATGAAAAATTGAATTTGGCGCAACAAACATATGTCAATATAAAACAAAACCCGCATATACAAAACGGTAGTTCGACCAGTTATCGTATATGGAGCAGAAACTAGGGCTGATACAACAAAAACGAAACAAATAATAAGTACATGTGAAATGAAAATCTTAAGAACTATTCAGGGAAAACATTATTTGATAAAATACACAACACAGAAATTAGGGACAAATGTCATATTCAAGACATAACCAAATATATTATAGATAGACGAAAATATTGGAAGGGTCGTATAGGAAGAATGGAAGAAGCCCGACTTGCAAAAAGAGCTAAAGAAGATAGACCAATGGACGGGAGAAGAACAAGAGGAAGACCAGCCAAGAGATGGATAGACAGTGCATGCACATCCAATACGTCTTCCTCCGAGGAGTGATTTTGGAAATAAACAGGATGAAAATCCTACAAATTATGTTTACCGTAAGAAGAAGTTGCAATAAAAGCAAAATGCTTTATTTTCATTATGTCGAGGAGAAAAGATTACGAACATTTAAGAATAAAAATCTTAGGAAAATTGTTTGAGCTAAGAGAGACGAACTACAGGTGAATGGAGAAGACTACTTAACAATGAGATACATGATCTTTATGGGAAACTAGAAGTAATAAAACATGTAAGTCTTGTAGACTGCATTGAGCGGGGCATGTGATAGGAATCGTGAATAAAATATGGGCATTGATACTTCTTGTAGGAAAACCAGAGGGAAAACGACCAATAGGTAAGCCAAAATTGAAATAGAATAATATCAACCATGATTTGAGGGAGGTGAATTATACAATGGCTGTATAACATTTGTTCAGAATAGGGGTGAATGGACAGCTTATGTCTGCCCGACCATGAACCTCCGAGCTTGATACTGAGAGTGAGCATCAGTAGTTTATGATTTAACAAAAACAATTCTATGAAACGGATCATTACAATACCACGTACTGTAATATTCACAAAAATGATGCAAGATTCGTCAATGTATGAATAAATAATGACGAAGTATATCCATAATTTTACAAGCAAACTACTAAAGTTCCTCAATAGAAATTAGATGTATTTTTGCAATAACTTGATAAGAATACTTACTTAATTACAAGGTTATATAAAAATTATTTCACTTTACAAAATATATTGTGATACAATTTGCATTTCATTTTGTCAATTGGCAGTACTGATTAAAACGTATTTCATTTGTTCCATTGTTACAAGTAGTAACGCAATTTGTTGACTATACATTATGTAAGTTATTTTTTTTTTAATTCAAGACAGCATAAGATATAACCCTTTTATGTATATAGGACCTACGTGTATTTGTAATATGTATGTTACGATATGTGTTAGTGTGTATGAATTTATCTACTTTTTTTACGGCATGCCCCATTACAAAATATTATAATACTACGTGCTCTTATGTTATTTTTAATATAGTGTTCATTATAATTATATAAATTCACAATCATTTCCCCCTGCCAATTGAAATCTTCACTACAGGGTGTCCCATTCAAACCTCCCACATTTTAATTAATCATAACTAACAAAGTCTGCGGAATTATGATTGAGACCGGCATTAAACAAAACATAAACTCAAAGAATTTTTATTGCCACACAATAAAACGCATCTATATGTGCACCATTAGTAGCACGAACAATATCAGGTCTGTATTCAATTTCGTGTCACGTTGTGTCCAACATGTCCATTGAACTGCCGGGTAGCTTGGCCAATTGATTTTTGTGGGCTTCTCTGAAATCCTGCTCTAATTTCTTCAATCTTTTCTTCTGAAACACGTGTATGAGAACCTCCTGATCTTTTTTTTAACGCTTCCAGTCGCCAGAAACTTCTGAAGCCATAGCTTAATAGTCTTTCCATCAGGTGAATTTCCTCCATATTCTCTCCGGTAATTTATTTGACCTGTGATTATTGACTTCGTCTCTGCATATCAGAAAACAGTTTGTGCTCGTTGCTGAGGAGTCGCCATTTTGTTTTATGTCATAATTGTCCGACATGCGACAGATGAATTAACTACAACAATCAAATAAAAAAATTCTCTGAGTTTCTCTTTTTTTTAATACCAACCTCATTTCATAATTCGGCATACTTTGAGAGTTATAATTAATTAAAATGTGGGAATTTTGAATGGGACACGGTGTATATTGTTGTAAATTGTAAAATTAAATATTAATAATGTTATTAAACTTTAAAATGTTTGTCCATTCCATAGTGTTCTGCCCGGGGGCAGGTATTTCACTGCAGTCATAGAATTTTCGTTTACTAGGGAATTATAGGCGTGGTAGCTTCCCGTTGCTTTCCGCACCGGTGAAGGATGTTGGTAAGTTAATTAATTTGTACTGTCCACATTCCTCCCGATTTGATTTCACTTTTGCGAAATACGTGCACTTTAATGTTCAATTTTTTACATTCCCATAATAAGTTGTCAACTGTTTGCGGTTGATCACGCATGTTGGATAAATAAAATTTATAATTTTAAATCTATAAAAATAATCTGTAGTTTTCCATGGTCAATGAATTAACATCATAATATTGACTAATCTCAATAGTAATATTAGCATTTAGAAAAAATAATATAAAAGCTCGTTCACAAAGAAACATTAACCTTAACGCCATGTCATGAACGTAATACATAAACATTAGCATCGCTGTTAACAACGACAAAACGGTTATATGAAAATAAAACAATTGAACTGTAAAAACAATTAACAATGGAGTATAAATGATTAAGAACGGTGTAACAATGGTATTTATTGTTCTAAGATCTGCATTGGGTTGAGTATGTATTCTAAAACATTTCAAATCAAACAAATATATATATATATATTTGAAGAGAAAAATTATACGCTCAGACCGGGACTTGAACCCGGGACCCTTGGTTCTCTAGACCAAGTGCTCTACCAACTGAGCTACCTGAGCAAGTACCGATCTAAACGCAAATCTTTCTCTATATACATTGTAATTCCCATCCACCAAATGCTGTGAAGCCATGCTTCTATCTTGCAAATAGCGACTCCTTTTATTAAGAAGACATATTTGGGAATTATACATTACAGCCAGTACGGCTTTTTCCAAGTTTTTATTATTGATTTCGTACATCTCAATGATGGATAAATCATATTTGAAGAGAAAAATTATACGCTCAGACCGGGACTTGAACCCGGGACCCTTGGTTCTCTAGACCAAGTGCTCTACCAACTGAGCTACCTGAGCAAGTACCGATCTAAACGCAAATCTTTCTCTATATACATTGTAATTCCCATCCACCAAATGCTGTGAAGCCATGCATCTATCTTGCAAATAGCGGCTCCTTTTATTAAGAAGACATATTTGGGAATTATACATTACAGCCAGTACGGCTTTTTCCAAGTTTTTATTATTGATTTCGTACATCTCAATGATGGATAAATCATATTTGAAGAGAAAACATGTATATAGAGAAAGATTTGCGTTTAGATCGGTACTTGCTCAGGTAGCTCAGTTGGTAGAGCACTTGGTCTAGAGAACCAAGGGTCCCGGGTTCAAGTCCCGGTCTGAGCGTATAGTTTTTCTCTTCAAATATGATTTATCCATCATTGAGATGTACGAAATCAATAATAAAAACTTGGAAAAAGCCGTACTGGCTGTAATGTATAATTCCCAAATATGTCTTCTTAATAAAAGGAGCCGCTATTTGCAAGATAGAAGCATGGCTTCACAGCATTTGGTGGATTTGCGTTTAGATCGGTACTTGCTCAGGTAGCTCAGTTGGTAGAGCACTTGGTCTAGAGAACCAAGGGTCCCGTGTTCAAGTCCCGGTCTGAGCGTATAATTTTTCTCTTCAAATATGATTTATCCATCATTGAGATGTACGAAATCAATAATAAAAACTTGGAAAAAGCCGTACTGGCTGTAATGTATAATTCCCAAATATGTCTTCTTAATAAAAGGAGCCGCTATTTGCAAGATAGAAGCAAGGCTTCACAGCATTTGGTGGATGGGAATTACAATGTATATAGAGAAAGATTTGCGTTTAGATCGGTACTTGCTCAGGTAGCTCAGTTGGTAGAGCACTTGGTCTAGAGAACCAAGGGTCCCGGGTTCAAGTCCCGGTCTGAGCGTATAATTTTTCCCTTCAAATATGATTTATCCATCATTGAGATGTACGAAATCAATAATAAATCTATATCTATATATATACTATCTTTCATTTAAAATCCAATTATCCGATTAGATTCACTTCCTTAGAAGAACGAAAGGCTGCACACAAGATTGGATTCGATAAGGAATGAAAATATAAGAAAAGAGTTAAATATATATCCATTGGAATGAGACAATCAGAGAATATAGAGAGAATTGGTTTACACAAGTGGAAAGAATGAATGTATCAAGATTACCAAGAGCAGCATTCAACTACAAGCCAATAGGTTCAAGGAATGTAGGAAGGCCAGTGAAAAGATGGACATAAACAACTGTGAGGCTGAAACAGGCAATTTGCCTAGCCCGGTGAAGTGAAGAAGAAGACGAATAATAACTAATACCCGGTGTGCGCCTGCTACTCCTAAATAAATGTTAATGTATTTTTACCACCCCCGTGAGCTGCTATGGCTTGTCCCAGGATTCAGCTTATCCCGATCTTCTTGGTATCAATGAAAGACAAAAATGGTTATTGTGAGTTATCCTTCAAAGATAAACCATATGCTGTCGCGGATTTTTTTGTAGAGTAATTTTGAGATCATTGAATTCCGTGTTTTCAACAATTTGGTGTATTTGTTATCGTTTAGAGGCAGCGTAAGCCATTTAAGCGTCAAAATATGGACTTTATTTCACGTTTTTCAACTACAATGAGTACTTTTTTACGGGTGAAGGGGTTGATTTTTACAAACTCTCTTATTGCCTTTCAATCCCGGGAATCTCCTGAACATTTTTCAAAAAGCCCCATCACAATCGGATGAACGGTTATGTAAGAGCACGCTTGCCCGGGAATCTACTCATCCCAATCTTCTTGGAAACAATAAAAGACAAAAATGGTTATTGTGAGTTATCCGTAAAAGAATAAACATATGCTTTCGCGGACTTTTTGTATAGGTTTTTTGAGATATTCAATTCTGTGTACATTGATTTGGTGTATTTGTTATGGATTAGGCAGCGTAAGCCATTTAAGCGTCAAAATAGGGACTTTATTTCTCGTTTTTCGCCATAAAGAGTGATTTTTAGGGGTGAAGGGGTTGAGTATTGCAACTCCCTTATAGTCTGTGTTCATCCCGGGAATCTCCTGAACATTTTGCAAAAAAAAACATCAAATTCGGATCAACGGTATGGCCGCGCATAGAATACAAACAAACAAACAAACATTGGTTTTTATATATTAGATTATTTATCATAAAGGCAACAATTATTTTGGAAAAAAATATTAACTTCTCATCAAATTACTCTATTCCTCTTATTTTGTTTCATATTGCAATGCGATAGTCTTTTTTTTTTTTTTTCGAATTCCGGTAACGCAAATATGAAAGCTTGCGTCTGGCGATATTGTCATGTTCATGTTATCGAAAATCATTCTGATTGGCTCCATTAAATAACTACTTGCAAGATTTTGCGTTTGTATCATTTTAACGTTAATATTTTTATGTGAATGGAATAATAATACTTATTATTATTAATGATTAACTGATGGGTTTATGGCAACAATATGATAAGCACATATTATTCTTTCTGCGATAAAAGGATTTTTAATGTTCCAAAAAACTATAAATGCTAGTTCGGCAGTATTGTTGTTAATAAATTGTGTGCCGATATCTTAAAAGAATTGAAGACTACGCCAATTTTGGAATATATTAAACAGTACCAACTAAATTGGAAACACCATCTTGAAAGAATGAGTTCAAATCGGATCCCCAAAGCTATTTATAATTATATACCAAGAGGACGAAGATCACTGGGCCGTCCTATGAAACGCTGGAGGGAAAATTTTCTATAGGATCATAACAGGCCTTGGCCTAATACTTGGAAGGAAGAAGAAGAAGAAATTGTGTGCCTATATGGTTAACGCACTTACAAATATTTTGAGCGTTTTGTCGTACTTATAGCAATGGCGACCATGATTGAAAGTTCACCTTCCTACATTTCGGGGTTGCCAACCTAAATAACTATACTGTAATACAAATAACTACACTGTAATATTACATATTAAAAACACGCGTGTGAGAAGTAAAATGTATATACAAAAAATATCCAAAAGGTAGTGTTAATATACATTACCGGTATGAAACAAATCACTGCATTTTAAATTATCTGAACTTTATTTGGAACAATATAAAACAATAAATACGTACTTGCCGCTATTTTATAACTAATTCGTGTCACGGCCTCCTGTAATTTCAACGCATTACCCACACTATTAACGTTAGTCAGTTGTTTAAAATGAACGCAAATATATCCAACAAAGATGTCATTATTTTACTATTATTTATTATTTTGAAAACACCATCGCGCAAAAAATTATGTGCAACGCACGTTTTTGAAGTAGTTTACAGAATCTCGGAAATTAAAAGCCTAACTATCGCTCGGTTTTTAAACATTTTCCTCGCTTCTGTAAAAACCACTTCCCAACATCGCATCGTAATATACTATTATGGATATTTCAATACATTTATTTGCTTGGGTATGGTGATATCTCATTTCTTAACAGAAGGTGGCTTATTATGTTATTGCCCTAAGACTTTCAATTATTAAAAATACTATCATTGTATTTACTTCGTTATTATATTTTCAATGTGCCTTTGGATTACGTTATTAATACCAGTCTGAAGTGATACCAGTGAGACAGAATTGCGACACTTAAAAAATATTATTTTTCAGGCATATAGGCCTACCTCGTTGCTATAATATCCTTGAAACAATTTTTCAAACAAAATGATGGGAAAAATGGTTAAGAGGAATACCAAGGAAACATATTTGGAATATGCGAAGAAAATATAAAATACCAAGACTTTCAATAAAATAAATGGAGGTATCTAAACAAAAAGTTCTGTCTTTTCACGCCCTAATAAGGAATATTAATAAAATTAATTGTAAAATTCCGTTGAGGTGCTATGTCCGTATCCTCAACATTTGAAATATTAATCCCCTGTGGGCTAGTCCCATCATCAGCAGAAGGCACTGACCTGCCACCTTCTGCTGACGATGAGCCTAGTCTCGAAATACTAACTCACTGGCACTATCGAACCCGTAGGTTCATGGCCGCGCGGACATCAGCTCTCTGAGCTAATGTTTTCCTATCATCCCCTGTATAATCTACTTCCCTCAAATTATAGTTAACTCATTCTTGTTGTACCAACTGGGTGTTTTCCCTCTGGTTTTCATGCAAGAAGCTTCCATGCATTTCTTTAATTACCCATTCGTGCCACATGTCCTGTACATCGCAGTCTACACGACTTATATGTTTTTATTATATATGGCTTCCTATAAATATCATGTACCTCACTGTTGTGTAAAGTCTTCTCCATTCAGCTGTTTGTTCATCTCTTTTTGGTTCAAGATTTTTCCTAAAAACTTTATATTAAAATAATCGCATTTTTGTCTCCTTCCTTAAAGGAAGAGTCTACGTTGCACATCCAGATAATATTTTCAATTTAACGTTTTTTGAGAGACGTAGGGACGACAAGAGTCTCTGTAATGCATAGTATCATAAAATAATAGTATCATAAAATAATGGTATATTACGATGCGAGGTTGGGAAATGGTTTTTACAGAATCAAGGAAAATGCGATAGCGAGGTTTTTAATTTCCAAGATTCTGTAAAACACTTCACAAACATGCGTTATACATTATTTTTTGCACGATGGTGTTTTCAAAATAATAAATAATATATAGTAAAATAATAACTTTTTTTTTTGCAAATATTTGCGTTCATTATAACAATTGACTTCTGGTCAGAGTGAAAATCAGACAACGGCTATCGCTTATGAGAGGAACGAACGCTAAAGATGATTCTGTAAAATATGAATTAAAAAACTTGAAAAGTGATGAAATGCAGCAAGAATACCAAATCAAAATAGCTAATAGATTTGAAGTACTGGAATCTTCAGATGACAATGTGGCCAACGAAGAAGAAACTGATATAAATAAAGAATGGGAGGCTATAAGAGATACTATTAAATTGTCAGCATCAGAAAGCATTGGTTGTTTAAAAAGAGGCAAAACAAGAAATGGTTTGATGAGGAATGTGCCGACATTGTAAAGAAAAGAAAGCTAGCAAAAATGAAATGGTTACACGAGCCAAATGAGGTAAATTTAGAGCAATTGGGTAGTGTTAGACGTGAAACCACTAAGTTACTAAAGAGTAAAAAGAGGGAATATTTGAGAGAGAAGATTAATGATCTTGAAATGAATGCAAAAAATAGGAACATTAGAGAATTATATCAGGGAATTAGTATAGAGAAGGGGTTTCAGGCTAGAACAAACATAATTCGGAATGAAAATGGGGATATGATTGCAGATTCTAGGAGTATATTAAATAGATGGAAAGGTTACTTTAATCAGCTATTAAATGTACATACAGAACAGGACATTGAGGAGGATAAGTTACAGACAGCAGAAATGCTAGTCGCAGAGCCAAGTGCATTAGAGGTTGAAATGGCGATTGAAAAATTGAAGATGTATAAAGCATCAGGTTCAGATGAGATCCCAGCAGAACTGATAAAATCAGGGGGAGAAAATTGATGGACAAGATACGCTGGTTGCTTAGTATGATTTGGGAAAAAGAAGCTCTTCCAGATGAATGGAAGGAATCAATTATCGTACCAATTTATAAGAAAGGAGATAAAACTGATTGCAACAACTACAGGGGCATCTCATTACTTTAACTTCGTACAAATTCTAACAAATATATTAGTACCAGACTTACTCCCTATATTGATGACATTGTAGGAGATCATCAATGTGCATTTAGAAGAAAACAGGTCTACAACAGATCAGATTTTCAGTATAAGACAGATTTTAGAGAAGAAATGGGAATATAATGGTACTGTGCATCAACTATATGTAGACTTCAAAAAGCATATGATTCAATTAAGAGGGAGAAGTTATATAGTATCCTGCTGGAGTTCGGAATTCCTAAAAAGTTGGTTAGACTTATACGAATGTGTCTAAATGGCTCAAAGAGTAGGGTGCGTGTAGGCAAACAGTTTTCAGACACTTTTGAAACCAGAATGGGTTGAAGCAAGGAGATGCACTATCTCCTCTACTATTTAATTTTGTACTAGAGCATGCCATTAAATCTTTAGAGAATGAGGAAGGCTTACAACTGAATGGTATTAATAAGCTGTTAGTTTATGCTGATGATGTAGTACTACTGGCCGATAGCGAGGAGATACTAAAGGCCAACACGCACACACTATTGAGTAACACTAAGAAATTAGGACTGGAAGTAAATATCACTAAACTAAATATATGGTCACACGTAGAAATTCAGTATATAATGGAAATGGACAGCTAATGACAAATGAGGGAAATTTTGAGGAAGTGGCTGAATTCAAATACCTAGGAACAATAATCACAAATAGGAATGAGATGCACAAAGAAATTAACATAGGCTCAATTCTGGAAATGCATGCTATTATGCATTGCAGAGACTTTTGATGTCCCAACTCCTTTCAAAAAAACGTTAAGCTGAAGATATATAAAACTATTATTCTACCAGTTATATTATATGGGTGCGAAACATGGACTCTTACTTTAAGGGAGGAAAGGAGATTACGAGTATTTGAGAATAAAGTTCTTAGGAAAATTTTTGGACCAAAGAGAGATGAACAGACAGGTGAATGGAGAAGACTACATAACAATGAACTACATGGTCTTTATAGGAAGCCAGATATAATAAGAACAGTTAAGTCTCGTAGACTGCGATGGGCAGGACATGTTGCACGTATGGGGAATGAAAGACGTGCATGGAAGCTTCTTGTAGGAAAGCCAGAGGGAAAACGCCCAGTTGGTAGGCCAAGAATGAGGTGGGAGAACAACATTAACTATGATTTGAGGGAAGTAGATTATACAGGGAATGATTGGAAAGCATTGCTCAGGATAGGGATGTATGGAGAGCTTATGTCCGCGCGGCCATGAACCTTCGGGTTCGATAGTGCCAGTGAGTAAGTAAGTATAACAATTGACTAACATTAACAGTGTGGGCAATGATCCCTATTAGGTTCGTCTTCCTGGCGTATAGGCCGTGGTCCAGTCGTTCTTCTACTCGACGTTTCGTCTACTGCTGCGGTAGACATCTTCAGGAGATACTGCGTGCTCTCTGTGAACTCCTCAACAGTCGGCTGCAGACTGGCTGGTCGTTGGAAAACTCCCTCCCTATTTATAGGCACGCCCCTGGTGGAGAGGCGGTTTCTGCGCAGTCCGTGTTGCGTGCTGTTTTGTCCAGGCTGTCGCTAGCAGAAGTCGTAGGCTTCGTTGTCGTATTGTGCAGTGCCGGGATCCAGATTTTGTTTTCTTCATGGTTTCTTCTTTTTTGTTAAAGGAATTTTTGTGTTTATATATTTCAATGGCTTCTCTGTACAGTCTGGTGTAATAATGTGATGTTTGGACAATACCTGTGTTTCTTCGAATCTTATTATATGTTCTTGGTTGTTCATCCAGTGTTCCGCTACGGCTGATTTTTCTTTTGTTTTAGTCTGCAATGTCTCTTGTGTTCTTGCAATCTTGTGGTAACCATTCTTTTTGTTGTGCCGATATAAACCTGTCCACAACTGCAAGGGATGCGATATATACCGGCAGTACTTAACGGATCTCTTGTATCTTTGGCTGGGCGCAGTATATTGCTGATTTTTTGTGTTGGCTTCCTTTAACAAAAAAGAAGAAACCATGAAGATAAACAAAATCTGGATCCCGGCACTGCACAATACGACAACGAAGCCTATGACTTCTGCTAGCGACAGCCTGGACAAAACAGCACGCAACACGGACCGCGCAGAAAACCGCCTCTCACCAGGGGCGTGTCCTATAAATAGGGAGGGAGTTTCCAACGACCAGCCAGTCTGCAGCCGACTGTTGAGGAGTTCACAGAGAGCACGCAGTATCTCCTGAAGATGTCTAACGCAGCAGTAGACGAAACGTCGAGTAGAAGAACGACTGGACCACGGCCTATATGCCCGGAAGACGAACCTAATAGGGATCAAGACGCCGGCCGTGAAAGCCTACAGTTATACAGTGTGGGCAATGTTTATTAGTTGAAACTACAGGAGGCCGTGAGACCATTTAGTGATAAAATGACGGCAAGTACATATTTATTGTTTTATATTGTTTCAAATAAAGTTCAGTTCATTTAAAATGCAGCGATTTGTTTCGTATAATGTATATTAACACTATATTTTGCATATGTTTTGTATATACATTGTATGTAGTATACATAGAGGACAGTGGTTTTACTTCCCACACGCTTTTTGTAATATTACAGTATAATTATTTGTATTACGGTATAATTATTTAAGTTGGCAACACCAAAATGTAGCGAGTTGAACTTTCAATCGTGGTCACAATTGATGTAAGTATGACAAAACGCACTATCGCGCAAAAAATACTGTTTAGCTTCCTACTTACTCATAAGGCTAGGCGTGTACTATAGAAGAATGACAGTGGCGGGCGATTCCTACAAAATATGTACTACATTCTAGATGTTATAATTAACTAGGTCTTGCCTTATCGCAGGTTAGCAGGGCTGGTGAAGATGCGTGTCCTTTACTGCACACCAAGGATCACAAGTTTATTACATCGATACATAATCCTCATGTAACTTGATAACGTCCTACTTGACTTTGTGAACGTCTGTTTGCTCTGAGACTTTATATACATGTTAGTAACCTACTCAAACTGCTTAAGTTTTACCACACACACACACACACACTTTTTTGACAATCTATAGTGGTTATCATGTTCGCGTTTGTTTCCGGGGTTCGCGGGACCAAAGAGAGATGAACAGACAAGTGAATGGCGAAGGATACATAACAGAGAACTACATGGTATTTATATGAAGTCAGATATAATAAGAACAATTAAGTCTAGTGGACTGCGATGGGCAGGACATGTGGCACGAATGGAGAATGAAAGACGAGCATTGAAGCTCCTTGTAGGAAAACCAGAGAGAAACCGCCCAGTTGGTAGACCAAGAAAGAGGTGGGAGAATAACATTAACTATGATTTGAGGGAAGTACATTATACAAGGAATGGTTGGAAAACATTAGCTCAGGATAGCGATATATGGAGAGATTATGTTCGTGTGGCCAAGAGCCTACAGGTTCGATAGTGCCAGTGAGTGAGTTAGTTAGTAAATCCATGGGACAATGTCCTAGATTAACGGTAAGTAATAGAATCTGAAGCTTGAAATAAGAGGCATGTGAGCAAAATTTATCGGTTATTTCACGCCCAATTTTCAGTTGTCAAGCTGATGACCTGAGATGTTAAAAAATGATTGTTAAATAAATATAACTCTCTGTCTAAGAACGTGATTTAAAATAGCGACTTTGTCACACTGTGAATAAGTGGAATAAAGCTATGTTAATGCTTCAAAGTTACTTTTACGCATTATTCTGCGCTGCTGACTCATAAATGAGTAGGGATCCATACTACAAAAAAATAAGCAAACAAAACCCAGGTAGAAGAAAATGAGTTGGAAGACCGAAAAAGAAATGATTAGAGAACATAGAGAAGGATGTAAAGGAGTTGGGAATAAGAGGATGAAGGAGATATATGCAAGATAGAAGAGAATGGGCTTTGCTAGTACAACAGGCTGTGGCCCTACATGGACCGTAACACCATGGAGATAGAGATAAGTTTCTAAATAAAAATATGTCGTTCATAAAATTTTAATGAAATAAATCTATAAAATAGTTGCCTTAGATGTTAGCGTTAGACAGTGCTACTCGGGAGATCCTGGATAGAACCCTTAGAAGCCAAGGGATATAAGTAGCAAAAGATCAGTTTTGAGAAAATTATGTAAAGTTGAGACACTACATATGTAATTGTGTTAGCAGTTTTCTTTTCAGCCACTAGATTTCAGTACCAGATAGATTTTTACTTGTATCCATTGGCCACTCAGATTAGTATCTGCATTACTTACTTACTAACTCACTGGCACTATCGAACCCGTAGGTTCATGGCCGCGCGGACATAAGCTCTCCATACATCCCTATTCTGATCTAATGTTTTCCAATCATTCCCTGTATAATCTACTTCCTTCAAATCATTGTTAATGTTATTCTCATTCTTGATCTACCAACTGGGCGTTTTCCCTCTAGTTTTCCCACAAGAAGCTTCCATGCACGTATTTCATTCCCCCATTCGTGCCACATGTCCTGTACATCGCAGTCTACGAGACTTTTTTTTACAGTGTTCTGCCCTAGGGCAGGCCCATCACTGCAATCATAGCATTTCCATGCTATGTTTTGCAGCTTTACTAGGGAATTACAGGTGTGGTAGCTTCTCGACAACTGTTATTATATCCGGGTTCCTATAAAGTCCATATAGTTCACTGTTATGTAGTCTTCTCCATTCACCTGTCTGTTCATCTCTCTTCGGTCCAAAAACTTACCTAAGAACTTTATTCTCAAATACTCGTAATCTCCTTTCCTCCCTTAAAGTAAGAGTCCATGTTTCGCGTACATATAATATATCTGGTAGAATAATAGTTTTATATATTTTCTGTTTAACGTTTTTTTGAAAGGAGTTGGGACGTCAAGAGTCTCTGTAATGCATAATAGCACTTAGTATCTGCCCCTGGTCCCGAGGGTCGCGGGTTCAAATCCGGCTGGGGTCGATGGATTTTTTAGGACGGAAAAATCCAAGGAGCAAGTCCTCCGGGAGGGACTTTAATCCGTGGGTCTCGAGTCTGAAGATTTTCAGGCTCGTAAAAGATCCTTAAGCTTGAATGAAAAGGCCTCTACGCAAAATTTATAGAATTTCCCCGTCTTAGTACTATCTTGGTTTCCTAGATGTCAGTATGAGGCGGAACGCTGACCACGGACCACTCAAATGACGTCTATACGAAAACAAGTGTAACTAAATTAGTATGGTTCAAATTCTTCCCTGTATGGGGAGAGCGCCTAAATCTCTGTTAAGGGAAACATGGGCTTACAAGATACAAGAAGATCTGCTTTATCTACTCAACTCCAAAATTAGCAATTTGTCACTTGTACCCCTTGGCTTCTAAGGGTCTCAATTGAAATCTCGTTACTGATCAATCTTATTGGAATGTTCTTATAGTTTCCCTTCAGATGCATTATCATTATCATTCATTACGAGGGTTATTCAATAAACGATTAGCACTATTTTAACAGTACAATTTAACATGTAAAAATTTGGTTTTACGATATTAGCGTAATGCATCTTGTACAAGAGATAAACGTGTCAAAGTCATTCCTCCCGGTTCCTGCTGTGACTAGAGTACATATCGAGACATTCAGTAGCGTCTACAACGGAGGAGAGTCAGAGTTTATTTGAAAGGTAATCACTTTTGACCAAACTTGGCTACATTATTACGATCCTTAGAGAATATTCATGGAATCGTTTATCAGTATGTCATACATGCAGATACAACAGTAACTCCCAATACTACTTGCGCATAAATATTTCAACGTAAAAATAAGTATTTCATCCTTGTATCGCAATATTCTATTAATTTATTGTTCTCCATTACTATATTGTAATACTACATCGTTTGTTTGTTATAATCGGCAGCGGTATCTAGTCTTTATGGATTTTTAGGATGGAAAAATCCAGGGGACGAGTACTCCGGTAGGGACTTCAAAAGTCATGGTTGCCGACTACGATGATTTTCAGGCTCGTAAATGATTCTCAACCGTGAAAAAATAGGCCTCTAAGCAAAATTTAACCGACTTTCCACCATCCAAGTAATATCTTAGTTGCCTAATGTGTGTCCCTTGAGGCAACGTACTGACCACATATAATTTACGACATCTATAGGAAAACAGTGTAAGTAAATCAGTTTGGTCAAGAAGACTCAATGCCCTATTTGGGCTGAAGAGCTATAGAGTGGATGGATGAATGGTATATATTTACAAATATTCCAATCCTACAGTAACAATGTTTATAACATTGCATTTTGAATTACTGGATAACTTATAGCAAGAGATTCTTGTCATAAAATTAACAAAATATTAAGAATAGTATTTAATTAGATTGCCTTTTCGTACTAGTCAATTTTCTTTTCCTGCAACGGCATTAATCAAAGTGTCACTTTTGTTTTATTTAATACTAACTAATACCCGCTGCTACGCCTAAATAAATTAAATGTGTTTTTATGTTTAGTCGAATATACAGAAAAATATAAATGTATATCGTAATTATTAGTCCACCGCTGTGGTCTCGAGGTAGCGTGCTGCCTTGTCACGCAGCGGGCCCGGGTTCGATCCCCGGTCGGGGCAGTTTTTCTGGGTAAGGTTTTTATCGGAGTTTTTCCTCACCTGTAAGACAAATGTCAGGAAAACTTTAAGGCCCAAACGGTCCCCGAATCATATGGCCACCATTATCATCATCATTATCCTCCACCGGTGTGGAAAGCAACGGGAAGCTACCACACCTACAATTCCCTAGTAAAGCTGCAAAGCATAGCATGAAAATGCTATTATTGCAGTGAAAGACCTGCCCTCGGGCAGAATTATTATGGATGGATCGTAATTATTTTTAGATACCTCGGCGTTGCCCGGGAATTTACATATCCCGATCTTCTTGGCATAAATGAGCTGAAAAACAAAAATGGTTATTGAGACTTATTCGTAAAAAAATACCCGCCGTACGCTGCTACGCTTGCCCGGGAATCTAGCTCATCCCGATCTTCTTGGCATCAATGAGCTGAAAGATAAAAATGGTTATGAGTTATCCGTAAAATATAGACATGTGCTGTCGCGGACTTTTTTTTTTAGATTTTCTTCTTAGATATTGAATTCTGTGTACAATAATTTGGAGTACATGTTATGGTTTAGGCAGCGTAAGTAATTTAAGCGTCCAAAAAGTTTCGAGAAACACTTTTTTCAGTACGAAGGGTGATTTTTAAGAGTGAAAGTGTTGAGTATTACAACTCTC
Source organism: Diploptera punctata (assembly GCA_030220185.1). Taxonomy (NCBI): domain Eukaryota; kingdom Metazoa; phylum Arthropoda; class Insecta; order Blattodea; family Blaberidae; genus Diploptera; species Diploptera punctata. The sequence goes on along the minus strand of JASPKZ010008362.1, from coordinate 838,956 downwards.
TTATAGCCTAAACCTTGCTGGGAAACTTCTGAACATTTTGCATAAAACCCCGTCACATTCGGATAAACGGTATGGTAGTGCATAAAGGACAATCAGACAGACAGGCAGACATAGGTTTATATATATATATATACTAGCTAAAATCCGGCGTGCGCTTTTATGCCTAAATAAATTAAATGTGTTTTATGTTTAGTTGAATAAGTAAAAAGAAAAGTAATTATAATTATATTGTAATTACTTTTAGATACCCCGTGCTGATAACCTGGCGTTGTCCGGGAATCTACGTATTACGATCTTCTTGGCCCCAATGAGCTGAAATACAAAAAAAAAGTTTTTTGAGTTATCCGAAAAAGATAGACATATGCTATCGTGGACTTTTTGTAGAATTTTTTAAATATATTTAATTCTGTGTACATTATTTTGGTGCATTTGTTATGGTTTAGGCAGCGTAAGCCAGAAAGCTACTTTTTAGTGCACCATTGCCCTTTTTTAAGTTCCGTTCCTATAGCACGTACGGTAATATGTTCTATACTTTAATTGTCTCAGAAAAATTATCTAAAAGATGATGAAACCCCATTCAAATAGGTAATTTGAGTCCATAAAAGACAGATAAACATACATTCATTTAGATATATTATACTAAAAATAATATTCGAATATTTGATAAAGGTATTTGATCAAGGAATGTGTTATTAGAGGGACAAGGTTCATGGATAGGATAAAGGATTATACCAGACTACAACTAACAAGGAAAGCGTCTTAAAACGTTATTTAAAATCCAATTTAGTAGCCGGTAATTTATCAGCTTAAGAGCTTCCTAAATGTACCAATTAACTCAGATTGAAAGAGTCAAGTACACAGTAAATCTTCATAAAATTCACATCATCCTTCTAAAATGTAAATAATTTCAGTACAACTGTATTATGGTACTGTTTATGGAATATATGCAATACATAACCGTACTGATGTTTTTTGTATATTGGCCATGGAACGTACGATTATGATTTCTTATTTAATATTTAGTCCAGCTTTTCTCAATCTATGGGTCCTGAAGCAATGGTGGTACCTGAGAGGAGATCCCATTTGTCACAAAGTATTCCATTCTTACGGTTGTATTTTTTACGGTGAAAGATTGTCACTCTTTCGACCAATCTATCACCTTCGACCAGTCCGACATGGGTAACCCTATAGGCAGCAATGCTACCGCCGGCATAGCTCTCGGGATCATTTAAGCACACAGCCCAGTCCACCACGATAAGGTAAAGATCCCATGGAAGAATTCTAATAAAGGTCCCACAGCAATTTTATACTGCAGGGTAGAATTGCAATAAATCTATTTTTATTTTGATATTTTCTTCTCAATTTAATTTCCTTACATTCCTCGATGGTTTATAGATTCACAATTGGACCCTCTAAAACCAATAGGTATAGGAGTGAAAATTTAAAATACGCTCTAGCGGTCACATTTTTCGATGTATTACAACGAAACTCAGTATATCGTATCCAAATAAACCAAGGTAGGTATTGTTAAAACATGAGCGAAATGCGACAATTAGAAGTGGATGTTTACTTGAAATCCGAAATTAAAACATGTCTATACGACTGGACTGATTTTGATGACATTTTTTTGTGTGTGTTTGAGTGGGTCCCTGGATGGTGTAGATTCACAATGTCAGATGTGTAGTCATCTGAATTACCGACATATTCCGCGCAACAACAATGTGATGTCATCATGCACGCTTCTTGAGCCACAACATATTTCAGTGAAGAATTTTCTTGCAAAAATATTAATTAGTGAATTTTATGGTAAATAAATAATAGTTTTAAAAAACTAAAAGAACACGCTTTATTAGAAAACTAAAAAATGAAAAATAATTTTAATTTCCAATACGCTTGGGATAAAATAAAGTGGTCAACAAATAAATCATCTCCAACACATATATAGAATAAAATTAGAGTTATCAACAAAAAGAAAATAATTTTACCATCAAAAGCGTGGGGTGCTCTATATCAATTAATATATTTGATAATAAACAGATATTGGTAAAAGTAAAGCCTCTAAGAAGAAAATGTAAAAATCATAAAAAGCACCCCACGCTTCTGATGGTAAAATTATTTTCTTTGTGTTGATAACTCTAATTTTATTCTATATGCGTTGGAGATGATTTTTTTGTTGACCACTTTATTTTATCCCAAGCGTATTGGAAATTAAAATTATTTTTCATTTTTTAGTTTTCTAATAAAGCGTGTTCTTTTAGTTTTTTTAAAACTATTATTTAATTTTTATTTTTTAGTTTTAATATTTTACAGAATAAGATACAAATGTAAATATCTTTAAATTCGATACTATTGTAGTATGAGCTAAAAGTAATACTCTTCTATAAAAAAAACCCTCCCAGCCGGATTTGAACCAGCGACGTATGGATTACTGAAATTATATACCACTAAGAGTTCACTGCTCTACCAACTGAGCTCTTACAACGATTGATTAAAGAGTCGACAAGTCCGCAACCTATTATACCAGTTTTCATTTTTTTTATTTTGGGATGATTCTGGCCAGGATTTTAGAAACGAAATATGAAATCATTGTATTGTCACGGGTCCTCTACACGTATACAAAGTTTCAAGTCGATTCAATGTTTCTAAGTGGGTGAAATTCGCGTTGAAAGATTCCGTTACATTGATACAAAAACACTTTTTTTGATTTTCTGATGATTATGGCCAGGATTTTAGAAAATAAATATGAAATTATTGTATTGTCACAAGTCCTCTACAAGTATACAAAGTTTCAAGTCGATCCATTGATTTTAAGTGGGTGAAAATCACCTTGAAAGATTCCGTTGCATAGATAGATAGATAGATAGATAGACAGACAGGCAGACGGGCGGACGGACGGACGGACGGACGGACGGACAGACGGACAGACGGACAGACGGACAGACGGACAGACGGACAGACGGACGGACGGACAGACAGACAGACAGACAGACGGATAGATACAGGTCAAGCTAATATAAAGCGTGTAAAAATGTAATATATATTTTTAACATCAGGCCATGACACGAGAATTCGACGTTCGGGAAGGACAACCTCTGCCGTGTCCGCTAGTTACTGTATAAAATATACTGTATATTGAGAAAACTAAATAGCCTATCTGTGTATAGGAGAAGAAATGGAACACATAAATTTCAACAATGGAGAATAACTAAAACCTAGTATTGAATGCACTTATGAGGCGCTTATAATAGCAAGGGCGTATACGCAAAAGAGTAGTTTTGAGAAAAACGCATTTTAAGTTTCACACACGTTTTTCTTTATATCGTGTGACATAGCGTATCCGTCAATGCATTATTTGTTCACTCCTATACTAACAATAGCCTAATTATCATTTTTTTATACAAGAGAGGCCTCGGTATCCATTAACAACGGGATGTAATAACTCAATTTACTTCCCTAGAGAATAAAAGTAATTGACTTAATAATGTAAAAATGTTACCTACTTAAAATGTTATTGAGTAATACAATATAATTTTATGGTATCACACTTTGATCATTTGCATTCGCCACTTCCTCTACATCACAATTAATAATACTTCTGTAATTAATTTGCAGTCTGAAACTGTTACTTAAAATGTCTGCCACTAATTCACAATTGCTGTTGTTTTTATCAACATTCCCTTGATATCAAACAATTGAATTCTTCAAATTAAGATATGAATTTACACGAAATATAAAAATTAAACATAATTATCAGTATAGAAGTGAACAAAATTATATACGCAATTCGGGAAGAAAGTGCATTACTAGTCTCGAACTTATTTTCTAGTCCTCGCTAAAGCTCAGGTTCAAATACGTCCTCGACTAGTAATGAACTACTTACTTCCCTTGTTGCGTATATAACTATTTGATGTAGATCCGTGTGCAAAGTCATTGCAAACGTATTTCCTTTTTTTTTTAAGAGGATTGTAGTAAATTTGATCTAACTTGGTTCAGTTGTAGACAAGGTCATTTGGCCTTAACTCTGTCAGGAAAAAATAAGATCATAATAATAACAATAATGTATCTATCTTCGAGTTTTTACAGCTGCTGCCGTCTTCCCGTGCCAAACATCCAAATCCCACGATCTTGGGCATCTTCAATGCTTAGTTCTCTTGCTTGCATTACTATCCTCATGTTAACTTTGGTCTCCCTCTTTTCTTCTTTCTGGTCGGTTGCCATTGGTATAGTAGTTTCGGCCATCGCTCCTTTTCCATTCTTAAAATATGTCCTACCCATTTTAATTCCTTCTCCTCAATTCTTTTAATTATGCTTTATTCTGCTTCTATTATGTTTCTAATATCCTTATTTGTGACATGTTCTAATTTTGACTTTCTGGCACTTCTGCGTAAATAATCAATTTCTAGAGCTATTAGTCTATTCTTGTAGTACTTACTGATTGTCCATACCTCACTTCCATACATTTCAACAGATTCCACCAATGTTTTACCAATAAACTTTGTGTGTCTTTCCAAATATGCGTATCCCACCATATGGAATTTAACGACGATATTATTCTGCTACTTAATTCAATTCTATACTTTATGTTCTCTTTGCCTGTACCTTCAATGTTATCCCTAATTATTACCAAATATTTAGTTTGTTTCATTTGCTTTATTTAAATTCCTTCTTTTAATATTAAATGTTATCTTTCATTGCTATTTATTGCCAAATATTCTGTTTTTTTGTAAATGTACTGTGAGACCCCATGTTTCATATATGTTTTTCAACCTTTTTATCATGAATTCCATATCAAATTTGTCTTGCGCTAAAACCAGTTGATTATCAGCAAATTGTAATGTTAGAAAAACTATGTTGCCTATTGGGATAGGCTTTGTTTCTGTTTCATTAATATAAATTCTACATGAATATTAAATAAAATTGGTGATAAACTGCACCCTTGTTTCAGTCCCTTTGTGGTTTTTATAGGATTAGATATAATAATAATAATAATAATAATAATAATATTAATAATAATAAATTTTTGCCCCAAATGCTTTAAACTATTTTATTATATTACCACGAGGAAAGGTAACTACTATTCATGAAAAGCTAGAGTTATGACTTTGAAGTGACAGTGAGGTGTGAAGTTGGACATTATCAGTTGATTTCTGTGCACCAACGTATGCTGATAAATGAAACTACTCGAGTAATGATTTGTTCCAGCTGGAGTGAGCACAGAACATAAATTACACACGCGGAACATTACGTAGTCCCGCGAGAGAACTATAAATTGCCTAGAAGTGTTCTTGTTTCTGCGCACAACCTAGCGATGCCCTTTTAACGTGCCATCTTGCAAAATAAAACTCATTTCTTTATTTCACTACGTTCCTCTTCTCTCTTACTGCTCTTAAATTTCGGTATGTAAAGAGCGTATTTTATATAGTTTGGACTAATAATCACTTAATCGTATAAGTAAAAGTATTGAATGTGTTACCTAAGTTATTTCCTCACTCTGGAAATATGTCAAATTTTCACTACTACTGCTACAGTGGGCCGCAGTTGTCTGGTGGTTTTGTTCCTTCTCTCTAGTCTCGAGAGTAACGGGTTCAAACCCGTTCAGGATCGATAGATTTTTTAGGACGGGAAAATTAAGGAATAAGTCCTTCGGGAGGGACTTTAAGCCTTAATCCCGAGTCTGAAGATTTTTCTGGCTCATAAAAGAACCTCAAGTCTGAATAAAGACCTCTGAGAAAAATTTTCCGATCTACTTTCATCTCAGTAATATCTTAGTTTTCTACTAGATTTTCCTCTAGGCCATATGCTAACCACATGTTACTCGCTGATATCTATAGGAAAATAAGCGTAACAAAATTTTGTCTGGTTAAGAAGCTTCCCACTAGGGAAACACCCATATTCATCTTCCTTCCTTGTTTCAGCCACCCAACTCTGGAATTCCGTCCCCTCGTATATCAAGGACTGCCCGACTCGAAAACAGTAAAAAAAATCACTAGATATTTCCTTAGACAATATAATATATAATCATGTTCTAGGTATATTTTTATTATTATTTTATATTTTGCACTTTCTTTCCCTAGTCAATTATTCAATACAATTATATATTATTATTATTGTTATTATTTTATTGTTATTATTATTGTTATTATTATTATTATTATTATTATTATTATTATTATTATTATTATTATTATTATTATTATTATTATTATTGTTGTTGTTTCAATATTGTTGTTCTTTCCTTATCTGTGTAGGGTGTAGCCTATACTAATTGTATATTATTAATCAAGTTGTAGATAATTCATAATTGTTATTATATGTATAATTTAACCCTGGTGAAGTGGAAGAGAAGACCCTACGGTCTTAATTCAATCAGGTAAATAAATGAACCATTAAACCATTAAGATATCCCGGAGCTGGATGAACGGATTCAGTCATCATTACTACTTTTTCTACTACTAGATAAAACTCAATGCCGTGACTGGCCTAGAAGCCCGTTGGTCTTGCAGTCGGCTGCTCGCCTCACATTTACATGTGTTAATCAGAGAAATGGACGATCATTTAGCCATTTTAGGTGCGGCATGTCATCAACATGTCGGGGTTTTATTAGGTATTTCCCTGAAATTCTGAAGCAATTATTACATCATGCACTACTGTATATTTAACATTAGCGAATCTACATACATTCATTTCAGTAATCCCTTAAATATTAATATTGTATCGCCCTTGTGCATTGAATACATTTGTATTATTAATTCCTCTTCTTCTTCTTCTTCTTCTTCTTCTTCGGTACTACAGATCTTAGAGTTTAGCCTTGATCTCCGGAACAACAGCTCGGCATTCTATTCTGTTTTTTTACATTCTTCCTCTAATTACTGTTTCCAGTTCTTCTCAAATCACTCTATGCGTCATCCATCCGTATAATTCTGGGTTTACCATGTCTTCTTCTACAGTCAAGTTTTGCATCTAGTACTACCTTGGGGGGAGTTGGTTTGTGCCTATTCTATACATGTTCCTCTTCTGATTTTAATATATATATATATTTACAAAACAATAAGGTATACTATATTGAAGTTTTATAAAACATTGAAAGTCCCTGCATTACTTTATGGGAGTGAAACTTGGGTAATGACCAAAAAATTATAAAGTAGAATACAAAGCGTAGAAATGAACTTCCTTAGAAGAACAAAAGGCTGCACAAGATTGGATCGGATAAAGAATGAAGATATGAGAACAGAGTTAAATATATATATCCAATGAATGATAAAATCAAAGAATGTAGAGATAAATGGTTTAGACGTGTAGAAAGAATGTAACAAGTTTACCAAAAGCAGCATTTAACTACAAGCCAAGAGATTCAAGGAATGTAGGAAGGCCAGTGAAAAGATGGACAGAACAGCTGTGAAGCGGAAAAGGCAATTTGCCTAGTCCGTGAAGTTAAGAAGAAGATTTATTTATAATAACTTGTAGTTCTAGGTTATTGTAATTCGCCAGACTCCATTATCTCTAGTTGGGCCAAATATCTTCCTCGTGTTTTTATTTCCCAGGTGGTCACACGGAGTTAATAAATAGAGGAACTAAAATTTCATGTAGGAAAACCAACTAAAATGAGGCGGGAGAATAACATTAATCATAATTTATGGTAGATATATTTATACAGAGAATGATTTGAAAATGTTAGCTCAAGATAGGAATATATGGAGAGCTTATGTTCATGCGGCCATGAACCTCAGGGTTCAATAGTATCAGTAAGTTAGTTTTGAGTATCCACTCTAATACATAGGCCTATGCGTGGTAGATGCATAGCTTGTTCCCAGTCATGTTGCTGACCGCGTATTACCCCGAGATACAACACAGCATGCTCAATCAATGTAAAACTGATACATTTCATTGTCATCTGTCAAATTGTATCATTTCAAACAACCATGCCTTTCAGCAGTTTTCATTGTTTTTAATTTAATCAATCATTCTCGTATAAGAAACGGAAACTTTATGTTTGGAGGATATTATTATTGAATCTACAAATAATGCGAACATCTTCGAGTATGCTAGGGTTTTAGTTACAATAAAATTATGTACATTCATTCACAGTATCCTTGATTTCTAGTATTACATATCAATAATACTGTAATGTAAAAAATTAATTAATTAATTAAAAATATTGCCACACATAGAAATACAATATATATTGGAAATAGACAAGTAATGACAATTGTGGGAAATTTTGAGGAAGTGGCTGAATTCAAATATCTGGGAACAATAATCAAAAAGAGGAATGCGATGCACAAAGAAATTAAACATAGGTTCAATTCTGGAAATCCGTGCTATTATGCATTACAGGGATTCTTGATGTCCCAACTCCTTTCAAAAAACGTTAGACTAAAAATTTATATAACTGTTATTCTACCAGTTATATTATATGGATGTGAAACATGGACTCTTATTTTAAGGAAGGAAAGGAGATTACGAGTATTTGAGAATAAAGTTCTTAGGAAAGTTTTTGGACCAGAGAGAGAACGGACAGGTGAAAGGAGAAGACCACATAATAGTGAACTATATGGTCTTTATAGGAAGCCAGATATAATACGAACAGTTAAGTCTCGTAGACTGCGATGGGCAGGATATGTGGCACGAATGGGGAATGAAAGAGGTGCATGGAAGCTTCTTGTAGTAAACCCAGTTGTTAGACCTATAATGAGGTGAGAGAATAACATTAACTATGATTTGAGGAAAGTAGATTATATAGGGAATGATTGGAAAACATTAATTCAGGATAGGGATGTATGGAGAGCTTATGTCTGCGCGAGCATGAACCTACGGGTTCGAAAGTGCCAGTGAGTTAGTTAGTTAGTTAGTTAGTAAGTTATAATCAAAAAACTTACTCAAAGTCTCTTAAAAAATGTAATGGAGGAAGTCACACAGCTTCTTATTGCAGTATTTTTTTATATAAAGCATTTGTCAAAGGCAATTGAAATATACTGTATTTTGGCAATTGTTTGGAGGTGTGGCATAAGACAGTTAACCACTGCACATGGTTGCAAGGGAAAAAATCAGATTGGTTGAAACTGGATTTTGAATACGGAACCTTCAGAATATAATTAGTGTCAAAAGATGTAGGTCACTCTCAACAATTTTGGTATTTGTTTATGTACAGATGTAGCAAGCTACAGAAAATAATATATTTGTATATTCGGTTAACTGACTTATGCTGCATCCTGTATTTTTATTTGGAAAATCTAAACTGGTATAACTGAAACCGGATGTTTCCGGACGCGTAGCTAGCGTGCGTGGCTGCACCGACTGGAATATCAGATTCGAATCCTGGCGGGTTTTTCACGGCGTTCTCCCGTTTCCCGAAATTTCATCTCACCGACACTCTTCGCTCTTCTTCCTTCCTCTTCATGTCATTTCACTCCATTAATTCATTTCATAACACTTTTAACCTCATCTCATGTTAGTTAAAAAATTGTTTGGTTTAGCAAACCACAAGTGTTTAAAATATGCGGTTGTGGTGATCTAATGGGGCACATTTATGTACTTCCTCGGATCTCGGAGCCTGTATATCAACGTAGTGTTGAATACGGCCAAAAGGAGGGTTATATAGCACCTCATCGAGGCCTTGGGCCCAGCCAAAATAAATGGTGATATGGGTCATGTATGTAACTGCTTGATGTGTGTCGAATCAGGAACATGATAATAGAATATATATATATATATATATATATATATATATATATATGTGTGTGTGTGTGTGTGTGTGGTGTGTTGTGTGTGTGTGTGTGTGTGTGTGTGTGTGTGTGTGTGTGTGTGTGTGTGTCATGGAAAGAAAAAATAATGCCTGAACCGGGATTTGAACTGCCCGGAACCTTTAACTCTATAAGTTAGTGCGTTATCTATTATGCTATCTAGACATCCCAGTGCAAACATTAATTTTTCATCCTTATACATAATTTTCAATCAAAAGAGACGGCGGGAAGCGTCCGTAATGCCATCTTACAGCTTCTGTAACAAGAAATAATTTTAATGAGAATATGTTTACTTTATAGTAGTGACGCTCCTTTATTTCGATGTTACAATTAAATTGTTAACATTAAGCAATCAAAGCCAAATATGTCATGAAAATAATAATTAAGATATATATATATATATATATATATATATAATATTTGATAGATATGATTAAAACAATGTACAAATATACAGCAATTGCTATAGACAGTGATAATTCCACTAATTTCAAAATAGAAAAAAATAAATTTAGGAGCCTAAGACAGGGCTGTCCTCTGTCACCGACTTCATTTCATATATATTTAAACGCAGTTGTCACAGAATGGTAAACACAGCTAAGTAAAAATTTTAAACTAGGAACTACCATTGTAGGCACAATTATGTTTGCAGACGATTAGGTCATATGTGCCGAATCAAAAAATCAGTTACAAAAGCCACACTACTGCTCAAGATAACCATGGAGAAATATAATCTCAAGATTTCAACAACAAAAAAACAAAACAATGGTCTTTCGGGGAAAATATGCAGTTCGATCGGAAATAGTTTTGAACGATGAAATTATACAAGTACAGAGTTTTAAATATTTAGGATGTCACATATCTTACAAATGGGAAAATGATATACATGAAAAAAATTATAAATTTCAAAGTATGTGTGGGACTATTAAAAGAACACTACAAACAAAAACAACAAAAGAAACAATACTGACGTTTTATAAGGTAATGGCAGTTCCCATTGTGACATATGGATCAGAGAATTGGGCCATGAATAGATCAGACAGAAGATTACTAGAAACATCAGAGATTAGGTTCCTCAGATACGTTGCAGGATATGATCTAAGAGACCAAATTCCTAGTGAAACAATTAGGCAAGAACTCAATTTTTTTTAATCTAAATGAAAAAATACAAAACTATAAACAAAAATGGCATTAACATATTTTAAGAATGCACTCTTCAAGGCTAACAAAACAAGCACTGTTGTACCAACCTCGAGGCTATAGAGATGTGGGACGTCCAGTCGATGGGAATATGAATTCTGAGAGCGAAACAAGCCGACGGCCTACCATGAAGATGATGATGATACATGTATATATTTCATCTCATTCATCTCATAAAAGTAAAGATGGGTAAATACAAATAACCAAAAGTAAGGTTCCCGTTCAACCCTTAAATTTGCAATGTATCCTAAAGGATACTCAATTGTTTTAATTTACCCAATAGTTTTAATAAAATTGATGAAAGCTAACGATAAGGAATTACTTAAATGTGTATGGAATTACAGATGTAATAATAACAATTGCGCACGATTTCGTTTTCAGTGTGGTCCGCCACTTTTAAATAACCGATACGATAATTTGGTGCTGTGCTCTTCCCCTTGGCCAGGGAAATCCCTGCCCCTTGGCTTGCAACCACAATGTCAAATTTGACAAGGTCGCGGGACCGATTATTTCAATCAAGGTTTTCTGCTATTTCCCCTGATTCAAGAGCAAATGCTGAAATAGACCAATAAAGACCGCCGCAGCGGCAGTAAGAAACAAATGAATCCTAGCGCTATAAATAAGAACCTCCCCATCAGGGACCTACATGGCGCTACTCCCGTAAACGACTCGGGGAGCTTGCATGCTGCATATCATGCCATTTCCATCAACAAATATATCACAATCAGTCAACACACAAAAATCAACCAATTCGAAATTACGACCATTCAAAATTTAACGTAGTTGAAATTTACAGAATAAAACTCTTTCGAAATTAACAAATTTTGGCAATCACAAACAAAACCACTCAAACAAACCCACAGGGACAATCAACCCTCAAAATTACTGGGACAAATGGACATTGTCTAGGAACCCGGGGTCCACTTGTGTAAGTGGGCCGAAAAACTGTCAACCGCCTGCACGCGCAGGTCGCAGGACAGCTCGCTCTCTCCCCCTGTTTTGCGAATTTAAGGATTAAGGATCTTAAAACCCGAACCCATATTTACTAATTTAATCTAATCTAAGTTCTTGTAAGAAAAATTATGTTTGAAACAAAGGCATTATTCTTCCATGCATATTAATGATTAGCCATAGATAAATCTGTAATATGCCGCATCTGTATTGAACTTCACTCCAAGGTTCGTCGGATAGAATTCGATATGACTTATGACGATATTATTAACACAAACACATTCCTATACGTTACTGACATGCCAATATAGTGATCAAGAATGCCAGTGTTAACCCCAGTGTCAGTGTACTGTATCTGATCTTGACAACTGCCGGATGTGTTACCAAGTTTAGTCTGCACTGCACCTCAGCTGAATATAATCAGATTAAGCAAGATTAAATTCATCATCATCATCATAGGTTCTACAGCCCGTTGCAGGCCTTGACCGCCCCTACAATGCGCCTCCATTCTTCTCTATTCTCCGCCTTCCTTCTCCATTCTCGTACACCCAGTGTCCTGAGGTTCTGTTCAGCGCTGCCCAACCATCTAATATTAGGACGTCCATCTCTTCGGTTTCCATTTATAGTTGTCAGTGTAACTTTACATGTGTCTGATTCCTCTTCCCTGTACAGATGACCCAACCATCTAATTCTTGCCGTCTTAATTGTCCTAATTATATCTGTATCACCATATAGTTTATATAATTCATCATCATATCTAATGCACCAATTTCCATTCTCGCATATTAGGCCAAATATTTTCTTTAATATTTTTTTTTCAAACGTTCTAATTTTATTTTCTTGCGTTTTTGTTAGGTCCCAACTTTTCAAAGCCATAGAGTGCAACAGATCTCAGCAGGGTTTTATAACTTTTTATTTTTATTTGACGACTTAGTAGATTACATTCTGAGAAGCAAAATCATAACTGACATCATCCGAACTTCTGAAAGTTATTTCTTGCTACTGGCGACGCATCGATTCCATCAACGTCTACAGCGTCTTAAATACAACAACTAGTAGCACATTCTCATCCTGCTGATGATGGAAGTTAACTTCCGACAGACCTCCAATTAATAATATTTTAATTGCAATATTTTAACAAAGTTGAGAACGACGGCACCTGCCAACAGGTACATTTTAATTTTTAATTTTTATCTTATGTTTATTCACCTCAACGGATTTGATATGAATTTTATTAGTATTGGGTCATAAAAGAATGAGTGTCATCGAATAGGAAAACGAGAAAGAGTTTGTCTTAATTTTATTATTTTAGTTATAATATTCATAATGTATTTAGACGCAAAAGCAAATGAATTAACTTACCTTTCTGCTTGAGAAAGAATTTAAGGTTGGTAGTAATTTCGTAATATTATTTCAAATTTAGAAGTTTTTTTAGATATGCCCTTTAAATATTGATTTTTTTCTAGCATTGGTTCATTTTATAGCTTTATGTGTGAAGATTTTAATCAAATTCCTTGTAATAAATATAGTAAAATATACAGTGTTCTTAAAAAGAAAAATTGCACAAAAAATATATGTATGTACTAATGTTGATGGTGAGAATTGGTTTGAATTTCGTACAATCCAGGGGTGACGGGATTTTTTTTATTCGGTATTTGCAGAAATTAATTAAAATTGACGAATTTGAGTCCAGTTTATAAAATATTACAATTATATTAATTTTACACAAGGAGAATTGGTGACTGAACTTTCTGTCACTAGTTACTCATCATCATCATCTTCACTTCAAGGTAGAGGTATTAATTGCCTGTTCCGTCAAGCATTTTCCAGTTCGCTTGTTACTCAAAGATTTGAAGAAAGTCTTATTACAATTCTGTATATAATATTATTTGAAATATTTGTGCGATATTAAAACCTAACCAAAATGTGATCGTACTAATAACTAACGTTAGACAAAAAGAACTAAGGCTAATGTGAATTTATTTTGGTTAATGTGAATTTACTTTTTTAGCTTTTTAAATTCAACATCGAAGTGTTTAAATGTGATATATAAATAAAATATTATTCTTTATATATCGGAAATGGGACGGTGTGTGTTACTGATATCCTACTTTATGGTTCAAAATTAAAATGTTTTCGCGTTCCGAAAATTTACAGGACAGAGATGGGTTTCGACCCCCTCAAAGCTCCAAACTCATCAAACCGTAAAAATGCATGTTAATATTAAGTAAAAATTAAATATACTAAACTTATGAATTAAATTAACATTTTTAATACCTCACTTCATATTCTTTATTCTTCAAGACTGCAGTTTCGGAGCTACATCTCCATCTCGTCGACCGGTGTTATGTTGTTTCTTGGCGGTTTTCTTCTTCCTTCTATTGGTGGACCGACGAACCTCTGGATCAAATCAAAATTTGCTGGAATTTCGAAATTCATGAATTTTTCTTTCTTGTTTTTTTTTATGTGGATTTTTTTCCCCAAACCGTGAGTTCTTTCTGTTTATCTGTATGTTTGATTAGGCTAGCTTTTGTATCAATTAAATATTTTTTCAGACCAAGCATGGCCCGCTAATACTAACTTGTCCAATCCACCATTTTTGACATTTCTAATGTATTCTTTCACCCTTGTTTCAAATTTCTTTTTGTTTTCCCTATATAGATGTCACAATCCTTGCATTTGATCTTATATAATCCTGATTTGTTTTCGTCTTCACTTTTTCATTTTTGTTGGTTCTAATTATCTTATTTAGGCTGTATTTATTATTCGGAGCTAATCTTATGTTAAACTTTTTTTTTTTAATCTTGGAACTTGTGGTGTTTTAATGGACGAGAGGCTATTGATAATGGAGATATAGCTCCGAAACTGCAGTCTAGAAGAATAAAGAATATGAGGTGAGGTATTAAAAATGTTAATTTAATTAATGTTTATAATTTTATGTGCTCTTCTGTTTGTTTTTAAGTGTACTTTCGATAATTAATTTTTGCCTTTTAAACTTATTTTCTTGTGTACCATGTTTTCTTCAGAACCATTTTCTATTGCTACTTTAATTATGTATTCTTTTTATTTTTTTCATATTTTTCTCTGCTCATAGATACATTTACTAATCTGTGTGTTGAACTATTGAACACTGCATCTTTGTGAGCAAAATGGTTGAATCCTGATGCCTTAATGTAGTTATCTTTGTGTGTCTTCTTTCTGTATATTCCAAATTCTATCTTGTTTTCTTCGTTTCTTGTTAGATTTAGATCCAAAAATGAAATGTGTCTTTCAGTTTCAGTTTCCATAGCAAATTTTACAGATTTTTTAAAAATGTTCAGGAGTTTTAAAGCATCTTATATTTGTTTTCGATTTACAATAGCTATTTTATCGTCAACAAGAAAGGTGATTCTGATAGATAACTCATTGACACTATCCAATCAGGATATTCATGACCGCGCTATCCATATATCAATCCACAGTAATTCTTCCCGAGGGCAGGTCTTTTACTGCAATCATAGCATTTTCATGCTATGCTTGCAGCTTTGCTAGGGAATTATAGGTGTGGTAGCTTCCCGTTGCTTTCCATACCGGTAAAGGATGATGATAATGATAAGGATGATTATGATGGCCATATAATTTTGGGGACCGTTTGGGCCTTAAAGTTTTCCTGACATTTGTCTTACAGGAGAGGAAAAACCTCGATAAAAACCTCACCCAGAAAAACTGTCCCGACCGGGGATCGAACCCGGGCCCGCTGCGTGACAAGGCAGCACGCTACCTCGAGACCACAGCGGTGGACTCTCCATAGCCTAAATGTGTTTTCCAATCCCTTGTATATTAGATCTACAACTCATGGTTAACGTTATTCTCTCGATTCATTCTTCGCCTACCTGATGGGCTCTTCTCCTCTTGTATCGTTACAAGAAGTTTGCATATTCTCTTTATTCCCCATTCTTGTTACATGTCCTGATTTATCTCAATTTACGAGACAGCTGTTCTTTTTACGTCTGGTTTCCCATAAAGGCCATGTAGCTCATTTATGTCACTTTCTCCATTCACGTGTCTCTTCGTCTCTCTTTGGTCAAAAAAAAATCCTGAGAACACTTTATTGTAGAATATTGTCATATTTTCTCCTCTACTCATGCAACAGACCATGTTTTGCATCCATGTAATATAAATGAGAGAATCACACTTTTATCATCATCAAGAATCACGGATTAAGCCCGTGTTCATACTTTAATGTAATGGTTTAATATATTTTTAGAGAATAGCTTTCATAGCTATAGTATCATGATAAATAAACAAAGGATACTAGGTAACAAGAAAAAAACTTAAGTAAAATACCTAGGACATTTTTTTCCGTGCTTGTACACTACTGTTTATTACTTTATTCCTATAAAATATGTCCACCCATGATCACGATAGATTGATTGTCACCCATATTTTAGAATCTCAGATTTGCAAAGTAGCTGGGTTAAATATGCAGTTACACAGTTATAAAGCACTAGAGACCATGAGTTCCTTGTACCAAAGTTTATGTCCTATATGTTATTTCTATTTATTATACTTTACACTAGTGATAGAGTTTAGTGTAACGCCATTCTTATATTCAATGCCCCAATTTGCCATTCGACATTTCTGGTGTTCTCTCCTGGCGTTTGAGTAATTGTAACCCACTTCTGAGGTTGGGGCTCCTGAGAGGCGATGTTAGGCTGCCCCGATGATATAAGGGCGATGATGGTAGTGGTTCGTCATGAGAATCCTTAATCCTAAACTTCTTATTCTTCTTCTTCTACTACAAGGTTTAGGCTATGCAGCCTGTTCCGGCGAAGTTAAAAGTGGAGTCCATCTTCTGCGTGGTCGGCCAACATCTCTTGTTCCTCTGGGAATATACAGGAAGGTTCTTTTTGGTATTCTTTCGTTGTTCATTCTCATTAAGTGTTCTGTCCATTTCTTATTATTTTCGCTGATTTTATCTTCAATTTTATATATATTTAATTCTTCTCGTATAGTTTCATTCCTTATTCTATCCGCTCTTGTGCATCCTTTCACATTACGTAAAAACAGCATTTCCGCAGTCTGTATCCTGCTTTTAGCCCTTGATTTCATTATCCAATTTTCGCTTCCATACAACAACAAAGGAACAGCCATTGTTTTATATAATTTAAGTTTCGTATCTTTCCTTGTTTTCCGACCTAAAGTTCTTTTTATGGTCCCACAAATAGCCTGAAATTTATTTACTTCATTTTCTATATCTTTATTTTCTCTATAAGTTATGTCACATCCTAAATATTGGAAATGTGACACTTGTTCTATTATTTTGTTATCCAGTACAATTTTTTTATCTAATTCCATATTTACCAATAAATGCCATTACTTTTGACTTATTTATTGATATTTTAATCCAATAATCCAATGATTAATGATTATGAATGCGAATATTTATATGTATGATGACTATAGATGTTCGGGAAGGATTAAACTTATGACTAGAGACTGGATGTTATGGAAAATGCCTAGAGTTATTTATTATAAATATTGTAAAAGTGACTTGATATAAGTTCATACCGACGACTCTAGAGTTGTTTTCCATGAAGTTAATTTTGCCTATAAATGCCTATTTTAGCTTACAATGCCTATAAATACCTATTTGCCTTTTTTCTCGAAATTAACTTAGTATTTCAATGAAATTAATTGAAATGGACAAACTTCATGAAACATATATATATTATTTTTGAAGTTGATAATACTGAATTCAGCCTGTCTTCGTTCACAGACAGATGCTTCAAAGACAAAGTTGTGCGACAAGTGTATGTGTTTTTTTTACACCTTTAGAACAGTTGTTTCACTAACGGACAACACTAAAACAGTAAAAGACAAACTGACCAATTTCGTGAAAGAATTTGGTGCGGAAATATTCTCAAGTGACATTGTTTTGCAAAGTGTGTAAAATTTCAGTGAATTGCGCGAAGAAGTGCCATGTTTCGCAGCACGTATACCCGTAGACAAAAAAAAAGTCACCTCTTGATTCTATCAACCGATCGGGGAACTTCGTGAGCACTCGCAGAAGTCTTATTCACATTAACACGTTTTCAGTAATTGTACTGTGTTGTTTGCTAGTTAACGCAGTGCACACCCAAGTAACATAAAAGAGAGAGCTTGCCTTTGTGTGTTTCCGTGGTCGAGAGGTTTAACACACAACATCTGCGTTCGTAACCTCACGGGTTCGATTCCCGTTCTACTTTTTTTTACTGAATGTTAGGATAGCATTTCGCCTGTAATATAGTTTCATATTTAATTTTATATTTGATTTTTATGGCCTTAATGCACACACAAAACACATAAATGAAAACCTTCTAATAATTAAATGAAGAAAGAAAATAATATCTTCTAAAATGAAAACTTTAACAAAATTAATATCGGGTGTATGAACCCTCAGCATCTATTACCGCCCTCAATCTTCGGGGCATTGATGCAATCAAATTTCTACAGGCACGTGGACAATCGTCTAGAGCATCCCAGGCATCTTCAATTTGTGCCATAAGCAATATTTCGCCTTTCGTGCATCTGCAGGCCAATTAGAGTTCATCTCTATTTTTATCTTAGCTGACACATTTTCGATTGGATTCAACCTGATGAACAGCGAAATTTGATTTGCCTTCTCCTTTAACAATCAAGTCAAATTTAGCTAAACACATTTCAGAAAGCCGCCACAGTTTCAACAATATCGATAATACAATGTCAATTATACACAGGGAAAACAACAGACACAAAATTAACATTTTAGAAGAAATCGAAATTATCAAGAAGGCCAAAAATACAAACATTCTCAACGAAAATATGCCTAACGAGCACAACCCTCTATTAGACATACAGTTAATTCAATACTACTACAACAACTCCAGAAGATGCAGCATGCATCGAAAGGCCTAAAGAGAAATCAACGAAAATTTTAAATAGTTGAGGAAGACGGTAGTATACAAGGTAAAAATAAATAATAGTTAAAAAACTAAAACAACACGCTTATTAGAAAACCGAACTAAAAATGAAAAATAGTTTTAATTTCCAACACGCTTGGGATAAAATTAAAGTTGTCAACAAAAAATCATCTCCAACATATCTAGAATAAAACTAGAGTTATCTACAAAAAAAAATAATTTTACCATCAAAAGCGTGGGGTGCCCTATATCAATTAATATATTTGATAATAAACAGATATTGGTAAAAGTAAAGTATCTAAGAAGAAAACGTAAAAACCATAAAAAGCACACCACGCTTTTGATGGTAAAATTATTTTTTTGTAGATAACTCTAGTTTTATTCTAGATGTGTTGGAGATGATGTTTTTGTTGACCACTTTAATTTTATCCCAAGCAGGTTGGAAATTAAAATTATTTTTCATTTTTTAGTTCGGTTTTCCAATAAAGCGTGTTGTTTTAGTTTTTTAAAACTATTATTTATTTTTAATTTTTTAGTATGGCTTTTTAATAAAGCGTGTTGTTTCAGTTTCTTTTAACTATTATTTATTTATTTAATTTTTAGTTTAATTGTTTGTCATAAACTGGAATCCCATGAAAATTTAATTGCTTAATACTCTCCTAAAAAAAGCCATCCGGCCTGGATTTGAACCAGCGGCCTATGGATTACTGAAATTATATACCACTACAGTCCACCTCTCTACCAACTGAGCTCTTACAACGATTGACTAAAAAGTCGATAAGTCCGAACCTATTACACCGCTATTACACCGGTTTTAATTTTTTTTTCTGATGATTCTGTCCAGGATTTTAAAAAAAAAAATTATTGTATTGTCATGAGTCCTTTACAAGAATACAAAGTTTCAAGTCGATCTAATGTTTTTAAGTGGGTGAAAAACGTGTTCAATGATTCCGTTACATAGATACAGATCCGTTACATAGACAGATACAGGTCAAGTTACGTACTAATACAATTTTCATATGATATCGTAAAAGGCTATCAAATAAGCATTCTATCTCTCCATAGAACTCATCCTTGATCTTGTCATCTTTATCATCTGTTCGAGCATGTGCTTTTACGATTATAAAAGCATGTCGTTTACCCTTTAGAATTATGTATGATATCCTATCAATGACAAATTTAATATCTCGGATAGCGGACAGGATCCTCCTGACTAAAAAACCCGTTCCAAATTCAGGTCTCTCTGCACCCCCGTAGTATAATGCAAAGCTTCCTGATTCCTGACTACCTTCTCCTGGCCATCTATCTTCCTGTAAAGTGACTATATCCAAGGGCGATTTATCTAATTCCCACGTTAATATCTCTAGTGCCCCGCTATTGTATAAAGTCCTAATATTCCATGTTGCTAGGAACATGTCCCTAGTTTTCAAATATCTAGAAAAAATAATTACAAATAGTGTAAAAGTGCCTATAAATAGAGAAACTAAACTAAGATAAAGAGAGGCAGAGAGAATACATTTAAATGTAATTAATATTCCGTAATAAATATAGTTTTATGTAATATAATTTGGTGTGTACTACATTTCTCTCAAAGTCGCTTGAAGATAGTAGTGCGCCCAGTCCCCCGGTTTATTTCTGAATATTTACCAACTGTCAAGAAATAAACCGTATTATTCCGTTGCCTTTGACGTTGGAAGGGTATCCCAATCCGCCGATTGGTCATTGTCGCTGGTTTCTAATATCTTCAGCGACATAAGCGTCAAATTTGGAAAACGTGTGTATTAACAAATACCATAGTTAATTAGGCCAAGATCGTTCGTTTTAAACTGTTAAGATAACAACCTGAATCCCTATCTCAATTCTGTAGTAAACCTAACTTACGGACACTGTTACACTCGCGAGGATATAAACTCCTGGCCGACCTGTTGTGGCAAGACCCGGGAAATTTCGCAATCTGTGGCCCAGCAGTGCCCGCCTGTCACTGTTTTACATGAGCCTCTCAATAAGTGGGCTGCGCCAACGCGCTGAGATAACCACAAGCTCACTAACTGTGTCCTGGGGACTCACTGACCAAATGACAGCTGTCAGATACTCGGAACTAACCCTATCTCATGATAAGCATCTATCCCCACACCACACATGTAAATTAACATCAGCGGTGCGTTTAATTCCCCTCTGTGGAAGAAGATGGCTCCACTTCATAAACCGAGATCACCACAGACAATTTACTGGTCCCACCCTGCGGTCAGAGCCTTTACCGGAACTAGATGTTATCTCACAGTTTCTTAAAACTAAATTATCCTAATGTAAATCATTCCTGTATAAATATATCCCACATTCTTCTGCTAATATATTATTCGTTGATGCACTTCCATTTCGTGATTTCGTCCATAAAATACAATCTGAAATAATAGTTGCTAGGAAATGTTTGCATTGTTACGTAATTTTATAATGATTTTTTTTACATTTTTATTTGCAATTCAGTTACCAAGGAACAAATACTTATATGTCAAATTTCCACTTATTTTCATTCCCTTGGATATTAGTTGTAATGGAAATTGCTTGTTATATTCTTATTTTATCATAATAATTATCATCACCTTCACTTCAAGGTTTAGGTGATTCGCCTGTTCCGAATTCACAATGATTCCTTCCATCTCTTCCTAGGTCTTCCTATATCCCTTAATCCCTTTGATTTATAATGATATGCTATCTTGGGCAATCTTGTTTCTTCCATTCTCTGAACTTGCTGTTCCCAGCCAATGCGGTCTTGTTGAATTCTGTCATTTATTGAATACATATTTCTAATTCATTTCTTATGTGGTCCAATTTTGTGGATCCTTTGGTCCTTCTTAGAAAGGTCATTTCTGCACTTTGTATTCTACTCGAACTCCTCTTATTTGTTATCCAGGACTCAGTACCGTATAAAAGTACCGGTACCGCCATTGTTTTGTAGAACTTCGGTCTTGTATCCTGGAGTTTTCTTGCGAACTTATTTAATACGTGTTAATTAATTATGGTAGAAACGTAACTGATATTTTTATCGTCCGGCCATGACACGAGAATTGAACGTTCGGACAGGACAACGTCTGCCGGGTCCGCTAGTAAATAAATAAATACATAATAATAATAATAATAATAATACTAATAATAATAATATTAACATTAATAATAAATACTTATACGAATGTGTCTAAATGGCACAAAGAGTAGGTTGCGTGTAGGCAAACAGTTTTCGGACACTTTTGAAATCCAGAATGGGTTGAAGCAAGGAGATGCACTATCTCCTCTACTATTTAATTTTGTACTAGAGCATGCCATCAAATCTTTAGAGGATGAGGAAGGCCTACAACTCAATGGTATTAATAAGCTGTTAGTTTATGCTGATGATATAGTACTATTGGCCGATAGCGAGGAGATACGAATAATATAAAGCGTATAAAAATATATAATTTAACATTGTTATAACCTCAACGGTATAAAAAAAATTATGAACTTAAAAAGTATACATTAATTCAAATGACGAAATAAAATGTATTTAATTCATAAAAGTTTTAATACAAATATCACGAAAGAAATTGCGTAACTGAAGACGCGAAACTGCGATCTTCACTAACGGAAACAGTGACCGTATGCTTTACCGCTGACCTATCAGGACACGTAGGAGCGTTTTCAGTTTATGCCACATAACACAGTAGCTCAGGGACTGCACAATTATGACTAGTTTCCTAGTTTGAACCCAGCGCTGTGCCGAGTATGACTTAGAAGAAATGTGCGTTCAAGATATGACTCTTTTTTTTTTGTCGAAGGTTGTACACATTGCAACTGCAAAACTTAAGTATGCTATTTGTAAAGGCAAAACAAGTTCCAAAATCATCTCTGATATCTTCGTATGGTATTGATACCATATGTTCATATTCTTTACGTAAGGCTGTAAAATTGCATGTTGTAGTCCATTTTTGTAAGAGCCTATTTTGATTTTTTGAGTGCCTATATTAAAGATTTTTGTGCCTTTTTGCCTGCCTATTTTGAACTTTTTATGTGCCTAACATCCGGACTCTACTTGTAACTAAATATAGAATAAGCTCTCTATAGTAATGATTAGTCTGAACAGTAATAAGATATTATAAACAATATGCACAAAAAATGAATGCTAGTCGAATTAATTAGTTTAAATGTCATTTAATATCAAAATATAAAAAATCTAGAAATAACCCTCATCCATGCGAAAATATGGCCCTCCCGCGTAAGCAATGAGCAATAAGCTTATGCAGCAGCGATCCATTCATCGAATTTCATAGTTTCCCTCTGCATCAAGTCATATTTGCTAAATCGCTTTTAGGCGCTGAATCCGCTCAATGACATGAGATCGCAGCGAATGCAAAGTTCCCAGTGTTTGGCTGGAAAAACATAATCAACAAGGGATGGAACCGACCGTCGCGTCGTAAAAGAAGTCATGCACAGATGGCACAACCATCAGTAATAATATTAAACATCATTATTGGTAAATTATAATAAATGAAACATATATATATATATATATATATATATAAGGTTAAGTCGCCAAATAAGAGATAGTCTCCTAATAAGATATACCTTATTATCTAGTCCATGAACAGCTGTCATCTGATGTTTGTAACAAAAATCTGAGCTTTGTACTATTATAGCATCGTGGTCTTTGTTTGGTGTCACTTGGTTTATTGAAACGAAGCAGAGAAGGTTGTGTATGTTTTCGCGACAATTGAATTTTTGTAGTGACGCTATTCAAAGTTGTGGATAACTGTGAAGGTGAGTTCTGATATTAATTTTACTTATTTTCCCGAAAAGCTCATGAAATGCAGACTATTATAAACTAGAGTGATTATTAGTGACACAATTTATTACAGTCTGACCAGCCACGGATTTGGCGACCGTGCCGTTCCCTAATAAGAGATACTTGTGGTTCCAAATAAGAGATAGTGTCTCTTATTAGGAACCAGAAGTTGTTTCTTTGACATATGCAGATTCTCCTGTATACAAGTGCGCTACATTTTCTTAAACAAATTCATCTCGTATAATAAATACGTGATTTAACTTTATAAAAATAAAGTGGTCACATTATAGGCCCTGAGAGGTCATTTAGATAGCAGAAGGTTAAGGTTTCTTCTGTCTTTCTAGAAAATCGGACCGAGGAATCAACCGGGCTGTCACCCCGGCTGCTACTCTACAAATTTCGATCAATGCATTTCGAAAGACAGGGCTTGTTCCGTGCAACAGGAACATTTTTTCTGATAGCGATTTTGCCATCCACACCGGAGATAAGAGTGATGCAATCGTAGTTCCTGATTCAGGAACTCTCGTGGGTCTTACTGATGTGTCACCACTCCCTCAGATCCAACAACCATCAACAAGTCGAGAACCAGAAAAAAGGAAAGGCAGAACCGGAAATGCAGCCCTTCTGACAGGCAGTCCTTATCGCCAAGAACTAAAGGACAGTTTGAATAGAACCAATAAACTAAAATGAAGCAACTTTTTCAAAAAACAAATTCAGTAAAATCTAAAAAGTCTCGGTCAAGAAAACGCCAACTGAGTTCTTCAAGCGAAGAAACAGACACGGAAATGGAGATAATTGATTCAGGCGATGATGATTCAGAGTTTGGTGCTGATGATGCTGAGTGTTTATTTTGCACTGGATTGTATTCAGAGGACACAAGAGGAGAAAAATGAACTCAGTGCATTGACTGTCATCGCTGTGCTCATGAAGATTGCGGGGCTGATGAGGAACCATTCGTCTGCTTATTTGCTCAAAGAAGCAAAATTAATTATCTACTCTGAAAAGACACTATTAACATGTATAGTGAAATTAATTATTAGTTTGTGTGTGATAAAGTGTTTTTGTTTTGAATATACTGGATTATTTGAATGTTTTTGCTAAAGATATAGAAGCAAATGTAGGTATCTCTTATTTGGAACCCTCTTCGAAATTTTCAATTTTTACAATTCTTATTGTTCTTAGAGTTTTTTTTTAAAATACTTACTAAGTAACGAGGTTTTATTTTATGAAATATCAAAATAAAGAATATGAAACATGTATTACCATTTTTAAATGTAATAAATCAGTTACCATTCTGATACAGAAGCGATTTTTCAAAAGGTATCTCTTATTTGGGGCCTTTACCTTATATATATATATATATATATATATATATATATATATATATATATATATTATTGTATCGCATATTTATCATGCTTAATATCTTGTTTTAATAGAATCAGTCAAAAATATAAATTAGATATCACAGCATTTAATAAACGAACGTTATCAATTAAGAAGCAAGCAATTTGTACACTATTGCCTTATTAGATTTTATACTCTGATGTTTTCAGAACTCTTTTTGCCAAATGTTCTGCTATAATTTAAATTTTGATTCGATGTTAGGTTCGTGCCTTAAATCGATACAACAATTATTATTTCGATATAAAAATTATTTATTACCCCTTATTATTACGTTATTAGTAATGCTAATGTAATTATACAGGGTGTTAATAAATAACCCCGACAAACTTTCAGATATTGTAGAGGAGAGTTAGACGAACAATTTGAAATAAGGATCTCGGGGTGTGTGAAGCCAAATTTTCAAATTATGACTTTTTTAAACTGAACGCTCGGACGCATTAATCAACAAAAAAAACAAACTATGAATATGTATTGTCTTCGGAATACTTCAGTTCTGCTCCAATAGTAGGATAACCCTAGTTTTGACAGCATTTTCAATATTATGAGCCATGCTGTTATAGACATTTCTTATTTCGGAAAGAGCCAGTGCGCCACTGACAGTCTGTATTTCGTCCCTGTCATGCAATCATACGCATTGAATGTCTGTTAGTTCAGACGTCGTTCTTAATAATAGCTCAGTCGGTTGCACGCTTAACTGTAAATGTTGTAATGCTGGGTTCAAATCTCTCTTTTTGTTTTTTTTTCTGAGGAGGATAATGCTTTTGAAATTACTTAATTGAATTTCCGATATTCTGTTTAAGCATAAGTATTTATTTTTAATTTAACTAATAGCGTGATTTGTTTGCTTGAAATGCACAGGTAAAAGTTTTTTTTTAAATACTGTACATTTGATCTCTTCATTCCAACTGCTCATGCGCGTGCCCATGATACCAGTCTGTTTCACTACGTATTACTTTGAATCTTGTAGGAGCAACATTGTTTACATTGACGTAAACGTTATGGTTAATGTTAATACATTCAATGAATTAGCAGATATACATTATGTTTATGGCGAGGCAAGAAGAAATGCGCATGCAGCTGCAAAATTGTACCCACAGAGATATCCTGGCAGACAACATCCTCATCATTCAAGTTTCCAAACCATCTACCAGCGTCTAGGCTAAACTGGAACCCTGGTTGTGCATAAATCGGATTCCGGCGCAAGAGGAGCTCGTCGTGCCATGGATTTCGTAGATGAGGTGCCCGACAGGATTCGAGAGAATTTTTCTACCAGTACACGATCAATTGCACGTGCCATGGGTACAAACTATGTCAGCGTGTGGTAGGTCTTGCATGAAGAAGGACTCCACCCTTCCACTTTTTGAAGGTACAGAGCTTGACACCGTTATACTTCGGATCTCATGTGAAGTTTTGTAACTATGTCTCTGAGCGGCCTGAACAGCCTTATTTCTCTTCAAAAGTGCTTTTCATTGACGAGGCTTACTTTGCAAGGGAAGGGGTTGTTCTAAACTAGAGGAATAGCCATATTTGAGAACACGAACATCCAATTCCCATTGTAGAGAGAGGCTATCAACACAGGTTCGCCGTTAACATATGGGCTGGAACAATTTGCAATTTCATCATTGGTCCCTATCTTCTGCCTCCATGGTTAAAGGTCATGTATACAAACAGCTTTTGATACATGTGCTTCCTGTATTCCGGGCCTGTAGCGTGGCCTGCACGTTCATCTGATCTCACTCATCCAGATTTCTTCCTATGGGAACACCTTAAGAGCCTCGTTATCAGACTCCAGTCGACTCAGATGAGGAGTTCCTGGCGGGAATTTTGGCTGCCTTTGACGGAATCAGAAATATTTCAGGAATCTTCAAAGGAGTGCGAGCATTATTTCTGTGCAGATGCAATTTGTGATTACTCCATCAAGAGCAAAATTGCGAACAGTACCTATGATCTGTTTTAAAGAAAGCATGAATAAAGAAATATTGCACGGGCCGTATTTTGTTACACTTTTCGCGAAATCTATCGCAATTTCCAAAATCAACTTGTCGGACATACAAGTTATGACGCAGAGTCTGCAGCTGAGCCAAAAATACAGACTTAATTAATCTTTCTTGTAAAGAACTTCTAGTGTTTTATTCAACATAATATAAAGAGAGGGCTAATCATTCTTAACTTTACTGATGATGTACTTTACGTGAATCATGAGAGGAAAGGGAATCGCTATACAAAACTTAGGTTTAAGTTTAGACAGTTAAGCAAGCTATAAAGAAAACACATAAGCTTAACTACAAGTGAAATATAATTAATTGAGTCAAAAGTATTAAAAGATATAAATAAGTGAAATATAAACGTAATGTATAATGAAAAATAATGGAAACAGTCCTCAATACTAAATAAAAATAATATTACACTCATGCATACCAGACACTCCAAAATTAAACAATGTTATTCTTAACAGCTTTTCTTCTTTGTAAATGAACAGTCCTTGGCAAAAGATCGCTTCTTCGACCCCCGCCGACTTGCTAAAACCAAGGGTTAACTCCGACTGTTAACTAAGCAAGGCCTCTGGTCGCGGTCATCAGTCATCGCGCACACAAACTTGCGTCGATGATTTAAGGAAGGGGAAACTAGGATGGGGTAAATAAGGAGATAATTGAGCACCGAACATATTCACAGCCACAGAGTCTACAATAATGCGTCACGGCAGTAAAAATTACGTCATCACGGTACAATATTATTTTCTTGTATGTTTAAATCATGCCGTCTTTACTAAGTGTACTGTAATATAACAAGTTGGTTTTCGTTTATTATTTTTATTACTATTATTATTATTATTATTATTATTATTATTATTATTATTATTATTATTCCTGAATATTAGCACCTTTACTGTAAAATGAGGTATGGATAACGAATTTTATTTCCTTTAATATTCTTCCACTGTCAAGTCAAACAAATTTAATTATAAAAATATTGATTAATTTTGTTACGCCTTTCCTTCATTTTTGTACTAAGCTTCGCGACATAAGACTTTATTATGCTACATCCATACAGTATTACTTTAACCTGAAGTAATGTATACGCTAATGCATAAATAGCCTTCTTATTTCGTCAATCTGTTATTTCGTTCACTTACGAATACTTGTAGTTACCTAGTGTACTATACAGAATTCATTCTTTTACACTAGTACAGAATATTGTAATTTATTATTTTCATGCATCATACTAAAAGAAATTCTACAGTATTTTGTACTAAATTTCCAAACATCTAACACAAGAAAGAAATAACATAAAAAATAAAAGATCAGCACGTCTGAAGTTTGAACCTTGAATCTCAATTTCCGAACGAACGATATTTCATACTGTATGTGTTACCACTGAGCTAAATGAAGCCAATCCGCAAAAGAAGGCCGCACTATGTATCAGCTTATCAATGAAATCTTCGAAATATTGTCAGTGGCGTACTGGCTCCTAACACATTTAAGATTATAACGTGCAAATTAGAGTTTCTAGACTACGAGTTGCATATCTCAAACTGTTTATCTGAGGCTCCTCTGCAATACCTGAAAGTTTGTCGGTGTTATTTATTAACATTCTGTATAAACCAAAATTGGAGGCAAAGCATTGATGCAGGCATAAAATTAGTCAACCGCTGTGGTTTCGAGGTAGCATGCTGCCTTGTCACGCAGTGGGCCCGGTTTCGATCTCCGGTCGGGACTAGTTTCCTGTTTTTTTTTCCTCACCTATAAGGCAAATGTCAAGAAACTTTAAGACCCAAACGGTCCCCGAATATTATCTGGCCATCATTATCATCATAAACATATTAATTAAGTTTAGGAATAAGGCCTCTCCGGGCGCATTATTACCACTATCATCACCAATCATATGTCATCGGGACAGTGTAACTCCGCCCTTCAGGCGCCCCAACCTCAGAAGTGGGTTACAATAACGCCATTCCAGAAGATATTACCAGATTGTGGAAATGACAACGTGGTGGCATTAAACAAAAAAAAATCATAAACTAGTAAAATCTTCCAATGGCGCTACAGCTCATAGCAGGCCAGGGGGCCTTCTAGATGCGAGACCTCCAATCCTCTCTGTTGGCAGTTCCTACAGTTCAGGATTTGTTGACAATCTTCCTTCACTGAGTCCACCCATCTTTTCTTAGGTTTTCCTACTGGCCGTTTCCCAAACATCCTCTCTGTCATCACTTTCTTAGGTATGCATTCTTTGTCTATTCTTTGAACGTGTCCGACCCATCGCATTTTTTTACGTCACAAGAGTTTATATAACAGGTTCCTTAAAAACGTCATAGATTTCCTTATTATACCTCATTCTTCATCTTCCATTCTCTTTTACTGGTCCATATATCCTTCTTAAAATATTTCTTTCAAAATTGTTAATTAAATTCTCAGAGCTCTTTGTTATAGTCCAGGTTTCACTAGCATATACCACTATTGGACATATACAGATTTTATACAGTCTTATTTTAATTTTCCTAAAGATAATTTTGGATTTTAGGATTGGAAGTATCCCATAATATGCCTTATTTACTCTATATATTCTATTTCGTATTTCTTGTAATTCATCATTGTTATTAGTAATCATTAGAGCCCAGATTTTTATGCAAAATAGAGTACTAAATATGCATGCAAATATGCATAAAATGTAAAAAATATGCACCCTAAATATATAAAAACAGATTGTAATAAAATCAAACAAATCATTTGCTTTGTGTGTAATCTTAGCTTATTCCTGGCTGTTACAGTGAATAAGGAAGGTTTTCATGAGGTTTTCTTATGTGAAGCTCCTTCAGTGAAGAAGGTTTTATGCAATGAAAATAACTTTTCTACATCATTATGATGTCGCAGGTGCATGTGACAAACACCACAGTTCTTCATCGATGAAATCCTCTTCGTTTACAGTTTTTCACTATCACCAGAGAGCATTTTGCTAATTTGACAAATTCTATTGTAGCCAGGATTTACAATTAAAACTTCACTAAGCTTATCAAATACGATTTTAGCAATTCCGTGAGTTTCTGAAGACAAGCAATTTAAAACTTGGTCTATCAGAGAAAGTGAATACCCCAAAGAATTATTCCTGGCCTCCAACTGTGTTATAATTTCAGGTATTTTAGAGAAGCGGTTATGAATAACTGGATCCTTTTCTCGATGTCATCTTCAGATAAACGTATTAATCGCGAAATATTATTTCTCAATGTCCACGGGTAATCCTCTCTTACACAGATGTAAATGTACACTTACACTTAATTGCTGAGACTTTATTGATTTAAAAAATATTAAATAATATTTAATTAATTAATTACTAGTAATTAGCTAAAGGGAAAATTATAATTTAATACCACATTTAGAAGTAAAATATGCATTTATGCATTAAAAATCTAAAATAAGCATTTTCCCCCGGAATATGCATATCTATACATTATCAAATTCCGATCAAATTGTCTGTTAAAGGGCCACTAATATGTAAATGATTTCCGCATATTTTTTCATGCGTAAAAACCATGCATTTCGCATACAAATCCGGGCTCTAGTAATAATTTTGCCTATATATGAAGATCTCTTTTTATTTCAATTATAATTTTTTGTACGTTATAAAACAGTTGTCCTCAACTATAATAACTTTTGTTATAAACGTTGTCACACTATTAAAATTCAAAGCTTTTCAAAGACTGTTTTATAAGATTCAAAAAAATGTTTATAACTGAAATAATTTTAACCTCAACGGTGTTCAAACAATTAATATTAAAAGTATAAACTCATTTTACTTCAAAAGCGTGTATGCCTATTGTTCATTATTGATCTCTATTAAAATTTGTCTCTGATTGTGTTAAAAGTTTTGTTTGCGATTCATTAACCTTGAGAAAACTAGCAAAATAGGATTATAAAATTCGACTTGCTGAGGAATTCGCTGAGTTTACGCAGTTATTTCGTCACGGATTTTTTTTTGTAAAGCATGTAGATTTTAAATGAGGGAGAGAGCTTTATTATTTATGAAGATCTGTAGTTGTG
Source organism: Diploptera punctata (assembly GCA_030220185.1). NCBI lineage: Eukaryota > Metazoa > Arthropoda > Insecta > Blattodea > Blaberidae > Diploptera > Diploptera punctata. Next base: position 807,893 of record JASPKZ010008362.1, on the reverse strand, counting down.
GACTAACATTCAGTATGCATAATGAGTAGCACGATGTACGAAAAATAACAATATAAACCTAATGCAGGCGCATTAATATTCCTGGTACGCAATCTGTAACAGTCTCTCATCTGGTACAAATTTTACTGTAAATTGTAATTCACACTGACTGCTAAACACGGACGGAGGGAATCTCTCTAGTTGATGAACGTCTGACACTTAATATTAATAATATTGTAGTAAAATTCCATTAAGGTAAATAGTCATAAAGTAAAATATTAAAATATGTTTTAATTCAATAGTACACTATATAAGATACAAGCAATTAAATTGGTATGGGCATGTACGACGAATGCAAAAAGATTATTATGTTAATACCTTTATATATACTCAAAATTGTTAATAACGCTTTAATTGACCTCCCTTCCCATCCAATATTAGAAGATGATGAAATGTTGGATCTTTATTAGGATTATGTTTAGTAATTCAACTTATTACCGGGATCTTTCTTATTTGAAAAAGCATTGGAATGGAAGAAGAAGGAAAGGAAGACCTCTAAACTCGTGGATGCAAAAAATAAGAACTGGAATGAGAACAAGAAGACTGGAGGAAATGGAGTGTATGGGTAGAGACGAGTGGAGAAGGAAATTAAAACTTTACGCACAGAAAGATGTGTAAACATTGAAATCTGATTATAAATAAAACATTTTTTTTAACTGCAAGTCTTTCAGAAAACTCCTATCTGTAGCAAAAGGGTATTCGCTAGCCCTACTTTAATAAAATCAACCTATTTGAGGACAACGGCACCTGCCATGGTATTTATTTTTGTTAATATTTTACTTTGTAACACTTAGATATCCACCAGCTTAAAAATTCTTGGGACAGGATATAAATTCATATTCTTCACTCCTGTGATATTCTAAAAAAATGGATAAAAGTGATCATCTACAGGTCTTAGATAGCTCTTGGGGTAGTAATAGCTTAAGGCTTCGCCTTTTTTTAAGCAAATCATCAGATGTCAGCTGGGTTGTCAGTCCTGCATGACAGCCGCCTTAATCCCCCAGAACAATGGTCTGGTACTTATTTCAGTCAGAGACTAAGTTGACCCCTGGACCATGGTGCCTCCAGAAGGTTTAGGACAGTTTAAAAAGTGTGGCCTCATCGGGACTTGAACCCTTAACCCTCTGGATTGTAGCATATTGTTTTAATCATTATGTTTTTGTTCTCCTACGTTTTGTTTCTTGTATATATTTGAATTTAATAATTGAATGTCATTAAAGATATATATATATCTCAAAAATTTAATTATAATATATATATATATATATATATATATATATAAGTAAAGTTTTCTTGGGAAGCTTCTCAAATGAACTACAATGAAAACTCAATGTGTTTCATTATATGAAACCTAAACCTTTGACTCGAACCTATCATTCCTTGATAATGGCATGTGGGATCATGCCGAAACGTCAGAATCAGTGGCCAGATGCCGACCTTGAATCCCTGACGCGGAAAATCCAAGAAAACTTTCTTAATCATACTTATATCCGCAAAAATCTACAATATAACGTGTATATATATTATATATATATCCAGTGTCGTTAATTTAATAAAAATTGTCTATGAGGTCAGGATAAACAGAAAAGTTGTTCAAAACTGAATATCTTTTGTTGTGTCACAAATAAGGCCCTCTTGTCTCGTTTATGTGTTCGTAAGTACACCTTGTGTCGGCCGCGGTGGTCTAGTGGTTATGTTCCTTGCCTCTAGGTCCGAGGGTCGCGGGTTAAAACCCGGTCGTGGTCGATGGATTTTTAGGATGGAAAAATCCAAGGAACAAGTCCTCGGGGAGGGACTTTTAGCCGTGGGTCCCGAATTTGGAGATTTTCAAGCTCGTAAAGAGGCCTCTGTGCAAAAGTTAACCGACCTTCATCCATCCAAGTAATACCTTAGTTGCCTAATAGATGTCTCATTGAGTCGATGTGCTAACCACATACATACATAAGTAAATACGCGTAACTAAATTAAATTGGTTACGAAACTCCCTCAAGGAAGCACCCATATCCCCACGAGGGTCGTATGGGGTATATACATGCATACAAGTATACCATGGTAAGACATCTAGAAGGCCTGTTTTGCATTGCATCGGACAGAATTGTACTTGTGGCAAGGGATAATCTACCTGCAGCTTGAAGACCGAGAGGAGATGGAGGGCTCTTAATTTCTGGAAGAAACAGTCTGTGGGTTTAGACAGGTATATACAAACTACGGCCTGATACCGAATACGGCCCTCCATCACTTTCTATTTCGGCCCCTGTAGGACTGTAGTATTCTAATTAATTAAAATATGCTAAGGGTAGGCGTATAATATTAATCTATCAATAAAGGAGCAAGAAATATAAAATGACGACATAACTAGAAAAGTAGCAATCAACACACGCTTACCATAATAATAATAATAATAATAATAATAATTATTATTATTATTATTATTATTATTATTATTATTATTTATATACAGATTTTTAATGTGTACACATCTTTCTGTGCCTAAAGTTTTATTTTCTTTCTCCACTCGTCTCTATCTATCCATTCCATGCCCTCCAGTTCTCATTCCAGTTCTTATTTCTTGCATCCACGAGATTCGAATAATGATAATAATAACAATAATAATAATAATAAAATGTATAGTCATGTCAAAAGAATGGCAGGAAACAGATTCCCAGGAAGAATACTAGAATGGGTGTCACTTGGTGGTAGAAGAAGAAGAGGAAGAAGAGGAGAACGACCAAAAATAACGTGGATTGGTGGTGTTTTGAGCAGCTTGAGAGAAAAAGAATTGGCCGATTGAAATTGGAATGACAGAGAGATGTGGAGGAGAATAACAGTAAATTAATTAGGCGCAGGAAGATATTATGAAACATTATGGAACCTGTATATAAATAAATAAGTAATAATAATCCACAAGAGCTATAATAGTGCCTAAGGCCCACCTCAACTTGATACAAATAAGTTTGGGCGGCTCTGGTCTAACATAACGAGAATAAAAAGACGACGAACATTAGAAAATAGAAGCTTCATAATATTTTTGTGTCGCGCTTTTTTATAGTTTTCATATTTTGTTGTTACGATTTTACATTTTGGTACAATTTTCTTTAATAAATCCTCGCTCAAGTGATGTCTATTCTCATTGGCAATATCTACCCCGGATGTGAGCTTTCCACACATTCCGAACTTGAGCAAATATTTTCTAATCATATAATCAGCACATTGTCCTTTATATCCCTCCTCATCACACTGTGTATTATTCATTATCTTTTATGGTCTCACTTATCAAAACATGGAATTCCCTTCCGTCCTATGTCAGACACTGTCAAACTATAACATCTTTAAAAAACAAACTAAAGAATTATATAATAACAAACTAATTTATACGCCTCACTGATAGAATTCTTTTAACAATTAATAAATTTAATCATTTATGAAAATAATGTTACGGTTAACAAATATTTTCATTTGTTTTCTTTTAAATATTGTATAATTGTTAAATTAGTTTTCTATATCTCGTTATTTGTCTTTGTTTTTTATATACATTAGACAGGGACCAATTAATATGTCTTGCTTGTATATATTTTATTATTAGTTTTAGTCTTAATTTCAACTAACATTAACTGGTTGCATTATAGATCGTAACATAATGAATATTATCTTTTTGATCAATGTTTTATTTAGTATTTAATATTAAAGTTAACTGAGATTTTTATATTCTGATGTAATATATGTTTGTCCTGGTGAGTGGAAGAGAAGGCCACATGGCCTTAACTCCACAAGGCTAAATAAATCTAATCTAATGTAAATAAAAAAAATAGGGTGTAGAAGATAATCATATAAAAATGAAGGTGTAAAAGATAATCAAATAGGAAGTGGTTAAAGATTTGAAAACTCATGAAAGATTTCAACAGATACCCGTTTATGTATAAGTGTAAATGTCTTCTTTGTTTTTCGTATATGGAAGACCTACCGCACAAAGTGATTTTCGTTATGCCATCCTGCGGAAGCTATGCAAGGTCACATTTGATATTAGCGAAGCTACAAACCTAACATACAATGCATTGTAGAACCATGCCCACGTATGCCCTTGAATAACAAAATACAACTTGTAATGCATTTTAAATATGTCCAATACTGCCAGCTCACTTGACTTCAGTATAATCTGCTCTTCCAAATTTTGGACCTCTAAATTTAAAAATAGTTCCGCGCCCTAGCCGAGTAGTTAAGGCAAGATGCCTTCTCGCAGAGCTATGGATCGAATCTCCATAACTAACTCACTGGCACTATCGAACCCGTAGGTTCATGGCCGCGCGGACATAAGCTCTCCATACATCCCTATTCTGAGCTAATGTTTTCCAATCAATCCCTGTATAATCTACTTATCTCAAATCATAATTAATCTTATTCTCCCATCTCATTCTTGGTCTACCAACTGGGCGTTTTCCCTCTGGTTTTCCTACAAGAAGCTTCCATTCACGTCTTTCATTCCCCATTCATGTCACATGTCCTGTCCATCGCACTCTGCGATACTTAACTGTTCTTATTATATCTGGTTTCCTATAAAGACCATGCAGCTCACTGTTATTCAGTCTTCTCCATTCGCCTGTCTATTCATCTCTCTTTGGTACAAAAATCTTCCTAAGAACTTTATTCTCAAATACTCGTAATCTCTCTTCCTCCCTTAAAGTAAGAGTCCATGTTTCACATCCATATAATATAACTGGTAGAATAACAGTTTTATACATTTTCAGTTTAACTTTTTTTGAAAGGAGTTGGGACGTCATCAGTCCCTGTAATGCATAATAGCACGAATTTCCAGAATTATGGCCTCCATGGGGGAAGACATTTTCTAATGGAACGTTCGGCAGTATGGGTCGCTGCCTACACAACATCGTGAGGAATTTGGGCAACTACAATACAGTATATAGCGGCTCCAGGATACGAAAACCAACCATAACGGCTGGGGTATCCGACATACTGACCACATGACACCCCTACATTGGCTGGATGATCATATATATCTGTGATTAGCACATGTGGTTGTGAGGCTAGCAGCCGGCTGGTGGGCCAAGGGGCTTCTAGGCCTGTCGCACCATGGAGATTTTGGAGAATTTTTAAAATGACAGAAAATCATAACTACGTCTTTATCCAATATATAAAAATGAATGTTTGTTTGTATTTTTGTTTGTGTGTTTGGTTGTTGTGTTTTCTTGTTTGTTTGTTTGTTTGTTTGTTTGTTTGTTTGTTTGTTTGTTTGTACATTATGCGCGGCCATACCGTTGATCCAATTGTGATGGGGCTTTTTGCAAAATGATCAGGAGATTTCCGGGATGAACATAGGCTATAAGAGAGTTGTGATACTCAAATCCTACATCCTTAAAAATCGCCCTTTGTAGTGGAAAACGTTAAAAAAGTAACTCTTTGGACGCTTAAATGGCTACCTAAACCATAACAAATACACAAAATTAATGTACACAGAATTTAATATCTCGAAAAGCTCTACAAAAAAGTCCGCGATAGCATATGAAGACATGGGGGGGGGAACAATGAATGTCACTTTTTATCGAAATTCTACTTATACATCTGTTAGATAGCGTGAAGTCCATACTTTCTTCAGGTATATTAGTTTGATCGAAAAGAAATGAGTGTCAGCAGTTACAAGCAAATTAAAAAACATAGGAAGCAGGAAAAATGATGAGTGTCATGACGTTTTGCTGAAATAACGATGAGTGTTTTGCAACTCTTTGAATTTATATCACTTTCATGTTGGTATTTTAATGTTAGTAACTCTGTATTTATTGTAACCAAACCCATTTCAAGTAATTGAATGTGACCAAACTCTTTTCAAAGAATGGACAACATTCTTTTCTCTTCAAGATGTGTATAAACCAAAAATATCAGTACCTTCAAGACCGCTGAAAGAAGTTAAGAGTTGAAGTTGAGGAGCCAAGCCTTCTATTTTTGAGATCAGGAAGCTACAATGGATCCTGGGAAAGTACAGTAATGACTGGGATGATAATGAGAAGGGAGGTTACACTAGCTGATGGAGAATTCGTCTTACCTGGTCCAGCCTACATGGATATCATACCAGTTCCATTGTTAAAATGGAAAGATCTGCAGGTGACTATTCTCAAATTAGTATCAACAGTATTTCACTAAGTCAGGTTCTTGTGTTCTATGATTAATTTTTTGTTTCAGGAACTTTCAAAACTTCTCTCCAGTGAGACATCAAATAACTATTATAACAATCTACCTCATTGAGAAAGTAGAGTTAATATGCTGAAATATGACAAAAGGGTTTCATTGTTTTAGATACTTAGAAACTTAAATTATGGTATTCTATTATTACCTTAACTTAGTTAACTCTTTAATATAATACTAAGTTGTGCAGTGCTTGTTAATTATTTTAACAACAATGAATCTTCATCGTTTTTTTCCGCTTCCAAGTGTATGTCAAATAAAAGAAAAGTGTACATTGTTGCTATTGTTAAAGGTCACTAATTGAACATAAGTCAATATAATGTCTAATATACATACTCTATATTAACCACAACTAAATTTTAAATAATAAACAAATGTTCCCACAAAAGGGTTTCAAAGTTTTAAAAGTTGAGATGGTAAAAAGTGACATTCATCGTTTTTCCCCCCATGTCTTCATATGTTTATCTCTTACGGATAACTTACAATAACCATTTTTGTATTTCATTGATGCCAAGATGATCTAGACAAGTACGTACATTCCTGTGCAAGCATAACAGCACATGGCGGGTATCCTTTTAAGGATAACTCACAATAACGAATTTTGTCATTTAGCTCAATTATGCCAAGAAGATCGAGATAAGTAGATTCTCGGGCAATACCGGGTAATCAGCACGGGAAGTATTAAAACAATTACGATATACATTTATAATTATTTTTCATCTCACTTATTCAATTAATCATAAGAAGTACAGAACATTAATATTTGTCTTTTAGCTCATTTATGTCAAGAAGGTCGGGATAAGTAGATTCCCGGGCAACGCCGGGTAATCAGCACGGTGTATCTAAAAAATATAAATTTATTATTATTTTTCCTCTCATTTATTCAACTAAACATAAAAGCACGTTAATTTTCATTCATTTAGGCGTAGCAGCGCACGCCGGGTATTAGCTAGTTAAATATATATAACAATTCAGTCTGCGTATGTTTGTGTTCGCAAAACTCCAAAAGTAGTCGGTCGATTCTTATGAAAATTTGTAATACCTGCAAGCTTTCAGGTGCGGAGAGTGTTTAGTTGCTATCTACTCGTATGCATATTATGTCCGTCGCCGTGGCGTATCGGTAGAGTCCCTACCTTTCACTCCGGCGACCCGGCGGGGTGGGGGATTTTAAATCTCCACCTTGGGTCTGGGTGTGTGTCATGTCTTGTGTTTGTATGTATGAATAAGATAAAAAAAAGGTTAACAAAGGTAAAACAATAAGGAAGAACAGTGTAAACGAAAGAAAACGAGAAAGAAAGGGGGGGTTGGAAATGTGTTTTAGTCCGTCGCCGTGGCGTAGTCGGTAGAGTCCCTACCTTCCATTCCGGCGACCTGGGTTCGATTCCCGGCGGGGTAGGGGATTTTAAATCTCCACCTTGGGCCTGGGTGTGTGTCCTGTCTTGTGTTTGTATGTGTGAATAAGATAAAAAGGTTAGCAAAGGTAAAACAAAAAAAGGAAGAACAGTGTAAACGAAAGAAAACGACAAAGGAAGACATTAAAAAAAATTATTCTATAAAACAATTATTTGTAGGAGTTCGCCTGAAATGAAAATTTAAAAATTCCTTTAGCGATCGCAATTTTTGGTGTTTCACAAACTCAGTAGATGCTATTAAAATAAACCGAGGTATATATTGTCCAAAAATCAGCGAAATCCGGTAATTAAAAATTGGTATTTATCTGAAATACGAAATTAAAAATTGACTCTAGCAACCGCCATGTTTCGTTCGTCGCAAATCTTAATTAACCCATACTTTTAACTTATTCAACGAAAACTAAAAACACATTTCATATATTTAGGCGTAGCAACGCACGCACTGTATTCGCTGTTCTACATAATTTTAATTATGTTTTTTTTCAGATATTCACAATCATTATAAGAAAATATACGCTACGCAAGAGCTACGTTAATTATGCGAACTCCTCAGTTAGTCAAATTTATGATCTCATTTTTTTTTTTATTTGCTGAACATATCTCACTTTTGTTAAGGGGACCGACTTGTTAAAATGTTGAAAAAATCACAAAAAATGCATTTTTTGTTTATTTACTTTTTAATAACTGATTCTTTAGGATCATTTTCATATAAAAATGTTCATTGTAGGAGCGAAATTGAGTCCGTGACGTAAGAGTTTATTTAAATACCTTTGCACGTATGGTCAGCATTACTATCTAAACTTAATATGCGTTTTTTTCCGTTTCCATTTTTTTGACATTTTCCAAAACTTAAAGTGCTCCTTACTATGTAATTTTTATGCTATCAAAGTGAAATTTTTTGGTTAGACTCTCAAATATATCATTCACATCTGCTATGCAGTTACTAGTCTAAGACACATGTGTTCCCTTAAATTGAGATGTAAAAAGATAAAGAAAAATATTTTAAAAAAATGATAAATAAGCAGTATCCTCCCTTTACGATTTTTTTCCATAGCAAATATGTTTAGTGGAATCATAAAGACTCTGAATCTCAAAATTCGTTAGAAAATATTTAAAAATGCATCGTAATGAGCATTTTTTAGAAAATATTTAAAAAATGGATTTAAAAAATCATAATTCTGAAACTATTGTTCATATAAACATCAAACTTCAGAGAAAAGTTTCTATAAGCACCTAATGTATGTGATAAAACTTTCAAAACAATCAGATGAAAACTAAAACAAAATTGAAATTCACCATTCGGTCCCCTTAATGAATCTGTTGAATCTAGTTTCTTTGCGAGGAAATAGAAATTGCGGCCGCTAGGACAATTTTAATATTTTTTGGTTGCAGATAAGCATCCATGCCTGACTAATTAACCAGCTTACATGCATTATCGGGCGCGCAGTTTGATTGCCACAAGGAAATAAGCTCTTCATACATCCCTTATCTTGAGCCCATGTTTCACACAATGAAAATACTACCTGCATAACAACCATATTCATCAATTTGATTATACCTATAAATATGCATCAAGGAAGCTTCTTTTACTTCATTTTATTTTATTTTCATTCCAGGTTTTATGATAGCAGACCATATTTTAATTTATATATTCATATAGCAAAGTAAAGTGATCCCACGACAGGCCTCAGGAGGCCCTTAGGGTAGTAGGGGTTAAGGCTCCCACTTTTTCTAGACAATCGGCACTTGATGTCAGCCGGGTTTTCAGCCATGCGTGACGGCCGCCTTTACCCCAGAACCAGAGTCTGGTACTCATTTCCATTAGAGGCTGAGTCGACCCCAGGACCATTGTGCCCCACGGGGCTCGAACTTTCGACCTTCCGGCTTGTAGCGCAGTGCCTTAACCACTACGCTACGGCGCGTCCCCTTTATATACAGATTTTTAATGTTTATCTTTCTGTGCCTAAAGTTTTATTTTCCTTTACCATTCGTCTCTATCCATCCACTCCGTGTCCTCTAGTCCTCTTGTTTTCATTTCACTTCTTATTTCTTGCTTATATTTTAATGTTTTTTCTTAATGTAATAAGTGCGTATTTAATTTTTGTATGATTTTATTATCCGCTGGTTGAGTGGAATAGAGGGCCTTATGGCCGGCACTCTGCCAGCTTAAATGCATTATTATTATTATTATTATTATTATTATTATTATTATTATTATTATTATTATTATTATTATTATTATTATTATTATTATTAGAGTTGAAGCAGAATCTTTCACTCCGACTTCTAGATCAATAAATTAGAATAAATAAATTGATTAGGACGTACATTATATATCATGCTAAATGTATAGGACGAAATAATAACCGCAGGTATATGAAACTTATATGTAATCGAACCGTGAGAACACGAGGATTTTGATTTTCATATAATTGAATTAAAATAAATTGAATCAAACGAAGTTGATACAAGTAGGAATAAACGATCAGTTAATAATTAAGGAAACCATTAACAAGTACATGGTACCGCTTTTGTTAAGCGACAGGCCCTTGATGCGGCTACAAAAGAGTTAAAATTCAAGAAAACTTATTTTACTAGCGGATTACTGGACATTTCTTTGTGGACCAGTAATCCAAGAGCTTAAACTGAGCTTCGCTGACAGGTCATTAACAAGGCATGATTTATGGCTGGGGAACTACAGCGTCGAGTAAACAACCCAGTATGACGAAATCGACAACCCGCGAAGACGCGAAGCCTAGCAAATAGGCGGGAAAAGGCCACTGACCCAAAGGAGTGTCCTACAGGGAACATGGTGGATCCTTATCCAATGGAAAGACGGCGATTCCTTCTTTGGTAATAAGGAATCGTTGTCAACCAATATAATAAAGTGTTGTATCGCGACAAGGTAATGATCTCATGACGACACGATGCCAGAGAGAGGGTAGCGAAGTGTACCTTATACCAACAATAATTATATTAAGTTAGTTATAGTTCGGCAGTTTTTAGATCAGCATTCTGAGTTTTAGTTGTAGTTCAGCATTCTGAGTTTAGTTCTAGTTCTGCATTTCTAAGTTCAGCATTCGGAGTCCTGAGTCCGGCGGAACTCACTGAGACGGGAGTCGGGACAGACTCACCGGCATGGCGATCAATTAACTAACTACAAACCTAACTTCACTTATAATTTGTTCATTCGAGACTCCAACTTGAGTTCTAAATGCGTTACTGCGGTCAATACCTTGTCCGACATCAAATGTGTCTGCAATATCACATGTATAGTGTCCATCAATTAATAAAATATTTTTATTAAACTTCATCTCGCGTAGTCTTGCGCCGGCCAGCTCCTTGCTTATCCCTGAGAAAGAACCTCAACTCTACCGATTACCAATCTGAGCAACCTAAGATCTCATACACGGAGATATCCTTTCGGTAATCCTAGCGCCAACATCCATTAATAACCATTGAACCTTACTAATACCCCCTTTAAATGGCGCCCAACGTGGGGCGCTCGAATATTCGTCTAAGTATTGGTGATAACATATCGAAACACCAAGAACGTACCGACGAGAAATCATCCCACTAAGGCAAGAGATCCTGGACTGTGAAGCAGATGAATGAACCTGGAAGCTGACCTGGAGGACAAGGGACGAGCAGACAACCCCGGAGAGATGGCAGAATAACAGTAAGAGCAAAAGACCAGCAAAAGGTAGAAATACATATTTTCTTTTAAATACTCGTGTGAAATTCTAAATTAGAACAAAAGGAAAGGAATCAAAAATAAATAAAATGGAGGATAAGGGAAACTCAACCAATGGCCCTATAAAATATATGAAAATGATAATGTTAAGATTAGAGGCAATGGACAGAAGTTGGAAACAGGAATTAGAGGCGACTGAAAGGAGTTGGAAACAGGATTTAGAAGCGGTGAAGAGAAATAGCAAAAATTATTTAGAGGCGTTTAGACAAACATTAAGGGATGAGATGAGAAAAGATAGAGAGATGTTAGGGGCAAAAATAGATGAATCAGTAGCGAAATATGGGAATAAAGGTAAACAAAACGGATGAAAACCCTAAAGACTTACAGGAAACAAAACAGGTTAGCAGGGAATCAGTAACAGAAATACATGAGGAAATTAGAACTGTAGGAGTAGAAATAAATAAATCAACGAGTGATCAAACAGAAGAAATCATTAGGGATCAGGGGAAAATACCTAAAGACGTGTAATGAAACGTAAAGTAATAATTGAAAATACTGAGTGTAAATGTGTGCATGTTTCTAATTGTAAACTGTCGGAACAAGATACACCAGATATGAAAGATCTTTTTGTAGCCGGTAGAGATATTGCAAATAAATCAAGCGTGAAACTTGAAACGCAGGTAGCTCGCAGAAGACATTTGAAAAGTAGATGTTCATTTAACAATTACTTAAAGTTTTTGACATATTTGAAAGATCCGAAGTCAGATGTATCTTGGTTCGGTGTATGCGGGTTAGAACAAAGAACCCAAGTATTTGCAAAACAGATTTTTACAAATAAATGGGTTACAAGCGTACCTTCCGAGCAAATTGCTAATAGCCAAATAAATGTAGCCACAAGGCGAAAAATTAGGCGCGATTACGATATGAGTAGCGCGAAGTCATCGCAACCATACCGCACAGTGATAATGGATAAAAGCGCGAATAATCTGTTTAACTTTGACAAGAGGTTGGCCATCATGGATAACCATAACATATTATAATACAATCTATATTTGCTCAGTAAAGGGGACAATAAATGCATGAACCAGTATGTAATCGAACCCAGGACTAATTGATTAAAGAAAATAGCTATAGTGTAAATTAATAGAGAATAATATTAAATAATCGTTGAAGTAAGAAAGTCACAAGAGTAATCTTGCATATTAAGAACTTTATTATAACTAAATGAGAATACCGACATATTGTGTATTTCAAATTCAATTAAAACTCAATTCAAAAGATGGCGAGATAAGGGCAGATTTTATCTTGCTCATTAATGATAATACAAGGAAGAATGTCAATTATTAATTATTATTAAGAGATTTTCTTTATATATATTTTTTTTGAAGACAAATGATGGTAAATAATTTGTCCATACTAATCTTACAGCAATAATGATGAATGATAGATGTAGGAATTTCAAATGGAACTGGGTTAGATTTTCATTTAATTTTGGAATTTATAAGCAACATGGACCTGTGTAATTAAAAATCATGAGTAAATACTGATAATATTATGAATAACTATGGCGATAACAATCATAACATATAAAGATTGAATTAACCTTTCATTGAATAATTTTAAATGACGTGAACTCTAATGATGAGAATGATTTACATTTTTTATATATACATTTAAATATTTCTATAAACGCTCCTAATGTGGACTCTATAAAATCCATAACGTATTATACTAATTTGGATAAAGCGATTTTATTTTACGCTAAAGTTATTATGATTACATAAAAATGTACTTGATTATAAAAATAAAAGGCACCGAAGGCATTAATAGAATTGATGAGATGTTGAAGCATGATTTGTCTTAATGACGATCAATTAGCTAATGAACCAAAAGCACGAATTTTAGTAGGTGTTTAATTATATACAGAGTGATATTATTGAGAAATCGACTAGGATAACATAGGACCTCAGTACGATTATTCTTTTGTTTTGTATACGTAAGCCAGTGGACTTCGTATATTTTCTTTGTGTCTAGTATACACATATTTAGGGCAGTAGAACCCTCAGCAACGAGACATGTTTGATGATTTATGAAAGAGAAGGATCGACGGTTCTGTGTTTTATGACTCTGTATTTTATGAATAATTTGTGCAAACCAGATAATATGTTAATTGACAAAAATAAAGCGAGATTTGCTTTGATTAATTGGAAAGACTAGAGATGCCTAAATGTTATTTAAATAAAAGATTGAGTATAATAATTTATCAAAATAATGATTAAATATCCACATCAAGAACGCGTAAATAAGAACGCCTATAAACATCAAATGAATTTTAACGCTAGGAGCGGCAAATACAAATATAAAAATAATCAAGCTAACCATAATTATGAGGCACGCCGTAGCGTAGTGGTTAAGGCACTGAGCTACAAGCCGGAGGGTCGAGGGTTCAAGTCCCGTTGGGGTCAGGATTTTTAAACTGACCCAAACCCTCTGGCGGCACTATGGCCCTGGGGTCGACTCAGCCTCTAATGGAAATGAGTACCAGACGCTTGTTCTGGGGTAAAGGCGGCCGTCACGCAGGGCTGACAACCCGGCTGACATCAAGTGCCGATTGTCTAGAAAAAGTGGGAGCCTTAACCTCCTACTACCCCAAAGGCCTCCTGAGGCCTGTTGTGGGATCACTTTACCTTTTAACCATAATTATGCAACATTTTTCATTTTATAAATAATGAATGAATTAATTATTATTGTTTGATAAACATAATAATATTTGACCAAAAACACATATAACAAATGCTAATAGCAATTCTAATGTAATACTATGAATTTACGTAACGATTACTAAAATGAAAGGGCATATAAAAATTGTTTTATTTACGACCCATGTAGGAAAACAGGTCCATATATATATAAAAATTTATTCGATCATATTATCTTTATTAATTATTTTTTGTTGAAATTTATTGAACGCAGATTTTTGCAAAATAAAATACTGGTTCGTAGCATAGACAAAAGACGTTCAAACCTGCATATCGGTGAACATGTCTAAATAGTTGTAAATTACCTCATTTTTTTGGGATAGGAATTGCGTGTGATGTGATTTTAATATCCAGTGAAGAATCCCATTATTTGCGTGTGTAAACAAGACTGTGATTTGACACTATTAGTTTTAAATTGTTGACAAGCAGGTAGATTGTTTACAAATTGTCACTATTGACAAAACAGGTAAGAAGGGTAAATTTAAAAGATAATTTGTTGTTATGTAAACATATGTTTTGAATTTATTCACGTGCACCAAGGTTCCACCAAGACCCGATAATATATAAAGGCGAGATTTATATAATTCATTAACATGTACGCAAGCATAAATTGATTATCAATTATATAGGGCAACTTGAAGCAGAATATTTCACTCCGACGTCTAGATCAATAAATTCGAATAAAAATAAATTGATTAGGACGTACATTATCTATCATGCTAAATGTATAGGACGAAATAATAACCGCAGGTATATGAAACTTATATGTAAGCGAACCGTGAGAACACTAGGATTTTGATTTTCAATATAATTGAATTAAAATAAAATTAAAATCAAACGAAGTTGATACAAGTAGGAAATAAACGATCAGTTAATAATTAAGGAAAACCATTAACAAGTCCATGGTCCTGGTCTTTTTTTACTCTACATGCCCTTGATGCCGGCTACAAAAGAGTTAAAAAATTCCAAGAAAACTTATTTTACTAGCGGATTACTGGACATTTCTTTGTGGACCAGTAATCCAAGAGCTTAAACTGAGCTTCGCTGACAGGTCATTAACAAGGCATGATTTATGGCTGGGGAACTACAGCGTCGAGTAAACAACCCAGTATGACGAAATCGACAACCCGCGAAGACGCGAAGCCTAGCAAATAGGCGGGAAAAGGCCACTGACCCAAAGGAGTGTCCTACAGGGAACATGGTGGATCCTTATCCAATGGAAAGACGGCGATTCCTTCTTTGGTAATAAGGAATCGTTGTCAACCAATATAATAAAGTGTTGTATCGCGACAAGGTAATGATCTCATGACGACACGATGCCAGAGAGAGGGTAGCGAAGTGTACCTTATACCAACAATAATTATATTAAGTTAGTTATAGTTCGGCAGTTTTTAGATCAGCATTCTGAGTTTTAGTTGTAGTTCAGCATTCTGAGTTTAGTTCTAGTTCTGCATTTCTAAGTTCAACATTCGGAGTCCTGAGTCCGGCGGAACTCACTGAGACGGGAGTCGGGACAGACTCACCGGCATGGCGATCAATTAACTAACTACAAACCTAACTTCACTTATAATTTGTTCATTCGAGACTCCAACTTGAGTTCTAAATGCGTTACTGCGGTCAATACCTTGTCCGACATCAAATGTGTCTGCAATATCACATGTATAGTGTCCATCAATTAATAAAATATTTTTATTAAACTTCATCTCGCGTAGTCTTGCGCCGGCCAGCTCCTTGCTTATCCCCGAGAAAGAACCTCAACTCTACCGATTACCAATCTGAGCAACCTAAGATCTCATACACGGAGATATCCTTTCGGTAATCCTAGCGCCAACATCCATTAATAACCATTGAACCTTACTAATACCCCCTTTAGAGTATGTGAAGAATTTGAGTAAGTGGAGTGAAAATAGATAAAGAGGCTAAACAAGGAAGTCATATCAAGAACAGAATAAATAAAATAGAGTAATAAGAGCAATGATAAATGGAACAGACATGTAACCTGAAAAAATAAGTTAAAAATTTAAAATGTAATAGTGAGTAGTACAGTCACATATGGAGCTGAAGTTTGGAAATTCTACAAAAACTTAGAACAAAAGCTTATGTCGATGGAAATGAATTTCTTGAGGAGAGCAGCAAGATGTTCAAAATTAAAGAAAAGTAAGAAATGCTGCCATACGAGAAAAAAATGAATATGATATATTCAATAGCAGATTATATAAGATACAAGCAATTAAATTGATATGGGCATGTACGACAAATGCAAGAACAAAGGTCACCCCCCAAAAAGCATTGGCATGGCGTCCACGTGAAAGAAGAAGGAAAGGAAGACCTCGAAACTCGTGGATGCAAGAAATAAGAACTGGAATGAGAACAAGAGGACTGGACAACCAGGAGTGGATGGATAGAGACGAGTGGAGAAGGAAAATAAGACTTTAGGCATCCGTAAACATTCAAAATCTGTATAGGCTATAAATAAAAATTGTTTTCCGTTAACTACCGGTATAATTTATCTCCCTCAAATCATGGTAATTATTATTCTCCCGGCTCATTTTTGGCCTATATACAGGGCCCTCTGATTCTTAGGAGAAGTTTTCATCACTCTTTCATTTCCCATTCTTGCAACATTTCCTGACTACCGCAGTCAAGAGATTTGACTCTTCTTATTATGTGTGGTTTCCCATAAAGGTAATATAGCTCACTATTATGTAGGTTTCTTCATTCACCTGACTGTTCATCTCTTTTTGGCCCAAAAATTTTCCTAAGAACTTTTTATAATATATCTGAAAGAATAACAGTTTTATATATATATATATATATATATATATATATATATATTAGTTTTACATTGTTTATAGAAGTTAGGATGGTGCATAAAAGCTTGAGTTTCCAAGTTGAGCTTATGTTTAATGTATTTCTGTATCTTGTTCATGTTTGTTATAATTATTGATCAGATTTCACGTTCGTTATCATAAGTAATGCCACGAGTGATTTCAAAATTATCGATAAATTCACGACTCACGATGTGAGGAGTGAATTTACCTAGAGAATTTGGAAATCAAGAGTGGCATTTGTTAGGACTATTTAACGAATAAAATTAAGATATTTACTCACAAACCATTATTTAAATATAGTTATTTTAAAATATTTATATATTTAATGTAAACGGCGATGTTTGTAGACACATGAGAAACGATTGGTACGTTTAATTTGCTTCTTTTGTTTATCACTGCAACCAGATAATATTATTTATTGCCAAAGGAACGCAATATTGTAAGAATGCTCTCTAGTGGAGAAGAAATGAAACACATCAGACTGTATATTAATTCATTTCTGATGTCGTATGATGTAAATATGGCAATTATATTTTTCTGGATTGTTACCTGGGAAAAAAATACATTTAAGAAAGTGCAAACAGTGGTTTCTTTTTTTTTTTTTTTTTTTTTTTTGTGGTATAATCAATTGCTACAAATATTTTTATATTAACTCCCGCACGCGCTTTGTGTTGACATTCATGCACTATATATACAATCTGGTAGCCGTATTTCTTGGAGGGTCAATCACTGCATAATAATGGTATGACCTATTCAGAACGTTAAAAACGAGGTGCTTTCTTTATTATGATAAACTTTAGTTGGTAAATTCTAGGCAAAACACGACTGTGATTGGTTGTAAATCAAAAGTAATTGAAACGTGATTGGTCATTGACTCCCATTTGGAGCATGAGTTAAACAGTCATGAAAAAACTAAGAATATTTATAAAGTATGGTTAATCACCAGACTTTTATCCGAGTAATACTATATTAACTAAGGGACTGTATTACATCATTTTCCCCCTGTATAATGCATAGCTTAAACTGGCGTAATACAGTTACCTATGTTGGTGAAACCTACCCTAAGATTACTTAGAAAATCGATAGATTGTATAATATATTGTTATTGCACTTTATTGTCTGACCTTGTAAGTCTCCAAAATCTCTGGCGTGTTAGATCGATTCCTCTGCAACCCAATATCGCGGTCAAGATCCTACGTCCCAGTGTTTACAAGTAGTGACAGAAACTGTCATTCTACGCCAAAAAGTCCATTATCTGCAACCTTGGGAAACAAAAGCACCACCTTTATGTTAAAAAAAACTTATTAACGCACCATTCTCGTGTTTTCAGAAGTGTAGAATGGATTATATGTGCATGGTATAATCCTCTCTGCCTTTTTAAACCTTTTACAATAAACACATATGTAAAAAAGATGTTTTGGATTTTATGCTGTGTACGTAACGATGAAGGTCTATGGCAGTGCTATCCAACTTTCTTGTGTATTGGGGCGCATCTCACTGATGTCTATGGAAGCGCGGGCGTCAAGTAACAATTCCGCTACCACCGTACTAATAACACTAATTCTGCCACAGCCATACTTACCTACTACTATAACTACTACTGCTGTGACAAATACTACTACTAATATAATAATAATAATTATTATGATTATGATTATTATTATTATTATCATTATTATTATTATTATTATTATTATTATTATTATTATTATTATTATTATTATTATTATTATTATTATTATTATTATAAAATAACACAATAAGAGAAATAATGAATGTAGAAAATGATATTGAACAAGAGATGGAAGAAATTCAGCTAAGATGGTGTGGACATATAATGAGAAGAAGGGACACAAAAACAAACAAAGAACTATTGAAATGGATACCTCCTGGAAAAGGGAAACGTGATAGGCCAAAGCCAACATGGATAAAGGGAATTCAAGACAACATGAAGAAGAGAAAATATGACAGAAGCAGACATGCAAGACGGGGAAGTGTGGAAGAAAAAACTTGTATATTTTGGTTGAAGATACCTGTGTAAATAACAGAAACAATCCTGAAAAATAATAATAATAATAATAATAATGTAATGAAACAATTATAGCTTGAACAGGCTGTCCTTAATTAGTCATCCAAATACGAGTCAGTCAGGCAAGATCGATATTTCTTTTCCAAGATGCTCATAGATGAAAATGGGACTTCGCAAAGGTATGTTGAACCAAAACAAGAAAAAATTTGCAAAGCAACACTAACAACAATGGGATATTTATTCCTATCCACTAGAGACCAGAAATTGCCGCAAGTTGCATAGGAGGATTTTAAGGACATGTCTTCTTGAAGATTTAAAATTTCCATTTCTAATTCTGAAAGATTATACTTTCTGAATATTTCACAAACGCTCCAACTAAGCTCACTAACTTCAACAGAAGTTGGTTTCCATATAATTTTAATAGTCAAAATTATTTAATTAACTTACCAGTTTATCACAAACTGTTTTAAACAAAATACGGCAAGATGACCGGCGGGCGCCTAAAAAAAATATTTGGAGCGCCGCGTTGGACAGGACTGGTCTGTGGTGTAAATGGTTAGACTTATACTGCCTGAGAATTGCCATACCCAACTAAAGTAATACAATAGACTATAATTATCCATTAGACTACCTGCGACACAGATAGGCCTATCAGATGCCTGAGAACTTAAATTAGTAGTAGGACTTTATCGTCATCATGAACTTGTTTATTATATCTAAAATCTCAAATTATAATAAATATAGGCACATCAAAGACCTAAGCAATTTTAATAAATAGAGGTGTAAGACAAGGGTGTAATTTATCACCTACCCTTTTTAATTTATATATTAATGACATAATCCAAAATTGGAAAAGTAATGTTAATGTAGGTATAAGAATGGACAGTTTTAAAATAGTAAACGTTTTAATGTATGGTGACGATGTGGTTATTATTCAAGAATATGAAAATAATTTGTAGTACTCTTTACATCAATTAAATCAGTTATGCCAAGAATATATTTTAAAATATCAAAAGAAAAAACATAAATAATGACATTTTGGGGAAGTGAATATATACGTAAGATCAAAAATCATAATAGACAATAAAACTCTGGAACAAGTAACAAGTGTTAATTATTTGGGTTGTAATTTTACTATAAACACAAAACTGAAAGAGACGTAAATATGAAAGTGTCAAGATTTCAAATGATGTGTGGAACTATATAAAGAATATTAAATAAAACAAGAAGAGATACTAGATTGAAGTTTTATAAAACATTCACAGTTCCTGCATTACTTTAAGGAAGTGAAACTTAGGTAAGACTTGAAAGCATAATAATAGTCCCTTCGATTGGTTGCTGGCCAAAGGAAGGCAAGACCAGTGATGGGGCTGCCATCTTATAGCCTCTGGTCAGGCTTTTCTGGAGAAGAAAAGAAAATAAAGGAAAGAAGAAATGGAAGAAAGGAAAGACTCCCTAGCCCTCAGATACCCTAATAGCGTCGGGGTCGAAAAAAACAAGAGTTAACCAAGAGAGGTTAGATAGTAAAGTTAAAAGAGTGCAAAACACAAGTAAGTGGAAGAAATGTTTTGCTCAGCTTGGGCACCTTGTGGTCGCCATCCACATATCCCCTAGATGAGGACCCCTGTTTATAATTATATTCCAAGAGGACGAAGATCACTGGGCCGTCCTATGAAACGCTGGAGGGAAAATTTTCTATAGGATCGTAACAGGCCTTGGCCTAATACTTGGAAGGAAGAAGAAAGAAAGAAACTTAGGTAACGACCAAAAAATTACAAAGTAGAATACAAAGCGTAGAAATGAACTTCCTTAGAAGAACAAAAGGCTGCACAAGAATGGATCGGTTAAAGAATGAAGATATAAGAACAGAGTTGAATATAATATCCATTGAATGATAAAATCAAAGAATATAGAGAAAAATGATTTAGACATGTAGAAAGAATGAATGTAACTACTTAAAGCAGCATTTAACTACAAGCCAAGAGATTCAAGGAATGTAGGAAGACCAGTGAAAAGATGAACAGAACAACTGTGAGGCGGAACAGGCAAATTTGCCTAGCCCGTGAAGTGAAGAAGAAGAAGAAGAAGAACTTGTTTAGGTTTAGGTCGTTTGAGCCTGTTCCTATGAGATCTCAAAATGTGGTTGGTCAGTCCATCTTAATTTTGGTCTTCTTTTATCTCCAAGACCTTTAGATTGATACTGCAATGCTAATTTAGGAAAGCGAGATGGATCCATTCTTTGGATAGGTTGTAACCAATTGATTTAATGATTCTGAATTTCTTCAACTATATTTGAACTTTTAATTTATCGTGTAGTCCTATATGTTTTTTTGTCCATTTTTGACAAACCTAGGAGTGAATGTAAAAATCTCATCTGTACCGCTTTCAATTTTTGAATTTAATATCATATTTTCACTGCTTTATTTCAGTACTGATTTTGCAGTTACATTGTGAATCTCAATTTTGTAGTAGGAGTTTTACTAGAATAAAAATACAGTGGTGTAAAAATATGTCCCGCGCCGTGGCCGAGTGGTTAAGACAAAATGCCTTGGCGCAGAGCTATGGGACTTCCGCTGGTTCGAGTCCCTATGGCGGAAGAAATTTTCTCAAGGAATTTCGGCCAGTATGGGACCGGTGCCCACCCAACATCGTTAGGCATTTGGGTAGCTGCAATAAGTAGCGACTCCAGGTTGAGAATACCAGCTATAACGGCTGGAGAACCCTATATGCTGACCACATGTCACCCCTACACTGGCTTATGATCGTCTACATCTGTGATTAACACATGTGGACGTGAGGCCAGCAGCCGGCTGGTAGGCCAAGGGCCTTCTAGGCCTATCGCACTTGGAGTTTTTGGAGTGTAAAATGTTATAATATAATAGGTAATTTGATTAATTAATTTGTTTATTTCTCTTTAATTGACAACATATTTCCTTTGTGCCACTCCTCAATGGTAACAATGTTATTTTATGAAAATACGAATTATGGAATGGCGAATGAAAGAAGGGCATGGAAAAAATGTAGGAAGTCTAGAGGGAAAGCGGCCAATAATGAGGTGGATATATTATAGTAAGCATGATTTCAGGGAAGTGAGTTATACAGGGATGGTTGTAAAACATTAGCTTAGGATGTACGTGCGGCCACGAATTTCAGGATTCTATAGGGGCAGTGACTTTGATTGTTCAGGTAGAGAAAACCAATTATAACGGTTTACTATATGTCCGCTCTATACTGGCCTATGATCGCCATATATGGATTTGAGACCAAATAGCTGCCTAATGCCTGTAGCACCATGAAGAGGATTAATCTCCTTCCAGTTGTAACTAACATACTGGCACTACCGAATCCATAGGTTCATGTCCGCGCGGACATAAGCTCTCCATACATCCCTATCCTGAGCTAATGTTTTCCAATCATCCCCTGTATAATCTACTTCCCTCAAATCATATGTAATGTTATTCTCTCGCCTCATTCTTGGTCTACCAACTGGGCGTTTTCCCTCTGGGTCTCCTACAAGAAGCTTCCATGCACGTCTTTTATCCCAATTCGTGCCACATACCCTGCCCATCGCATTCTACGAGACTTAACTGTTCTCATTATATCTGGCTTCCCATAAAGACCATGTAGTTCACTGTCATGTAGTCTTCTCCATTCACCTGTCTGTTCATCTCTCTTTGGTCCAAACATTTTGTTAAGAACTTTATTCTCAAATACTCGTAATATTTTATCCTCGCTTAAATTCAGAGTCCATGTTTCGCATCCATATAATATAATTCGTAGAATAATAGTTTTATATATTTTCAGTTTAACTTTTTTTTAAAGGAGTTGGGACGTCAAGAGTCTATGTAATGCATAATAGCACGCATTTCCAGAAATGACCCTATGTTTAATTTCTTTGTGCATCTCATTCCTATTTGTGATTATTGTTCCTAGGTATTTGAATTCACCCACTTCCTCAAAATACCCCTCTTTTGTCATTAGCTGTCCATTTCCATTATATAATGTATTTCTATGTGTGACCATATATTTAGTTTTATTGATATTTATTTCCAGTTCCAATTTCTTAGTGTTACTCAATAGTGTGTGCGTGTTGGCCTTCAGTATCTCCTCGCTATCGCCCAATAGTACTACATCATCAGCATAAACTTTCAGCTTATTAATACCATTGAGTTGTACATCCTGTTTTTATTGAATATAACAAACTGCCACATAAATAGTTTAATTGTCCAAGAAAAATAACGGCCAAGTTCCCACATTTTCAAACATAAATTTACATTTTTATAAACAGTAAATTTGATTTCGTACATATCGACATTATAAAATATTGTTCTAAAACTGTTCTCTGTTCCAAAGAATACAAAAAAAATATTTATATTATTTTTTCCCCTTTCTCATATGAAGGAAATACATATATCTCCAACGAACACACGTGTGTTAGAGGATTTCCTAGTAATATTTCGAAACACAGATCATAAATATGAGTTTCAATAATAATTCTGAACATATTACTAAAATATGACAATTTATAGGAATATTAAATTCATCGATTCGCCTATAAAACAATATATAATATCGTATATCTTAGTCAAATACCTACTTATAATTTTAAATGACATATATTAGGAGTTTTATGGCATTTTCAAAAATATCGACATGTTTTGATAGCCTATTCGTACTTGATATCGATCAGTTTATATGCGTGCAGATTGTAATAGCTGTAAAAATAGTTTACATCTGCAGTGATTGAATTACGTTGCAGAGAGAATTAAGAGACCTATATTATTACGGTTAGGATAAAGTACTTTTATCGTAAGTAATGTCACGAGTGAATTTATATAGAGGATTTGGAAATCAAGAATGGCATTTGTTAGGACTATTTAAGGAATAAAATTAAGCTATGTACTCAAAAATCATTATTTAAATATAGTTACCGGTATTTTAAAATATTTATATAGTTAATGAAAACGGTGATGTTTGAAAACAAATTAGAAATGTGTGGTTATGTTTCATTTGTTTATTCACTACAACTTGATCATATTATTTATTGCCAAATAGGATCGCAATATTGTAAGAATGCACCGTAGTGTATAAAAAATGAAACACATCAAACTGTGTATTATAACCAACATAATAGGTTATTAATTTATTTTTTTAGAAAACGACTCAGTAAAATCACTATTTAAAACACAACCCAGGGGTCTAGTGAGAGAGGGAGCTATGCCACTTTGAGAAGAAATGGAAATAATCAGTGCTATTTATATTAAAATTTATATTTTACCTCTTGCATAGTTTGCATAACAGTAAGTTAAAGAAAAAAAAAGTTACCCCTTTTTTGTACAAATAATTCTGGAAATGCGTGCTATTATGCATTACAAAGACTTCTGATATTCCAACTCCTTTCAAAAAACGTTAAACAGAAAATATATAAAACTATTATTCTACCAGTTATATTATATGGATGCGAAACATGGACTCTTACTTTAAGGGGGGAAAGGAGATTACGAGTATTTGAGAATAAAGTACTTAGGAACATTTTTGGACCAAAGAGAGATGAACAGACAGGTGAATGAAGAAGACTACATAACAATGAACTACATGGTCTTTATAGGAAGCCAGATATAATAAGAACAGTTAAGTCTCGTAGACTGCGATGGGCAGGACATGTGGCACCATGAAATAGGTGCATGGAAGCTTCTTGTAGGGAAACCAGAGTGAAAACGCCCAGTTGGTGGGAGAATAACATTAACTATGATTTGAGGGAAGTAGATTATACAGAGAATGATTGGAAAGCATTAGCTCAGGATAGGGATGTATGGAGAGCTTATATCCGCGCGGCCATGAACCTACGTATTCGATAGTTCCAGTGAGTAAGTAAGTAAGTAATGCTTTATAAAACCCAAATTATTTCCATGTCTTCTCAAAGTGGCATAGCTCCCTCTCTCACTAGACCCCTCAATTATTGAACACACAATTATCAAATGTGTAGTTTGAAGGAATCTGTTCATTATTTGCTATATTCAATGTATTTGTTGGAGAATCTATCACTGCAAAATAATGCTCTGAACTGTTCAGAATATTAAAAAGGATGAGCTTTCTTTATCACAAAAAGAGAGGCTGGTAAAGAGAATTCGATAAAGAGCGAGGTGAAACGCGGCTGCCATTGGTTGTAAAACAAAATTCATTGAAACGTCATTGATCATTGACTACCATAAGGCCGGGACACATATCCGCACCGTGTCCGTACCGCATGACGGCCGAGTGTTGGACGACATACGGAGAAAAAGTAAACAAATGAACGTTTACAAGTCAGTCCACACCTTTCCACCACCGTGTCACTCCTTTGTGCCCAGAGCTTCAAACTAGTTGAGTTTAGTTTTTAATGCGGACACGGTGCGGATTGTTTTATGAATGTTTACATACCTCAAACATAGTGTCAAACGTTCTCTAGGTGTTATTGATTGTCTCCACAATGTGACTTGTTTCCTCAGCTTCTCCTCTAGTTTCAGTTCCAGTTGGTTCAATGTGTACATCGATATTCTAAAATATTCGTAAAACTTCATATCATCGCACTTCAGATGAGGCAGCAACGAGACAAATTCCTCTTCAACGCCTCTTTTCTTCCACGCATTGTGGACGCACATTCCTCTTCGTCTCCAATTAATATCTTCTTCCTCCAGTACTAATGTCATCATTCCTAACTCACAGTTGTTAAAACTTCTCAACATGACCAACGTATTGGAGTGCAAAACGAATACTGAGCCGAATGCATGGCCAATATTCGGAACAGTGCGGCCTTCCATCTCCATCACCGACACTTTGCCGTATTGCGGTGACGGCTCGGGGAGAGTGCGGTACGGACACGTTGTGGATATCTGTGTGTCCCGGGCTAATAGTCATAAGTAATGCCACGAGTGATTTTCAAATTATCGATAAATTCACTACTCACGAAGTGAGGAGTGAATTTATCTAGAGAATATGGAAATCAAGAGTGGCATTTGTTAGAACAATTTAACGAATAAAATTAAGCTGTTTACTCACAAATCATTATTTAACTATAGTTATTTTAAAATATTTATATATTTAATGCAAACGGCGATGTTTGAAAACAAATGAGAAACGATTGGTACGCTTCATTTGCTTCATTTGTTCGTCACTGCAACCAGATCATATTATTTATTGCCAAAGGAACGCAATATTGTAAGAATGCACTCTAGTGGAGAAAAAATGAAACACATCAAACTGTATATTAATTCATTTCTGATGTCCTATGACGTAAATATGACAATTCTTTTTTTTGGGGGAAAAAAATACTTTAAGAAAGTACAAAGAGTGGTTTCTTTTTTCTTTTTTTTTTTTGTATAATCAATTGCTACAAATGTTATATTAACTCCCGCATGCTGTATGTGTTAACATTCATGCACTATATATACAATCTGGTAGCCGTATTTCTTAGTGAGTCAGTCACTGCAAAATAATGCTATGACCTGTTCAGAATGTTAAAAAGGAGATGCTTTCTTTATTATGATAAACTTTAGTTGGTAAATTCTAGGCGAAACACGACTCTGATTGGTTGTAAATAAAAAAAATCATTGTTACGTGATTGGTCATTGACTCCCATTTGGGGCATGAGTTAAATAATCATAAGTAATGCCACGAGTGATTTCCAAATTATCGATAAATTCACGACTCACGAAGTGAGGAGTGAATTTATCTAGAGAATTTGGAAATCAAGAGTGGCATTTGTTAGGACTATTTAACGAATAAAATTAAGCTGTTTACTCACAAATCATTATTTAACTGTAGTTATTTTAAAATATTTATATATTTAATGTAAACGGCGATGTTTGAAAACAAATGAGAAACGATAGGCACGCTTCATCTGCTTATTTTGTTTATCACTGCAACCAGATCATACTATTTATTGTCAAAGGAACGCAATATTCTAAGAATGCTCTCTAGTGGAGAAGAAATGAAACACATCAAACTGTATATTAATTCATTTCAGATGTCGTATGATGTAAATATGACAATTATATTTTTCTGGATTGTTACCTGGGAACAAATACATTTAAGAAAGTGCAAACAGTGGTTTCTTTTTTTGGTGGTATAATCAATTGCTACAAATGTTTTTATATTAACTCCCGCATGCGGCATGTGTTGACATTCATGCACTATATATACAATCTGGTAGCCGTATTTCCCTTTAGACTATATTAATTAAAGAAAAATCTAGCATATAAAAATTCCTTAAAGTAAATAAATAAGCAAGAATAAAACTTTCTCAAGAAATTTGAGGCCAACCGGAACCTTTATAGATATTATAATAATTACACATATATTATAGGAACATTTTACGTTACCCGGGCTCAGTCACTGCAAAATATGGTCAGACCTGTTCAGATTATTAAAAAGGAGGAGCCTTCTTTAATATGGTAATTATAACACTGATAAATATTTCGTGAAACACGCCTCTGATTGGTTGTAAAACAGAAATCATTGAAATGTGATTGGTCATTGACTCCCATTTGGGGCATGAGTTAAATAGTCAAGATAATATACTTTGTCCGTAAGTTTTGTTCACAACGTAACTGATAGCCACGTGTGCGTCAGCCGATAGTAGCGCCGACGAACAGCTAAGAGCTGACGAGATGGTAAGTTATGCGTGACAATACTAGAGTCATTACTTTTCTATTGCATGTATCTTACAGTACTACGTGTCCTGAAAATATTAGTCGCGTTTCTGGACGAATAAAACACAATCTTAATAAACACAGTAATGAAAATGAAACAATATTAGTAACCGCAGGACATGAATTCATAACACGACTGTATAAGAAAAAGGTCAAAAGTTTTGTGAATGATTAATACGTAGAACCGCATTCACCGGATATTCACAGCGACAATACTCTCCCTCACTTCATGCCCCGTTCGCCTTCTTGTGAGCTCCTAGTAGTATACTCAGTTTCTATCGAGTATTAGTACTGCATCTCCAGTAACCTAGCTTACGCACCAACAAATCGTAAACAGAAAGCGTATAACTCGTTGCATTACTACTACTGCTACTAATAGTACATGATGATGATTAGTAGGCCTATCATCCAAAATTCTGCATATGTAACCTGCTAATACTTTAATGGTTATCAGTGTGAGGTTTGATCGTTTAACCCAAGTCCAATTATGTGGCGTTTTTTTTTTCTGCCTGGTGATGTTATTGATTAGTTGATAGTTGAGGTTAGGCCATCTTAGAACAGACATCGTAAATTGCACTTTTGATGAACTAGCTAGCCACGAGCATATAATACAAAATGAGCCACGCTGTCCCAGACATAATTAGATAACTCATTCCATTAATCTGGGAGCATCATTGAGAGAGTAATCCAGTGAATACATTCCGATAGACAGTACGCCGCTGCGGGTCATATACAGTGAAACTACTTTACTGAGCTATTAAACAAGAGGAATGAAACCAAGGAAATTGTTTTTTATTTTTCTCTTTCTGTATTTTAGTAACCAATTTTATTTCTTTAGTAGGCTAATATTAGCGAGGAGATACTAAAGGACAACACGCACACACTATTGAGTAACACTAAAAAATTGGGGCTGGATGTAAATATCAATAAAATTAAACATATGGTCACATATAGAAATACATTATATAATGGAAATGGACAGCTAGTGACAAATGAGAGAAATTTTGAGGAAGTGGCTGAATTCAAATACCTAGGAACAAAATCACAAATAGAAATGAGGTGCACAAAAAAATTAAACATAGACTCAATTCTGGAAATGCATGCCATTATGCATTACAGAGACTCTTGACGTCCCAACTCCTTTCAAAAAACGTAAAACTGAAAATATATAAAACTATTATTCTACCAATTATATTATATGGATGCGAAACATGGACTCTGAATTTAAGGGAGGATAAAATATTACGAGTATTTGAGAATAAATTTCTTAGGAAAAATTTTGGACCAAAGAGAGATGAACAGACAAATGAATGGAGAAGACTACGTAACATTGAACTACATGGTCTTTATAGGAAGCCAGATATAATATGAACAGTTAAGTCTCGTAGACTGCGATGGCAGGACATGTGGCACGAATGGGGAACGGAAGACATGCATGGAAGCTTCTTGTAGGAAAACCAGAGGGAAAACGCCCAGTTAGTAGACCAAGAATGAGGTGGGAGAATAATATTAACTATGATTTGAGGGAAGTAGATTATACAGGGAATGATTGGAAAACATTAGTTCAGGATAGGAATGTATGGAGAACTTATGTCCGCGCGGTCAAAAACCTACGGGTTCGATAGTGCCAGTGAGTTAGTTAGTTAGTAGGCTAATATTAATAATAATAATAATAAATTATTATAATAATAATAGTTTTACTTTACCTGGCAGAATAACCAGGCGTTATAGATCTATACCACATATGTAGCATCACTTATTTCTGCTATGACGTGAGAAAGTGAGCTCCTACACCTGAGAATTTTGTAACATTAATACTTATTCTTTAACGTCCAACAAGTCTGTTGCAGAGAACCAACATACAGTAACCTCCTTCTTCAAACGATATCTTACTAGCGAACATCGGACCTCAAACGAAATGAACATGGTAAATGAAAAATGTTAAAACTGTGTATAAAAGTAAGGTTTTGTGTTCAAAATTACTGCAGTTATCAGAGTACTATAGAAAATTTATGTGACAGCCATTTTGATGACGAACTCAACTGGATATAGCGTCGTATATTGGAAGTTTTGAAAAAGCAAGCGCTCACATCTTATACAATGAGACCGGCCGGGCTAAATTGCGTGTCTATAAATATGTGTGTAATATTGAATTCCTATCTCGCGATCCCTATAAAACGAAAGAAAGGAGAATGAAACTTAAAATCGATACCAAAATGGATGAAATTTGCATGCGAATGATCTGACAATGTGTAGCTAGTCATTTGTTTCATCCGATGCAGCACATTATTAACTTTGCCGATGCTCATACTGTAGTTACAATTCGACGATTTTCAATTTTTGTTTTGTTTTATCCTTGGGCTAATATCATTTCCAGATAATTCTGATTCTATAAAAAAAAAGTTGCGTAATTTATTGTAATTCGTCGCAAGCGACAGATGGCAAGAGAGGTTAAAATAAAAAAAGTAATATGATACAAGCGTACAGGTTGTGTTCCTCGCTTTGGGTCGGTTTGTAATGTCCATCTCTGTTTCACTTTCACGCGATACATTTGATACATTTTCATCAGCGTTTTTAATTTAGTTTCACATTTCTTCATAAATGTCATGATGGCATAAACCAGTTATATGCGTTTTTAGAGATAGCTATAATTGAATTGCAAATGAATGTTAGTTAATGTTTACCAATTAGTAATTACTATGAACAAAAATAGAATATAAATAATACCAAACTTATGTATTTTATGTATATAGGAAATAATGGGTCCTGCACAAATAAATACGATACGAGGTTGGGAAGTGGTATTTACAGAAGCGAGGAAAATGTTGAAAAACCGAGCGATAGCTAGGTTTTTAATTTCCGAGATTCCGTAAAACACTTCACAAACGTGCGTTGTACATTATCTTTTGCGCGATGGTGTTTTCAAAAAAATAAATAATTATAAAATAATAACATCTTTGTTTGAAATATTTGCGTTCATTATAAACAATTGACTGACGTTATCAGTGTGGGCAAGTCTATTAGTTGAAACAACAGGAGGTCGTTAGACCATTTAGCGATAAAATGGCTGCAAGTACGTATTTATTGTTTTATATTGTTTCAAATAAAGTTCGATTAATTTAAAATACAGTGATTTGTTTCGCATAATGTATATTAACACTCACTGCCTTTTGGATATTTTTTTGTATATACATTGTATGTAGTACACATAGAGGGCAGAGGTTTTACTTCCCACACGCGTTTTGTAATATGTAATATTACAGTATAATTATTTGTATTACAGTATAGTTATTTAGGTTGGCAACCCCGAAATGTAGGAAGTTGAACTTTCAATCGTGGTCGCCATTGCTTTAAGCACGACAAAACGTGCTATCGCGGAAAAATGTATCATTCTGGTTGAATATGAACAGGGATAACGATTGGATTTGCTGGCGTGAATTTATCTGGGTCTAGATAATCAGTTTTCCGGTTAAATTATTTTGGGAGATTTTTTGTTGCTATAGTTGTTGTTTTACTACTTTTATTGGTTTGTACTTTTAGAAGTTTAAGTTAATTTTCTTTTTATCTGTTTTTTGAGAGAAGATCAATTCCTACATTGTTCTTAATCTTGGGATGGAGATATCAACCTGAACGTCTGCAAGCGGGAATTTATGTATTATTTTACACCTTATTAGCATCTTTACCGTAGCCGATCAGTTTAAGGCATGATGCTTTGGTGTTCAGCTGCGGGACTTACACTGGTTCGAGAATTCTCATGGGGAAATAAATTTTCTCTTAAAATGTTGGCCAGTTCGGGACCGGTGCCTATCCAGTATCGTGAGCAGTTTGGGTAGTTACAATGAGTAGAGACTCGAGGTTGAGAAAATCAGCTATAACGGCTGGGTAACTCGATATGCTGGCAATATGTCATCACAAACTGGCTAGGTGATCGTCCACCTCTGTGATTAACACATATGGGTGTCAGGCCAGCAGCCGGCTGGTAGTTGAAGGGCCTTCTAGGTCTGTCACGTTATGTAGTATTTTATGGAGGAAATTCTATTCCTTCGTTGCCTGTCTCCTTATCCATTCTCTTAATTACACAGATTGAACTTCTGACAACCCGTCTGAGATCTCGTGCCGATTGTCTAAATAAAGTGAAAGCTTTAACCTTCTACTGACCCAAAGGCCTCCTGAGGCCTGTAGTGGGATCTCTTTACCTGATTATTCAGTCATCATTTTCATTAACAGACCCTTAAATTCTTCTGAGTATTTTCTTCTCCCAAGTCATAGCCAATTTTTATGACCTATTGGTCTGGATCCATGTCCCTGACTCATATCCGATCCGATTGAGGGTCTTTCCACTTTTCAGCGGTTGCCCTTTTACCAGCCGGCTGCTGGCCCTTCACATCCACATGTGTCAATCACAGAGGTAGATGATCAACAGCCAGTGTAGGGGTGACATGTGGTTAGCATGTCGAGTCCCCCAGCCGTTATAGCTGGTTCCTCAACCTGGAGCCGCTACTTATTGTAGCTACCCAATTGCCTCTCGATGCTGGGTGGGCACCGGTCCCATACTGGCCGAAATACCATGAGAAAATATCTTCCCCCATGGAGACTCGAACCAGCGCAAGTCCCGTAGCTCTGCGCCAAGGCTTCCTACCTTAACCGCTCGGCTACGGCGCGGGACCCCTGACTCATATAAATTAGTAAATCATATAATAGTTTTATACAATCGCACTTTTAAAGTTTGTGGTATATATGCTATCTTATTTCTTAAGTTGTGTAAAGTGCTAGGATTTATTATTTCTTTAATTTCCATTTCAATGTCATTATAATGTCATTTTGTTCCTTTAAAGGAGGAAAAAAGATTAAGATTAGGCCTATTTGAGAGTAAAGTTTTCAGGAAAATGTTTAGGCAAAAGAGAGATGAACAGACAGGCGAATGGAAAAGACTGCATAACAGTGAGCTACATGATCTATGAGAAACAGAATATAATGAGTAGAGTTAAGTCTCATAGGTTGCGATGTGCATGTCATGTGGCACGAATGAGGAACGAAAGAGGAGAATGGAATCACCACGTAGGAAAATCAGAGGGAAAGCTCCCAATAGGAAGGCCAAGAATGAGGTGGGAGAATAACATGTATCATGATTTGAAGGAAGTAGATTATACAGGGGATGATTAGAAAATATTAGGTCAGGATAGGGATATGTGGAGAGCGTATGTCCGCGCGGCCATTAACCTACGTGTTGATCCCATTGAGTTAGAGTTATGTCATTATTTTCAGTTACCAAGAAGCTCAAACACTTGCAGTTGTTACCTGTTAACATCTTATTCCTTCTAATTCTACAGTCTTAATTCGTTGTTCACCTTTCTTATTTACTAAATATGTTGTTTTATCAAAACTTATATAAATAATTCGTAAATATTCCGACCTCGATTATTCAGTCAACATCATCACCATCATCATCTCTTCGCCGCTTTAACAATAGCTTTCCATCTTCATCTAGCACCAATCTGTATTACTCTCTGGCTACCATTATTTTAAGATTTTTAGTTTCCCCCATCCATCCACCTCATTGTAGGTATTATTTTCCTTCCTCTCTTATGAATCCATTTCTTTTAACATCCTTCATTAGGGTGCATGCTCAGACATTATATTCAGGTGTCCTAGCTCCCATAAATGTTGGGTTTTAATAAATGTCACTGTCCGGTTTACCAATTAAATTATATGAAATCCATGGCCCGTTAGGCCTATAAGGCCCTTGGCCTACCAGCCGGCTGCTGACTTCACACCTACATGTGCTAATCACAGAGGTGGACGATCACCCTGCCACTGTAGGGGTGACATATGGTTAGCAAGTCGGTCCCTTTGTCGTTACAGCTGGTTTTCTCAATCTGCAGACGTTACTTATTGTTGTTACCCAAATTCCTCATAATGTTGGGTGAGCATCGGTCCCATACTGCCCGAAATTCCACGAGAATTGTTTTTCCTCATGCAGACCAGAACCAACGCAAGTCCCATAGCTCTGCGCCAAGGCCTCTTGCCTTAACCAATCGGCTACGGCGCGGGACAATTAAATATATATAGCTCAGAGATAGTAGGTATTCCCATCCTTTAAGATGTCTTGTAGTGCAAAGTATCCTATATTTTATTTATACGCAATTTTCCAGTACTTATTGGTTATTTATCCAGTTATAGTATATGGATGCGAAACATAGACTCTTACTTTAAGGGAGAAGAAAAAATTACGAGTAGGCCTATTTGAGAATAAAGTTCTTGGAAAAAAATTCGGATCAAAGACAGATGAAGAGACAGGCGATTGCAGAAGACTACTGTACATAACAGTGAGCAACATTATCTTTATAGGAAACCAGATATAATAAAAAAGAGTGAAGTGTAGTAGACTGCTATGGGCAGGATATGTTGCACGAATGGGGAATCAAAGAGGGGCATGGAAGGTTCTTGTTAGAAAATCAGAGGAAAAACTCCCAGTTGACAGAATTAGGTGGGAGAATAACATTAACCATTATTTGAGGAAAGTAGATTTTGCAGAGGGTGATTAGAAAACAGTTCAGTATAAGGATGTATGGAGAGCTTATGTCCATGCGGTCATGAACCTACAGGTTCCATAGTGCTAGTGAGTTAGTTACAGTTAAATCCCGCCGTAGATTTTTTTTGTATGTAATGTCCTTACTAGAGGTCCGCTCTAACAAAAAAATGTTATTGTACTATTCGATATGAACTTATTGATAGCTGCCATGTCAGTAAGCAAAATGACAAAGGTAATCATTGAAGCTTTATAGATATCAAACTACATTCGCTTTAAAATATTATCCTCTTTTTGTTGGTAGCGTACTGAGATAGGTAATACAAAATAATGAGTCTTGAAACGACGCTACTGTGACCTGAGGGAACGTATGATAAATCTTTGAAACATATTACTGACATGACTAGAAAGTAATTAGTGATATGCCTCCTCTCTCTGACATCCACATATCCGCCTCTTTCAACTTCAGTCTTCCATGATATTAATACTAGCACAGTCAAGGTGCAGGATTCATAAATCCACCGATTGTAACAAATGCTGATTTATAATCTCTTCCTATCTTCCTTTTGTTTTTTCTGATGTTGTGTAACAGTTAGCTTATCCGACTTGTATTTGTAAACTGTATTTTCTCTGCTGCAGTCCTAAAGCATCAAATAATAAAGCTATGGATTCCCGTTAACTTCTAATTATATCTCTTATTATTTTGCTCCTGTTTTTAGTCCATTTTTGTCTTTGTTATTATGAATAATTTTCCCTTATTTAAGAGGTTTTTATTCATTTGAGTTGGGGTCTTATTTTTTTTAAGTTGGACTATTTCCAAAACATGTTTCTTAGCCAAAAGCGTGAAAAAAAAAATAAGGTAACTATTATCTCCAGTCGGCCGCGGTGGACGTTGGTTATCTCATTGCCTCTGGTTCCGAGGATCGCTGGTTCAAACCCGGTCGGGGTCGATGGATTTTTTAGGACGGAAATATCCAAGGAGCAAATCCTCCGGGATGACTTTAAGCCGTGAGTCTGAAGATTTTCAGGCTCCTAAAAAATCTTTAAGCCTGAATAAAAAAGGCCTCTAAGCAAAATTTAACGACATCAACATCCTAGTAATACTTTAGTTGCCTGTTAGATGTCTCATTGAATCGGTATGTTGGCTCAATATTGGGCTACGCTATATAGTGTAGAACTATTATCTCCGGCCGATTTTATCCCCAGATGTATAGTTTGATTCGAACGCGAGACCTCTGAGATGCCAGCCATACATCATACAGATTGATCAGTTCTGCTAGATTAGAGATTACCGGGATTAGCGGATCCTATACCGAACCCTTCAAGTGCAGGACGACCTGACGATGTAAACAACACTTGCATGGACGAGCAAAAGGGACACAACGTCTAGACAAGACCAGGTATAGTTTAGGTGCTGCAAATATTTTATAATACAGAAGACAATTACAATTGAAGGGCTTAGGGCAGTAACATGATAATCCACATTCTGTTAAGAAATGACATTTATTACAATAATAGCAAACAAATGTTTTGAAATATCCGTAACACAATTTGTAAGCGCGCCATTGATGAGCTAAAACATTCAGACATACAAGGTATTAACAACAATACTGCCCAATTAGTATTTATAATTTTTTTTGAAACATCAAAATCCTTATATCTCAGAAAGACCAATGTGTGACTTATCATGTTATTGTCCTAAGCCCTTCAATTCTACAATAAAGTTACTAAAACACTAAGCAGTGTTGTCGATGCTAGCAAACACAGAGAAACAAACATAAACAAAACAATGCACACTCTATTGAGTCCACCAATACCTGTAATACATGTATCAGAACTGAAATGAATGTTACACCCTGAAGTATTACACAGTTGTATAGTAATCGGACAATACTGAGCAGGATAGTATACTACTCTCCGCCTCTCTCTATACTCCGCGTAGTACCAACCTGTAACGTTTATTTTAGTGTAGAATCCGCTAGGCCTGTAAATTACCATAATCGTCTTTGGTTCCAAAGCTCGCGGATTCAAACCCGGCTGCAGTCGATGGATTTTTCAGGCCATAAAATTCTGAGTATGGCATCCTTTAGAAGGGAAATATTTTTTTTTATTTTTTTTTATTGCGGATTAGCCCATGTAGTGACAACGCAAAGTACTTAGGGCGGTTTTCCTGACTTCCAGATCCCCCGCCTTCCTTTGAGCCCAAATTTATTTCAGTCTTTTGGCTATGAGCTTGTTTTTCTATCATCTGTCCAAGTTGTTCCAGTTTCTTTTTCTTCGGTTACTACATACTACTACTACTACTACTACTACTACTACTACTACTACTACTACTACTACTACTACTATTATTATTATTATTTATTATTCTTATTATATTAGTATTATTATTATATTATTATTATTATTATTATTATTATTATTATTCTTATTATTATTATTATTATTATTATTATTATTATTATTATTATTATTATTATTATTATTATATTATTATTATTATTATTATTATTATTATTATTATTATTATTGTATGCTCCGTTATTCATACGGTTTTATCTCAAAATGATAATCATCATGGTATTATCTAATTAATAGTAATGCATGCAGACAGATATATTGCATTACGTTAAATTGATAACAAATGTAACAGTAAAACACATATTGTAGGCGGCTCCATTTACTTAATACAGTAAATGGAATGTGAAATGAAGCTTCATGTTTGCAATATGTTCACCTTCATTACATATCAATGCCATAGCTTATAATAGATACTGTCGATATGTAGCCTATTGTCGTTTTTAAACATTTTTCCCCCATGAAAACAGATTTTGAAAGACACGCGTTCAAATAATTTATCTGTTGTAACTTAATTATATCAAAATCACGTCAATTGAATTGCTTACGTCATTTTCTGCACTTTTTTTTTACTAGTTGTAGAGTTATGTTTTCCTCATCCGTTTTAACAAATGCAAATTGTGTTGTGTGATGACAAATCTGGCGAAATCATTTCCTTGCCAAAAACATGCGCCCGAGGAAGTGACTCGTGTAGTTGTACTATATTCACATGTTTCAGGAAACAATAACACGCACACACAGATTATTATAAAATTATACAGACTATAATTCACCATACAAGTTCACAATATATTACTTGTAACAAACAAAGTTAGGAATTTCATTCAAACGATTCAGCGCTAACAACATAAGTAAAGAAATGTCCGTAAGGCAGGAACTGCTTAAACTAAGTGAATTCCTCAGCAAGTTGAAGGTACGACGGTCTCGTGGTGCTGCTTTACAGAATATATGTGTTTCTTTTGTTAACCCTTAAATTGGAAAACTGTTATCGTGTATGTATGTATATATATGTTCTTTTGTTAACCCTTAAATTGGAAAACTGTTATCTTGTATGTATGTATATATGTATGTATATATGTATGTATATATGTATGTATATATGTATGTATATATGTATGTATGTATGTATGTATGTATGTATGTATGTATGTATGTATGTATGTATGTATGTATGTATGTATGTATGTATGTATGTATGTATGTATGTATGTATGTATGTATGTAATGTATGTATGTATGTATGTATGATATATATGTATGTATATATATATGTATATACTATATGTATGTAGTATGTATATATATATATATATATGTTATAATAATATAAGAAAAGTAAGTGTTTGAATTGGATTCGCCTGGTAGTGTAATGGATATCACGCTGAGGTACAGACTCAGAGATCCGGGTTCGAATCCCGTCCAGGCATTTATTTTTCTTATCACACCATATTAAGCTTGCATTGCTCAATGTTAAACATTTAATTATAACATCTATAAAGCGTCACTGCTATAAGGTAAAAATATTCTCTTTCATTTGCTTACTTGTTATAGTCAGCTACTAGATGGCAGTGAAGACAGAGTTCTCGTGACATCTAGTAATAATGGAGAGTATAATACATATATAAGAAAAATAAGTGTTTGAATTGGATTCGCCTGGTAGTGTAATGGATATCACGCTGAGGTATAGACTCAGAGATCCGGGTTCGAATCCCGTCCGGGCATTTATTTTTCTTATCACACCATATATATATATATATATATAGGATCTACGGATAATTTGGACCCCTGTTTTGAATTTGTCTTCTTCCTCTTTTAATTAAGAAATTTGAATTTTGTTTAATTACAGTGATTATCATTAGTGTGTCCACCGCTGTGGTCTCGAGGTAGCGTGCTGCCTTGTCACGCAGCGGACCCGGGTTCGATCCCCGCTCGGGGCAGTTTTTCTGGGTGAGGTTTTTATCGGGGTTTTTCCTCACCTGTAAGACAAATGTCAGGAAAATGATAAGGCCCAAACGGTCCCCGAAATCATATGGCCATCATTATCATCATCATCATCATCGTCATCATCCTTCACCGGTGTGGAAAGCAACGGGAAGCTATCACACCTATAATTCCCTAGTAAAACTGCAAGCATAGCATGAAAATGCTATGATTGCAGTGAAGGACCTGCCTTCAGGCAGAATTACTATGGATGGATCATTAGTGTTGTAACTAAGAAATAGCAATGTTATTTTATTCAAATATGGAAAAAAATCTTCATAATTTATAAACTGGTTTACATTACAAGAAAGGTCCACTTTAACCTCCATATTCGGATAAAGTGGACCCCAGAGTCCACCTTAGCTTTTAATATATTTTTAAGTTGATTTTCTCTATTAATTTATATAGACAGGCACAGATTAATCTGAAGACATTTATGACTGATCATAATTAAAAAGCGTTGATATTTATTTAATGTTTTGAAAAATTATTGTTGATTTAAACATTCACATGTCATTCAACTGCAGAAAGAGACGGTCTTTGGGTTTAGTAAAATTACAAGTAAATTTAATAAAATTAATGAAGTGATTTTTTTTACAGCTAGCATCCTCATTGATAAAATATACGCATTCGTGTAAAGTGGACACAGGTCCTCGTGGAGGGTCCACTTTAACCGAATTGTTTTGTTTAATTATTTTATACAGCCACCATGTCACATAATATCAAACCAAATCCGTCAGTATATCAATACAGCATCTACATAACATATTTAGAAGTTTTTTCAACATTTGTAAAATTCAATAGCAGAAATTAAGAATTGATTCTTAGCTTGAAAAACATTTAAAGTGGTAATTTTCACAAATATCACAAATAAACTCTTCTTCGCACAAAGAATAAAAGAAACTGGCCTTGAACCCGTCAAAGTTGATGACGGGAAGAAGTTGAAATATTTCCTGTTGAACGGCAGCACCAATTAAAGAAGATATTAACAGGGTCCACTCAAACAGAAGAGTTCACATTACCCGAACTTCCCTATATATATATATATCATTATCATTGGTTCTATAGGCCATTGTAGACCTTGACCGCCCCTATACAATGCGCCTTCATTCGTCTCTATTCTCAACCTTCCTTCTGCATCCTTGTACACTCAGTGTCCTCAGGTCCTGTTCAGCGCTGTCCAACCATATAGGCCTAATATTAGGACGTGTAACTCGTCGGTATCCATTTATAGTTGCCAGTGTAACTTTACGACATATGTCTGATTCCTCTTCCCTGTATAGATGTCCCAACCATCTAATTCTTCCATCTTAATTGTCCTAATGATATCAATATCACCATATGGTTTATATTCTACTCTATAGTGTTCTGACCTAGAGCAGATCCTTCACTGCAATTATAGCATTTCCATGCTATGCTTTGCAGTTTTACTAGGGAATTATAGGTGTGGTAGCTTCCCGTTGCTTTCCACACCGGGAATGATGATGATGATGATGATGATCAGACGATGTTCGGAGACCTTTTTGAGCCTCAAAGCTACCTGACATTTGTCTTACAGGTGAGAAAAAAAACGAAAAAAACCTCACCCAGGAAGCTTCTCCCTACCGGGAATCGAACCCGGGCCCGCTGCGTGACAAGGCAGCGCCCTCTCTAGAGATCACAGCGGTGGACGTAGTTTATATAATTCATTGTAAAAAAAAACATCGTTATATCTAATGCGCCGACTTTCACTCTCGCATATTGGGCCAAATATGTTTCTCAATAAGTTATATACCTTTTTTTTTTAATTATTTCAATTTTATTTTCTTGAGTTTTTGTTAGGGTCCAACTTTCACAGCCATAGATAGCTACAGGTCTCAAAAGAGTTTTGTAATGTTTTTTATTTTTGTTTGACGACTTAGATATCGGCAACTAAGTTGTTTTTAAGTCTGAAATATCACCTGCTGACCATCATCAGTCTATGATTGATTCCTTTATCAAACATATTTTCGTTCATTATCATGGTGCCTAGATATTTAAAATGCCTTCACTCTTTCAGAGCTATATTTTCCAACTGCTTGTTTGGTCTGCTTGTTGTTTCCATATATGTTATGCTTTCATTCACTTTTAGGCCTATATTTTGCGCAGCACTTTCCAATTTTCAGGACTTTATTAGACTAAAATTAAGTTACATACAATACTATTTACAAGCCGTACGTGCTGTTGACAGTCTGTATCAACAAATTAATGTCTAGTAACAATATAAAAAGTTAAATAATCAGCAACAGTGCGCCGTCAGTTTGCCGATTCTGGAGCCGTTTTCGCTCTTTGACGGCTAATTTCTTAACTGCTTGCAGTATGGGGTTCCTTGCCTACACTTGGATATACTAAATTTCTTATGCCAGCTTATTTAAATGTACCGGAATTCATTGAAAACAAACATGCTTAACCGTAAGTTGAACATTGTAAAATTTGACACAAATTAAAATAATTTTGACTGGTTCATTTTTCTATTGCTTTATAAAACATATTAAATAAATTAAACCAATATATCGTATTGGATACATTACCAATTTAAGTTTTTTTTTCAAGTTTCAGGTAAACTCCCATTTCTAATGGTAGTATTTCACTGATTTTTTTTAGAATATCTATCTTCGTCGTTTTATTTCAATAGCAAATACTGAGTTTTTATGCGATTTTATGGATTTGAAATGCGTTTGTAAAACAAAATAATATATGTTTGCATTCTTTATTATCCCATTAATTTCTTCACTCAACTGATTGGTGGAATTTACTACTGATGCTTGGTACTCAAAGCTATAAAACCTTTCAAATTTCATTCCTCTAATGTATCTGGTTATAGAGGAAATAATATTTTGCTCTTTAACAACTAAAATCATTAACATCGAAATTCAAATCTCGATGTGAAAGGACTGACAGATTTT
Organism: Diploptera punctata; assembly: GCA_030220185.1. NCBI lineage: Eukaryota > Metazoa > Arthropoda > Insecta > Blattodea > Blaberidae > Diploptera > Diploptera punctata. Next base: position 766,456 of record JASPKZ010008362.1, on the reverse strand, counting down.
GCTAAGAGGTATTTTTTCAGACTTGAGATAATTTTTATCTGCTGTAAATCTACGACACAGAACGATTCCGAAGGAATTCATCCTTAACACTTTTACGTCTTTTAAAAAACCATCGATCCCACGAACCTCCGAACCAGAGGCGAGGAAGCTAACCGTGGACTACCAGGACCGAATTTATTTGAGTTGTCAGACAAGCAGTTTCAGACAAAAAAATATCTGAGGTAACATTCTTCTTCTTCTTCTTCTTCCTCCTCCTCTTCTTCTTCTTCTTCCTCCTCTTCTTCTTCTTCTTCCTCTTCTTCTTCTATGGCGCTGCAGCCCGATGTCGGGCCTTGGCCTCCTGTATTAAGTCTCTCCAAATCTGTCTATCCAGTGTCTTCCTTTTCCATTTCCTCATTCCTAGAATCGGAGGCACACCGTAGCGTAGTGGTTAAGGCAGTGCGCTACAAACCGGAAGGTCGAGGGTTCAAGTCCCGGTGGGGTCAGGATTTTTAAACTGACTCAAACCTTCTGGTGGCACCATGGCCCTGGGGTCTACTCAGCCACTAACTGAAATGAGTACCAGATCTTGTTCTGGGGGTAAAGGCGGCCGTCTCCCAGGGCTGACAACCCGGCTGACATCAAGTGCCGATTGTCTAGAAAAAGTGGGAGCCTTAATATCCTACTACCCCAAGGGCCTCCCGAGGCCTGTAGTGGGAACACTTTACTTTACATTCCTAGAATCTCTTTTGCATCCTCGTCCAAAGTATCAATCCTATTGTTCTTCCGTCTTCCCACTCTTCTTTTGTCCCCTACTGTATGGTTGTCTAGAGAATCTACCTTGGGATTCGTCCATTTCCTATGCGATGAACATGCCCTGCCCATTCAAGACTTTTGAGTTTAACCGTCATGGAAATACGTGGTTCCTTATAGTTGACTATTATATATATTTCTCCGTACGCTACCTTCCTTAATCGATTCATAAACTCGTCTTAAAAGTGTTTATCCGAGGTAACATGGCGGTTGCAAAATGAAGTAAACAAGCAAAGTAAAACTTTAAAAAAATATTATGTTAACAATATTGTTATTGCAAGTCCATATAAGAACTGCGATGAAGAAGGTGTTGATTAAAAAATCAAATAAGTACAACAAAACATCGGAAGTTAGCTATTGCTTGCGCACGAGAAAGAATGTTTACTTCAGTCCGACAGCTATTAAATATTAATTACACAAGGTGACAACTTGGCGAACATACAATGTATTGAGACTTCTATTGTTTCTGGACATTGGCCAAGAGTATATTTCTAATATACATTAGAAGTCCAGTCATCAAAAGGGCCAAGATTTATATGTAATAAAAAATTGGCTAAATAAATACATACATATGAATCTAAATATTTTCAAAATATGGAGTACAATATGGATTATTGTTTATGCAAATGATGCAAATATTTTCCGGCAGCCATTACAAAAAAAATACAAAAATTGTTGATAATGCTTCATTCGGAAATAAGTTACATAAAATCGTAATTTTACAGATAATTATTTACGATCTGTTGGTATTTTAACTATTGAATGAACTAATACATAATCCACACTGCAGATGCAGTCTAAGCACTTACACGAATGTTCGTAAACTATTAAATAGAACATGTTAGGTTAAATCTTTCAGCCCTGTGACCTATTTTCATCACTAATTAACTCCCTAGAGTTTTCGAAACCAGAGGTTGATGTTCAGGCAGAAATAATTTATCCATACATCCTTATCCTGAACTAATATGTTCAGATTATTCCCTGTACAATTCATCTATTTCAAACTATGATTAATGTTATTCTTCCACCTCATTCAAGGTCCAACTACTGGCACTTTTCCTTTGGTTTTCTTAGAAGACATGTCCGTGTCCCTTCTTCATTGACCATTCGTGTCACTCGTCCTGGCCATCATAGTTTACGGAACTACTTTTTCCTCTTCTTTTCTTGATCCTATACTTATAGCCTGTTGAGAAGCGCATTTTTCCATCATTTTTCGTGGCGTTTCTGGAGATCTCCTCCAGTTGGAATATTTCCGAAACTTGACATTTTTATTTCATCTGGTTTCCCATAAATATCCTGTAGCTCACTGCTGTGTGGTTTCCTCCTTTAATCTGTCTGTCCGTCTCTCTTTTCATAAAAAATTGGACGGCTTTATGCATCAACCAGCTATGTACCATTATGTAAGTTTCGAGTAAAAAATACGTTTAAAGTTTAAGTCAATCTTCACTATTTATTGTAGCGCCAAACTAACAATACTGGATATTGCAAGTTATTTTCCTTGTTTAACAGTTATGCATAAACAATCTAAGAGCAGAAACATTTGGCGCTTAGCTGCATAATGCCAATTTTGGATTAGTATTTCTTAGGCGTTTGTTGCAAAACAGAATATCTGATAGGATTGATAACTTTATATTTTTGTTTAATAATAATGCTATATTTAAATATTAGGCGCTAAATGTGTGCGTACACTTACTTCAAGAGCCAGTGCAACAGATGACACCAAAATCTCAATAAGTAAAAATGGCGCTTCGTCAGTTGATGTAGAACATCGTCTAATTATCCTAAGTACTTTATTCTCAAATACTCGTAATCTTTTCTCCTCTCTTAAAGTAAAAAATAATGTTCAGCGCCCATATAAGTGGAAGAATAGCTGTTTCATAAAATTTTAGTTTAATGTTTTTTTTTAATAATATGGGATGACAAGAGTCCCTATAATTCATAGTAGCTCGGGTTTCGACAGTTGAACCTACGCTTAACTTTGTTCTGTTCAAAATAAAACAAATATACCTTAGTGGTAATTCCGCTAAAAAATTAGTAGCAAATATGGGATGAATGTTCGCGAAATTACGCCCGATTCCATTTATTATATCGTTCTCTTCCTCATTCCTGTTCCTTATCATCACTTACAGATATTTGAATTCCGTCACTTCTTCAAAATGTTCATTTCTTTATAAGCTTTCATTTCTATTTAATAATGTATTTCTACGTGTGATCATATGGTTAGTTTTATAGATTCCCTTTCTTATGTAACTTTAATTCTGAATATCAGTTTCTTGTTTATAGGCCTATTATAGTTATTTGTAACCTCGAGTTACAGGAAGTAGGAATGAATAAGAAGGGACTTTTTTTTCTGTCACCAACGGAAATTCTGAGGAAGTGGCTGCATTCAAATACCTAGGAACAATGCTTACAAATAGGAATGAGATGCACAAAGAAATTAAACATAGGCACAATTCTGAATATGCATGTTCTTATGCATTAGAGGGACTCTTGTCACAACTTCTCTCAAAAAATATTAAACTGAAAATATATAAAACTGTTATTTTCCAATTATATTATATGAATGAGAAACATGGACTCTTACTTTAAGGGAGGAGAAAAGATTACGAGTATTTGAGAATAAAATTGTTCGAAAAACTTTGGACCAAAGAGAGATGAACAGACAGGCGAATGGAGAAGACTACATAACAGCGAGCTACATGATCTTTATAAGAAACCAGATATTATCCATCCATCCATATAAGCCTACTTCTGCCCCGAAGGCAGGTCTTTCACTGCAATCATAGCATTTCCATGCTATGCTTTGCAGCTTTGCTAGGGAATTATAGGTGTGGTAGTTTTCCGTTGCTTTCTGCACCTGTGAAAGATGATGATGATAATGATAAGGATGGTTATGAAAGCCTGATGATTTTCGGGGACCGTTGGGCCCTAAGCATCCTGACATTTGTCTTACAGGTGAGGAAAAACCCCGGAAAAAACCTTCACCCAGGAGTCTGTCCCGACCGGGAATCGAACCGGGCCCGCTGCGTGACAAGGCAGCACGCAACCTCGAGACTACAGCGGTGGATACCAGATATTATAAGAACCGTTAACTATCGTATACTAGAATGGACAGGACATGTGGCACCAATGGTGAATGAAAGAGGGGCATGGAAGCTTCTTGTAGGAAAACCAGAGGGAAAACGGTCAGTCGGAAGACCAAGAATGAGGTGTGAGAATAACATTAACTACGATTCGAGGGAAGTATATTATACAGGGGGTGATTGGAAAACATTAGCTTAGGATAGGGATGTATGGAGAGATTATCTCCGCGCGGCCATGAACCAAGTGTTCGATAGTGAGTTAGTTAGATCAGCATTCTGAAACACATTGTTTCCGTACAGATTATTCAAGAGTAAATTCGAGTTAAAGAGACTTTTTAAGCATCGTGTCTAAACAGGCTGTGCATAGAGTTGCTTTTAAATGAGAATAGAGATGTGTTTATCGGATAATCCTGGAATAGGTATTTCAATGAAAGTCTTCCCTTCCTAATCCCCACATCTGTGTTTTACGATCCTTGAATCTGCGGGTAATGAAATCTGCGTCGGGTGAAGTCAATTTACGGAAGGCAAGTCAAGACGGAAGTGAAGGATGTGATTTTTGAAAAGACGAATAGAACTCTGATACAGGATTCTCTTTAAAGCGGCTTATAAAGAAGAAATTGACCCACTTCTACCTTATGGTGGCTCTTCCTCCTTCAGAGACCAACCGAGAACAGTAAATCTAATCTCAGGGGGGGGAAAATAATGGTTCAGACCTTCACAACAGCAATGATTGGTACTTTGTAATTATTAAAAATCAAAATGAAAAATTAGAATGATGGGATCTTCTTGGCACACATTATTTAGTTAAAGAACACTCTATTCACCAAACAGTTAAAAACAAGTCAACGCGTTTCGGCTACCACGTAGCCATTATCAAGACTGAGTACAGTGAAAAACTAAATATTAAATACTCGTACAAAATTATATATAACACCTTATGAATTACGTCACATAACGTAATAATATAGATAAAACATTAATTAACATAATTTTACTTATATTAATTAATGTAATTATTATTATTATTATTATTATTATTATTATTATTATTATTATTATTATTATTATTATTATTATTATTATTGGGGGCACACCGTAGCGTAGTGGTTAAGGCACTGAGCTACAAGGCGGAGGGTCGAGGGTTCAAGTCCCGTTGGGGTCAGGATTTTTAAACCGACCCAAACCCTCTGGCGGCACTATGGCCCTGGGGTCGACTCAGCCTCTAACGGAAATGAGTACCAGACGCTTGTTCTGGGGGTAAAGGCGGCCGTCACGCAGGGCTGACAACCCGGCTGACATAAAGTGCCGATTGTCTAGAAAAAGTGGGAGCCTTAACCTCCTACTACCCCAAGGGCCTCCGGGTCTGTTGTGGGATCACTTTACTTTTACTTACTTTATTATTATTATTATTATTATTATTATTATTATTATTATTATTATTATTATTATTATTATTATTATTATTATTATTATTATTTATGTATTCTAAAATATCTTTCCGGGATTCTTGGCCGTATCTCTTAGTATTGTCTTCTCGACGTTTCATCACCGTAGGTGACATCTTCAGGAGATTTTGCTTCTGTAGATTTTCGTAGTAACTGCTAATTAGTTGTTAATTTGTGTGATTTTTCCATAACTAAAGTATTTTGGGATACATAATGATAGCCGTGAAAGTCTTAACCAATATTATATTATTATTATTATTATTATTATTATTATTATTATTATTATTATTATTATTATTATTATTATTATTATTATTATTATTATTATTATTATTATTATTATTATTATTATTATTATTATTATTATTATTATTATTACTCGTACTTTAAATTTAACTATGGGTTGTAGGAAAACCACTGCATGTAGAGAAATTCCTAATAAATAAAGAGAGCATCATTACTATTATTATTATTATTATTATTATTATTATTAGTAGTAGTAGTAGTAGTAGTAGTAATAGTAATATTAGTAGTATCAAGTATTAGAATTGATTATGGTGGACTAGTGGTTATCATGCTCGACTCTGGTTCGAAAGTTCGCGGGTTCAAACCTGGCCGTGGTCTAAGAATATTTCGGGGCGTAAAACTATTAGGAATGCGTACCTTCTTTATAGGGATACGCCGTAGAAAAGTAGTAGTTAAGGCAATACGGTACCAGCCGGAAGGTCGAGGGTTCGAGTCCCAGTTGGATCAGGATTTTTAAACTGATACAAACCTGGCGGCACTATGGCCCTGGAGTCGACTCATTATCTAACGGAAATGAGTTCCAGGCGCTTGTTCTGGGGGTAAAGGCGGCCGTCATGTAAGGATAACAACCCGGCTGATATCAAGTGTCGATTGTCTAGAAAAAAGTGAAAACCTTAAACCTCCTACTCCTCCAGTGGTCTCCTAAGGGCCTGTAGTGAGATCACTTTACCTTACCATCCTTCTATGTATGTCCTAGATTACTAAAATAACTTGAAGTCTGAAAAAAAGAACCTCTAAGCAAAATGTATTGACCCTTCCACTTCAATATTTGAATTGCAACGCTAATGACCTTTGCTATTAAAAGCAATGTTAAATAAATATAATTAGACGCTATGTATGTATGTATGTATGTATGTATGTACCGCTACGTCCCTCTTGGAAACATGGGTGATCTCCTATCGGAAATTTCTTGACCAAGCTAATTTTTAGTTATGGTTATTTCCCTACATGTGGTCAGCACATAGCTTCAATGAGACATCTATTAGGCAACTAAGGTATTACTTTGATGGGAAAGATCAATTAAATTTTGCTCAGAGGCACTACCTATCCAACTCACTGCCAACCCGTAGGTTCATGGCCGCGCGGACATAAGCTCTCCATACATCCCTATCATGAACTAATGTTTTCCAATCATTCCCTGTATAATCTACTTCCATAACATCTTGATTAATGTTATTTTCCCATTTCATTTTTTGTCTACCGCCTGGGCGTTTTCCCTCTGGTTTTCCTAAAAGAAGCTTTATCATTCCCCATTCGTACCACATGTCCTGCCCACCGCAGTCTACGAGACTTAACTGTTCTTATTATATTTGGCTTCCCATAAATACCATGTAGTTCACTGTTATGTAGTCTTCTCCATTCACCTGTCTGTTTCATCTCTCTTTGGTCCAAAAATTTTCCTAAGAACTTTCTTCTCTTAAAGTAAGAGTCCTTGTTTCGCATCCATATAATATTTTCTTCGATGACACTATGTTTGTTTTCTTGGATGCATTAATTAAGCACTCAAGACCTTTTCAAAAATGTATTACAATGTACCATTCTAATAAATAGAATCTTATTAATGGAAACAGAAAGTGGTCGTTGAGGGGCAGTTCATTGGACTGATCTTACTCCATTGTACTTTTTTTATCTGGAGAGTTATTAAAAATGTTGTCTATAGAGATATTCTGACAACTCCAGAGAATATACAGGACCTTATTGTACATGCTTGTAATTCAATTCAGCCGATAACAGTGGAGGAATCAATCTCCTGATTCATTCGGTGATTAGACATGTGTGACATGGTCACAAGTTTGAGCACTTAATGTGAATGTTCTACTGTCCATAATTCATATAGGTAGTACTGTTATATGGCAGAAATAATCCCACTTAATGCTTCCATTAACAAGGTTATATTTATTAGAATGCCACACCACCACCACCATCATCATCATCATCATCATATTTGTCATAACTACCAGGGTCGGGTCATAGTCTCCCTAAGCATTCTTCTCCACACTTCTCTATTCCTAGCGCTAGTCCACCAATTTTGGATTTTAACTCTTTGAATGTCTTCCAAAACTCCCATCCATCCACCTAGCTTTAGGTCTTCCAACGTTTCTTCTTCCATCTGGATGGTCCACCATTATTTTTTTAACAGTTTCACTATTATCCATTCTCTGGATATGTCCTGCCCATCTCAATCCAGCTATTTTAATGTGTGGTGAATTATACAAATGATATAATTCTTCATTATATCGTATTCCAAGGGTGATTTATCTACTTCCCGCGTTAATACCTCTAGCGCCTCGCTATTGTATAAAGTCCTAACATTCCATGTTCCTAGGAACATGTTCCTGTGTTTGAGCCTTTGGCATGGGTTCCCTGAAGTAGTCTCCGCCCAGAGAACCGAATGGGAAACTATTTGACCTCCGGAAAATGTTACCCATGTCCGCATTTCTTGATGGTTGTATTTTTTACGGTGAAAGATCGTCACTCTTTCGACCAAGGTATTTTTTTCGTCTGGCTTATCACCTTCCACCAGTCCGGCATGGATAACCCTATCGGCAGCAATGCTACCGCCGGCATAGCTCTCAGGATCATTTAAGCAAGCAAGCCACTCCACCACGACTAGGTAAAGATACCACGGAGGAATTTCCTCCTCGTAGTTGGAAAATTTTGTAAAAAACATGTTTTTCGTTTTGTACTTACGTAGCAAGTTTTTTGGGTGGCCAAGGATAAAATGGAACATTCTGTATACGCGAATAGACCTAGTGATTATGAAAATGTTTGACATTTAGAAATGAATATTTTTATGGGTAAATTGTGATTTGTAGAATTGAATTATTAAGGGAATCATTAGGTAATATTAGCTGAGGTTTTTGATGCATGGATAACTCATGTTCGCGCGGCCTGAAACTCCATAGTGCCAGAGAATTAGTAAATTGATGAATTTTTCTCTCTTAAACTCGCAGAATTGCGTTAAAAGTACGACTTGACAAGAAAATGAGGTTAGTATTACTGTACAAGGGATGTGTGTAGAAACACTTGTTCTACTTGCAAGTTTTAATGACACATAATTAAATTATTACAGCATCTTGGAGAAAATGGAATTTCTAAAATGTAATTAACAGTTCAATATGTCCTTACTTACCGCTTACTTTCTAAATGAATTCCCTTGCGAGCTAACCGTTTCTCTTTTGTTCAGTTACCCTGTGAAAAGAATAACAACCTACAAACAAATGAATTAGTTAAGTCATTAAAGCTCTCGCAAGCGATAACATGTGAAGTATTATATGTCCAATGATTCAATTAAATGACCGCGGTATTTTCACCGTGCAAAGGTAGCATAATTACGCATTGGTATTTTAATTGAGGGCTGGAATGAAAGGTGGGACAAAATAAATAGTCTTATTTTAATATAATTAAAGGGCTTAACTAGAGCGTTAACGGACACGCACATAAATTTAATATATATATATATATATATATATATCCATCCATAGTAATTCTGCCCGAAGCATTTTCATGCTATGCTTTGCAGCTTTACTAGGGAATTATGGGTGTGGTAGCTTCCCGTTGCTTTCCACGCCGTGAAGGATCATGATGATGATGATGATGATGACGGCCGGATGATTTTCGGGGACCGTTCAGCCCTAGGCTTCCTGACATTTGTCTTACAGTTGAGGAAAACCCCAGGAGCCTGTCCCAACCGGGAATCAAACCCGGGCCCGCTGCGTGACAAGGCTGTATATATATATATATATATATATATATATATATATATATCCATATTAATTCTGCCCGATGGCAGGTCTTTCACTTCAATCATAGCATTTACATGCTATGTTTTGCAGCTTTACTAGGGAATTATAAGTGTGGTAGCTTCCTGTTGCTTTCCATACCAGTGAAGGATGATGATTATAATGATGACCGGATGATTTTCGGGGACCGTTGGGCTCTAAGTTTCCTGACATTTGTCTTACAGGTGAGGAAAAAACCCCGAAAAAACCTTACCCACAGTTTTTTTTATTTCAGTTTCAATTAATGAATTTAAATAATTATTTTTTAATAAACTTTTTTTCGTCCATTTGTCCATTGTAAAATAAATCGGGGAACACTTTCATCAGGAGATTTCAGCTATGGAAAAGAGATATTAAGGCAAATGGAATTCTAATATGCTGGCCGAATATTGTTGGACCATCAAGAGGCATGCTCCACAGGCGAAATATAGCAGAAAATCGTCATTTTTTTTTACTTTATAGGTGAGTCCGAATGTTCGAATATTGTGTAGTTACGAATTTAGAAAATATTAAAGTGTTTGAAATTATAAATGCCTGTCTCTCGAAAACCTTGTGTGATGGAGAAAACCCGATACTTACTTACTTACTCACTGGCACTATCGAACCCGTAGGTTCATGGCCGCACGGACATAAGCTCTCCATACATCCCTATCCTGAGCTAATGCTTTCCAATCATTCCCTGTATAATCTACTTCCCTCAAATCATAGTTAATGTTGTTCTCCCACCTCATTTTTGGTCTACCAACTGGGCGTTTCCTTCTGGCTTTCCTACAAGAAGTTTCCATGCACGTCTTTCATTCCCCATACGCGCAACATGTCCTGCCCATCGCAGTCTACGGGACTTAACTGTTCTTATTATATCTGGCTTCCTATAAAGACCATGTAGTTCATTGTTATGTAGTCTTCTCCATTCACCTGTCTGTTCATCTCTCTTTGGTCCAAAAATTTTCCTAAGAACTTTATTCTCAAATACTCGTAATCTCCTTTCCTCCCTTAAAGTAAGAGTCCATGTTTCGCACCCATATAATATAACTGGTAGAATAATAGTTCTATATATTTTCAGCTTAACGTTTTTTGAAAGGAGTTGGGACATCAAAAGTCTCTGCAATGCATAATAGCATGCATTTCCAGAATTGAGCCTATGTTTAATTTCTTTGTGCATCTCATTCCTATTTGTGATTATTGTTCCTAGGTATTTGAATTCAGCCAATTCCTCAAAATTTCCCTCATTTGTCATTAGCTGTCCATTTCCATTATATAATGTATTTCTACGTGTGACCATAATTTAGTTTTACTGATATTTACTTCCAGTCCTAATTTCTTAGTGTTACTCAATAGTGTGTGCGTGTTGGCCTTTAGTATCTCCTCGCTATCGGCCAGTATTACTACATCATCAGCATAAACTAACAGCTTATTAATACCATTGAGTTGTAAGCCTTCCTCATTCTCTAAAGATTTAATGGCATGCTCTAGTACAAAATTAAATAGTAGAGGAGATAGTGCATCTCCTTGCTTCAACCCATTCTGGATTTCAAAAGTGTCTGAAAACTGTTTGCCTACACGCACCCTACTCGTTGAGCCATTTAGACACATTCGTATAAGTCTAACTAACTTTTTAGGAATTCCGAACTCCAGCAGGATACTATATAACTTCTCCCTCTTAATTGAATCATATGCTTTTTTGAAGTCTACATATAGTTGATGTACAGTACCATTATATTCCCATTTCTTTTCTAAAATCTGTCTTATACTAAAATCTGATCTGTTGTAGACCTGTTTCTTCTAAATGCACATTGATGATCTCCTAGAATGTCATCAATATAGGGAGTAAGTCTGCTTACTAATATATTTGTTAGAATTTTGTACGAAGTTGAAAGTAATGAGATGCCCCTATAGTTGTTGCAATCAGTTTTATCTCCTTTCTTATAAATTGGTACGATAATTGATTCCTTCCATTCATCTGGAAGAGCTTCTTTTTCCCAAATCATACTAAGCAAACAGCGTATCTTGTCCATCAATTTTTCTCCCCCTGATTTTATCAGTTCTGCTGGGATCTCATCTGAACCTGATGCTTTATACATCTTCAATTTTTCAATTGCCATTTCAACCTCTAATGCACTTGGCTCTGCGACTAGCATTTCTGCTGTCTGTAACTTATCCTCCTCAATGTCCTGTTCTGTATGTACATTTAATTTAGCTGATTAAAATAACTTTTCCATCTATTTAATATACTCTTGGAATCTGCAATCATATCCCCATTTTCATTCCGAATTATGTTTGTTCTAGCCTGAAACCCTTTCTTCTCTATACTAATTCCCTGATATAATTCTCTAATGTTCCTATTTTTTGCATTCATTTCAAGATCATTAATCTTCTCTCTCAAATATTCCCTCTTTTTACTCTTTAGTAACTTGGTGGTTTCCCGTCTAACACTACCCACTTGCTCTAAATTTACCTCATTTGGCTCGTGTAACCATTTCATTTTTGCTAGCTTTCTTTTCTTTACAATGTCGGCACATTCCTCATCAAACCATTTCTTGTTTTGCCTCTTTTTTAAACAACCAATGCTTTCTGATGCTGACAATTTAATAGTATCTCTTATAGCCTCCCATTCTTTATTTATATCAGTTTCTTCTTCGTTTGCCACATTGTCATCTGAAGATTCCAGTACTTCAAATCTATTAGCAATTTTGATTTGGTATTCTTGCCGCATTTCATCATTTTTCAAGTTTTTTAATTCATATTTTACAGAATCATCTTTAGCGTTTGTTCCTCTCATAAGCGATAGCCGTTGTCTGATTTTCACCCTGACCAGATGATGATCTGAATTGCAGTCTGTCCCTCTAACTGATCTAACATCAATGATGCTACTGTGCCAGCGTTTATCCACTAATACATGATCTATCTGGTTCCGAGTTTCTCCATCTGGGGACGTCCAGGTGTATTTATGAATATCCTTATGCTGAAATGTTGTGCTCTTAACAATGAGATTCTTTGATGTGGCAAATGTGACTAATCTAACCCCGTTGTCGTTACTATCTTCATGAAGACTGAATTTGCCTATTGTTGGTTTGAATATATCTTCCCGCCCCACTTTTGCATTAAAATCTCCTAAGACAATTTTCATATGATATCGTGAAAGGCTATCAAATAAGCATTCTAATTCTTCATAGAACTCATCCTTGATCTTGTCATCTTTATCTTCTGTGGGGGCATGTACATTTACAATTATAAAATCATGTCGTTTACCCTTTAGAATTATGTATGATATCCTATCACTAACAAACTTAATATCTCGGATAGCGGATAGGATCCTCCTTCTGACTAAAAAACCCGTTCCAAATGCAGGTCTTTCTGCACCCCCATAGTATAATGCAAAGCTTCCTGATTCCTGACTACCTTCTCCTGGCCACCTAACTTCCTGTAAAGCGACTATATCCAAGGGCGATTTATCCAATTCCCGCGTTAATATCTCTAGTGCCCCGCTATTGTATAAAGTCCTAACATTCCATGTTCCTAGGAACATGTCCCTGTGTTTGAGCCTTTGGCATGGGTTCCCCGCCCGGAGAACCGAATGGGGGACTATTTGACCTCCGGAAAATTTTACCCCAGTAGAACCCATGTCCGCATTTCTTGACGGTTGTATTTTTACGGTGAAAGATCGTCACTCTTTCGACCAAGGTACTTATTTCGTCTGGCTTATCACCTTCGACCAGTCCGGCATGGGTAACCCTATCGGCAGCAATGCTACCGCCGGCATAGCTCTCAGGATCATTTAAGCACACAAGCCACTCCACCACGACAAGGTAAAGATACCATGGAGGGAGAAAACCCGATATCATATTTGAATTCAGAAAACAAAATGCTGCCAGAATCACATATTTTTCTTTCTGAGACAAAAAAAGGTTTATTTTTTGTTGTTCAGTGTAATTGTTGATAAATTATAAGAATATGCCTCATTACATAGAATTAGATACAGTTCATTTAGATGTAATCAATTTCAGATTATTATTTCGTAGAATTTGTTTTGTGTTAGATTTTTTATTAGATATTTTTTGGCTTGGATTCCCGTAACGTGATCGAACGGTCTAAGTCCTCAAATTATTGCACAGACCTACAGGACATGCGCTGGTTCATCTTAATGTTGTGTTGCCTCTGAGGAGGTCCTGGATTCAGGTAATTACTCATTTGGCGAGGTCCTCCATCGTATTCTCTTGTGGTCAAAAAATATTTGTGAGATCCAAAGTTTAAAATCACTCTCCCGACAGGTCTCACCAGTATGATAAACATAGGCGAGGAGTGTTTAAAAGTATTTATTTATTTATTTATTCATTTATTTATTTATTTATTTATTTATCCTCTGTGTGTTTCAGCACATCACATACAATGTTATTCGCCGGGCGATATTCTTCCTGTGGATCGCAGTGCTGGTGCTAGTCTGTCTTCCCTTAACAGGGTTTGGGTTATACTACAAGCATGAAAACCATAAATGCGAGCGCTACAGACAAGCAGTGACGCCCATAGATAGAGCGTATGCATACCTCTTTTTCACATTCGGTAAGTACTTCTAATAAATTTTTAACCTTCATTTTCAATACCAAGAACAATCAAGGTTCAAATATAAATGATATTCATCAGGTTTTGACCTATTCCGATGACGTGAATCTAATAATAATAATAATAATAATAATAATAATAATAATAATAATAATAATAATAATAATAATAATAATAATAATTAATTAATAAATAATTAATAATAATAATTAATAATAATAATTTAATAATAATAATTAATAATAATAATTAATAATAATAATTAATAATAATAATTAATAATAATAATTAATAATAATAATTATAATAATAATAATAATTAATAATAATAATTAATAATAATAATTAATAATAATAATTAATAATAATAATTAATAATAATAATTAATAATAATAATTAATAATAATAATTAATAATAATAATAATAATAATAAATGAGGCGAAGATACCAAAGAACGCAGAACAATTCAAAACTAAGAGAAGAGAGGAAGAACCTCTACAAAGAAGGCAAACGGGCGTATCAAGCTAAGCTCCAAGAGGAAAAAACAAAGTCATGGAGAAATCCTTGTACAGTTACACCTGGATCCAATCCATGGAACGTAGTTTACAAAAGCCTATCTGGAAAAACTAGAAATAAGACTTCCTTGACTACACTTAGGATGCCAGAAGGGATATATACCAAGGACATGGAAAGTACAGTAAAACATATCATGGATTATTTTGTACCTGAGGACAATGAAGAAAATGATAATAAATATCATTTAGAAATTAGAAAACTTATAATAGACCCACCAGAAGAAGCAGATGACAGAGAATTCACAAAGGAGGAAATCCTCGCTGTGCTCAAGAAATTTGATCCTAAAAAAACACCTGGGGAAGATGGCATATCAAGTGACATACTACTAAGAGTATTCAAACTTATCCCTAACTTATTTACAGAACTGTACAATACATGCTTGCAAAAAGGTTGCTTCCCAAAAATGTGGAAAAAATCAATAATAGTTCCAATCACTAAATCAGGCAAGGAGCATACTAACGAAGTGTCAAAATACAGACCAATAAGCCTCCTCAATGTAGCGGGAAAAGTACTGGAGAAGCTACTCATCGATAGAATTCTACATCACATGTACAAGAATAAATTACTTAATAACAACCAATTTGGATTCACCCCACAAGTAGGAACAATAGAAGCAGTAATGGAGGTTACAAAAACCATTAAACAGAGCCTGAATATAAAACAAAGTGTAGTTCTGGTAAGTCTAGATGTTAAAGGTGCATTCGACGCGGCATGGTGGCCGAGCATACTATACAATCTAAAACAACTTAAATGTCCAAAAAATCTATACTTTTAGCACAGAATTATTTCAGAGACAGATCAGCAATGTTCTCAGTGAATACGCTTAGAGTTACAAAGGAAGTAACCAAAGGATGCCCACAAGGATCCTGTAGCGGACCTGGCTTTTAGACTATCATGTAGAACTCACTGTTGAACCTTAACTTCTCAAATCACTCTAATGTTATCGCTTTCGCTGACGACCTAATACTTCTCTCAACAGGAAGTAACGACAATGAGGCAGAAAATTACGCAAATACTGACATAATAAAAATAGAATTATGGGCTAACAATAACAAAATCACATTCAATGAATCCAAGTCCACAGCAATGTTAATATCAAGAAAAAGGACCTCCATTAATAAAAATATCAGTGTATACGTCAACCATGAACGCATCAAGCAAGTTCAAGAAATTAAATATTTAGGAATCCACCTCAATTGTAAACTAAGCTTTGATAAACACATTGAGATAACATGTTAAGAAGGGCAGCTAGAATGCAGTGGGGGCTAGGACATAAAGCATTAAAGACTATATACAATGGAGCAATCTTGCCTATGTTGACATATGGGGCCACAATATGGGAGGAAGAATTAAGAAAACAAAAAAAATTAAAAAAGCTGAAGAGGGTTCAAAGAATTATAAATGTCACCATAGCCAAAGCCTATAAAACATTACCATATGAAGTATCTTGTATCATAGCTGGAATTAAACCCATAACTATCAGTATACAAGAAACAGCCCAGTTATATAGAGCCATACACGATGACCACACAAACATTGACACACCACTCAAAAAGGAGGAGTGGCCACATCCGGCAGAAAGAATTAATGTGGACGATATTGAAGAATCGAACAACTACAAATATAAAATATACACTGATGGCAGTAAATTCCAAGGAATGGTAGGGGCTGCTGCAGTTATCTTGAAAAACGGAAAATTAGAGCATACAATAAAAGCCAAACTGTCCAATCGTTGCTCAAATAATCAAGCTGAACAGATAGGAATTCTTAAAGCTCTAGAAGCAATACCATCAATTGACCAAAACAGCTCTGAAAAAAGTATTGTTGCAGTTTATACAGATAGTCAAGTTACTCTCGACCTAATTAAAAACAACTTCAAACAGGGATACATCATTTCAAAAATAAGACAAACAATAGCAAAACTCAGGGAACAAAATTGGATAGTACATTTCGGCTGGATAAAAGCACATGTTGGAATTTATGGGAATGAAATGGCAGATCAATTGGCAAAACAAGCTGCAACAGAAACCAGCGTAACCGTAGAATATACAAAAATACCTAAATCATCAATAGTTGCCCAAATAAAAGAAGAAGGAACCATTAAATGGCAGAACGAATGGGACAACGCAGATAAAGGAGTCACATGTAAGAAGTTCTTCCCATCAGTCAGAGACAGATTAAAACTTAAATGTGAAATAACTCCAGAATTTTCTGAAATGGTAACTGGTCATGGAAAAAATAAATCACATCTTTATCGTATTGGAATATTAAACAACGCAACCTGTCCATGTAGAAAAGCAATTGAAAATGTAGAACATCTCCTTTATAATTGTGAATTGCAGCAGCATTCTAGAAATAAGTTGAAAGAAGAAATCAGCAAAGATGGAGGAACATGGCCTGTGACGGAGAAAGACCTAATACACAAATATTTAAGACATTTCAAAAAATATATAAAAAAATAGTGTACGAAAATGAGTGATTAACAAGTGACGAAGATAAAAAAAACATGTAAACAAAAACCAAATATGTGATGTTATGTAATGTTATGTTATCTGATTTTATGTTTGTTATGTTATGCATGTAATATTACTACGGTAATGGGGCATGCTGAAAAAAAATGAAAAAAAAAAAAATAATAATAATAATAATCATAATAATATTCATAATAATAATCATAATAACAATCATAATAATCATAATAACAATCATAATAATCATAATAACAATCATAATAATCATAATAATAATCATAATCATAATAATAATAATAATACGAGAAAATATAAATAAACTCGAACTCCCCAAGACAATATTCGGACAGATCTAACGACAACGACCCCAGCAAAACTAAAGGTTAAGTGATTAAGAAAAATGACAAAAGTGAACATAGCTACATGGAATGTTAGAGTGCCAATAGGCTCATACCTTGAAGATGGTGGTAATCTTCTTCTTATAAGCCCTTGTTTCTCTCAACGAGACTAAGGTGCTCTCCCCCTGCAGGGGAGAAATTCAAACATACTAATTTAGTTACACTGTTTTTTTCGGATAGATGCCATTGAACGGCCCGGGGTCAGCGTTCCGCCTCATAGTGACATCCAGGAAACCAAGGTAGTTCTAGGATGAAAAAATCGGTAAATTTTAGTTGGAGGCCTTTTTTATTCAGGCTTAAGGATCTTTTACGAGCCTGAAAATCTTCTAACTCGGGACCCACGGCTTAAAGTCCTTTCCGGAGGACTTGTTCCTTTGATTTTTCCATCCCAAAAAATTCCATCGAATCCGGCCGGATTTAAACCCGACGACCCGTGGGACCAGAGGCAAGGAGCATAACCACTAGTCCACCGCGGCCGATAATAATAATAATAATAAGAAGAAGAAGAAGAATAATAATAATCAAATTTTGACTTGATAAGCCTTTTGGCCTGTTATGGTCTCACTCCATTGTTTTACCGGATAACTCTTTTTTTTTTTTCTTAAAGATGATAATACCACAGAGAGCATATTATCCTTTCAATTGATGTTAGAGGATTCTTATAATGACGATCACCTGCATTATTTTCAGGGAAAGAAACGGAAAACACACAAATTAGGGTATAGGAATATAAATAATTACTTGAAAATGTAAATAGGCCTATATTTTTAAGGAATTTTTAAAATGCCGTCATAGTTCTTCTTCTTCTTCATCACGGTTTAGGCTTATTTACTAGCCTGTTCCGGCACCAAATTGCTGCTATTTCCATCTTTGCGTCATAGTTAGAAGTTGATTATATACAATCTCCTAATCGCCATATTACTATTGGAACAGTATATTAAAAGGTAAAGTGATCCCACTACAGGCCATAGGAGACTCTTGGGATAGCAGGAGGTTAAGGGTTCCCATTTTTTTAGACAATCGGCTCTTGATGTCAGCCGGGTTGTCAGCCCCCCAGAACAATTGTCTGGTATTTATTTCCGTTAAAGATTGAGTCGACATCAGGGACATGGGTTTCACCAGAAGGGTCGCCTGTCTGTTCATCTCTCTTTTGTCCAAAAAATTGTCTTAAGAACTTTATTCTCAAATATTCATAATCCTTTCTCCCCCTTAAAGTAAGATTCCATATTTCGCAGCCATATAACAGAACTGGGAGAATAACAGATTTCAGTATAAAGTTTATTAAGAGAAGTTGGGACGACAAGAGTCCCTGTAATGTATAATAGCATGCATTTTTAGAATTGAGCCTGTGTTTGAATTCAGCCACTTATTCAAAATTTTCCTCATTTATCATTAACTGTTCATTTTCATTATATAATATATTTCTATGTGTGACCATATATTCAGTTTTATTGATGTTTACTTCCAGTCCCAATTTCTTGGTTTACTGAGTAGAATGTGTGCGTTGGCCCTTAGTACCTCCTAGCTGTCACCTAATAAATAATACTATAAAATCAGCATAAACTGTCAGTTTATTACCCAAGGAATGCAGAAGATGGAACATGATTCTGAAAGACCTTCATAGTTTTAACTACTTGACAAAATTTCTTAAACAGAAATTTAATTTAGTTGAGGACGACTGTTTTATCAGGTACTTATTTTAATATTTTAACTTTTTTTTACATACACATATTTATTTAGTCCACCGCTGTGGTATCGAGGTAGCGTGCTGCCGTGTCACGCAGCGGGCCCGGGTTCGATCCCCTGTCGGGGCAGTTTTTCTGGGTGAGGTTTATATCGGGGTTTTTCCTCACCTGTAAGACAAATGTCAGGAAAACTTTAAGGCCCAAACGGTCCCCGAAATCATATGGCCATCATCATCATTATCATCATCATCCTTCACCGGTGTGGAAAGCAACGGGAAGCTACCACACCTACAATTCCCTAGTAAAGCTGCAAAGCATATCATGAAAATGCTATGTTTGCAGTGAAATACCTGTCCTCGGGCAGAATTACTATGGATGGATGGATATTTATTTAGGCCTATTTAGTTATTTATTGTCGTAATCATTTTAGATGTCTGCTAAGTAGAATCGAAAAGGATACTTTTTTTTTAATATTTCATTATAACAACTACAATAGCTTAATTTCTTCTGAATTTGCTAAATGAAGAAGAAGATGATTTAGTGCATAAAAATCTGGGCCTAATTATTTCATATAGTTATTTTTATTTATTTTCTGGAATTTGTGTCGTTACAATAGTAAATTACAATGCGAGATTGGGAAGTGGATTTTACAGAAGCGATGAAATGATTAAAAACCGAACGATAGCAAAGTTTTTAATTTCCGAGATTCTGTAAAACACTTCACAAACGTGTATTGTGCATTACTTTTTGCATGATGGTATTTTCAAAATAATAAATGATAGTTAAATACTAACATCTTTGTTGGAAATATTTGCATTCATTATAAACAACTTACTGACCTTAGCAGTCTGGCCAATATACGTAGGCTATGATATACGCTAAATGCCGAAAATGATTTAGTTCAAACTAAAGCATGCCGTGACACCAATCAGGTATAAAATGGCGGCAAGTATGAATGATGGTAATCAACATGACGACATTCAAGAAATCAGAGAAATCTAAATAAAGATATGAAAAAATACATTTCATTCAGAAAGTGGCTGACGGAGAAGAATTGTCCTGTAAGTGAAAAAAGTATGGTTGTTTATTTAGTGGTTTTCACTTCCCGCCCTAGGTAATTTGTAATATTATAGTATAGTTATTTAGTTATTTATAGGTTGGCAATACTGAAATTTAGGAAATTTAACTTTCAATCATGGCCGCCATTCCTGTAGGCCTAAGTATGACAGTATCGTGCAAAAATGTAATTTTGTCAACTAGTTGTTCCCACTCAAATTGAAGCTGGCATTTAAAAATTCATTAAAAAATGATCAAGCAATGTAAATTCTGCGACACGAGAGTGTGATTGCGTAAGTCACGGCTATCAGACAACACAGGAGGGTTGTTATTGCGCCCCTTGAGAGCAGAAACGTAACAAGATTTCTAAAAATAACAAGACTAACAACGCACTCTAATGAGGTTCACTTCCGAGTCCTTCCTTCTAGATATGCAAAATTACATACATCATCATGATATACGATAAACAACTTAATGAAGTGACTTATGTTACACCGACCGTCTCTATCTCACGGCCCGCGAGCCCGATGTCGCTCGCTTATTACAATTGTATGATTTATGAATTATCTAATATATAAAAATGAAGGTTTTTTTGTTTTGTTCGTACTTTATGCGCGGCCATACTTTTGATCCGATTGTAATGGAGCTTTTTGCAAAATGTTCAGGAGATTCCCGGGATGAACATAGGGTATAAGAGAGTTGTGATACTCAACTCCTACACCCTTAAAATCGCCCTTTGTAGTAGCAAACGTGAAAAAAGTAGCTCTTTGGACGCTTAAATGGCTTACGCTGCCTAAACCATAACAAATACACAAAATCAATGTACACAGAATGGAATATTTCAAAAAGCTCTACAAAAAAAGTCCGCGACAGCATATAAGCTTATTTATCTCTTACGGATAACTCACAATAACAATTTTTATCTTTCATTGATGCCAAGAAGATCGATACAAGTATGTAGATTCCTGTGCAAGAACAGCAGCACATGGCGGGTATTCTTTTACGGATAACTCACAATAACGAATTTTGTCTTTTAGCTCATTTATGCCAAGCAGATCGAGATAAGTAGATTCACAGGCAACACCGGGTAATCAGCACAAGAAATCTTAAAATAATTACGATATACGTTTATAAATATTTTTCATTTTTACTTATTCAAATAATTATAAGAAGTACATTAATTTTCGTCTTTCAGCTCATTTATGCCAAGAAGATCGGGATGAGTAGATTCCCGGACAATGCCGGGTAAACAGCACGGGGTATCTAAAAATAAATACTATATAAATTTTTCCTTTTACTTATTTAACTAAACATAAAACACATTAATTTTCGTATTTCAGCTCATTTATGTCAAGAAGATCGAGATAAGTAGATTCCTGGGCAACTCCGGGTAATCAGCACGAGGTATCTAAAAAATATAAATTTATAATTAGTTTTCCCTTTACTTATTCAACTAAACACAAAAGCACATTATTAATCATTTATTTAGGCGTAGCAGTGCACGTATTAGCTAGTATCATATAAATATTATAAAATGTTTATACCTTTTTTATATATTTTTGTACTCCATCTTCCTCAACTTTATTATTTCAAGAATTATAGCTTCGTGAAACTTTTCGAAATCTTACTTCATCTTCATGACTCTTGTTATTATTGAATTTATTTATTTATTTATTTATTTGTAAATTTTATATATGGGGCTTTGGTATAAAAATATGAAAAAAGGTATATACAATTTATAATAAAAGATATAACCTCAGCGGTGTGATATAAAATAGAAAAAATGAATATGATAAATATAGATCATATAAATATTCCAACCTAACTTCCTACCTATGCAAAATGACGTAACAGCCTAATGTTGGACCTGCAATCATAGCATTTTCGTGCTATGCTTGCAGCTTTATTAGGGAATTATAGGTGTGGTAGCTTCCCGTTGCTTTCCGCACCGGTGAAATGGTAAGGATGATAATGATGGCCGATGATTTTCGGGGACCGTTGGACCCTAAGCTTCCTAACATTTGTCTTACAGGTGAGGAAAAACCCCGTAAAAAACTTCACCCAGGTACCTATCCCGACCGGGAATCGAACCCGGGCCCTCTGCGTGACAAGGTATCGCGCTACCTCGATACCACAGCGGTGGACATATGAGTTACTAGACCAAGTTAATTTAGTTACTTTCATTTCCCTACAGATGGTATCCAGTCAACATACTGGCACAATGAAACATCTAGCACGCAACTGAGGTATTACTAAGGGCGGAATTCATGTAACTATCTTTACGCAAAGAGCGACTCTTTCCCCCTTTCTATGACGTAGAGAGTATTCATAAAATCGGTTTTATGATTATCCTCTATGTCTTAGAGAGGGGGAAAGAGTCGCTCTTTGCGTAAAGATGGTTTCATGAATTCCGCTCTAAGATGAAGAAGGTCGCTAAATTTTGCTTAGATGCCTCTTTATTAAAGCTTAAGGCTTTTATCGAGCCTGAAAAATCTTCAAACTCGAGATCCACAGCTTTAAAGTCCCTCCCGGAGGACTTGCTTCTTTGATTTTTCTATCTTAAAATATCCATCGATCGCGGTCGGGGATTGAACCAGCGACCATCGGGATCAGAGGCCGACTCATATATTCCATCCAAAAACTCAATCTGGCAGAAAATTGCTATACTGCTCTAGGTTGTTATTATTATCAACATATCATATATGGCGCTACAGTATAAAACGGGCCTTGGTATTCATAATACTTGACCACCATTCTTCTCTATTCATCGATTTCATCTCCCAATTTTTACATGGTAGCAAAGAATAACTATCCTCTTTTACAACATCCAACCGACCTTCGTTGTGGTTTTCCAATATATCTGTTCTCAAACAAATTTTGTCCACCTCTGTGGTCTCGAGATAGCCTTGACAAGCAGCGGGTGGCCTCATTAACATGATTCCTCATTCAAAAAGTATGTGATTAAAAATTTAAAAATTCTATCTCGACCGATCGAGACGCCGTAAGGCTCGGGAGGCATTGAACACGTAAAAGTACCCAAAATTTTACTAAGAATATGAAAGAAAGAAATATTATTATTTTTTTAAAGCCCTCAGTTTTTGTCCTTAGACATTTCTGGTGTTCTCTCCTGGCAATGGCGTAATTGTAACCCACTTCTGACGTTGGGGCGCCTGGAAGGCGGGGTTACTTTGCCCCGATGACATGATGGATGATGATTATGATAATGGTGCGCCAGAAGAGCCCCTAATCCTAAGCTCAATCTAAGATGAATATGAATGATGATGATTGCGATGGCCATATGATTTCCGGGACCGTTTGGGCCCTAAAGTTTTCCTGACATTTGTGTCTTACAGGTAAAGAAAAACCCCGATAAAAACCTCATCCAGAAAAACTGTCCCGACAGGGGATCGTACCCGGGTCCGCTGCATGACAAGGTATCACGCTACCTCGAAGACCACAGAGGTGGACTTTATTATTATTATTATTATTATTATTATTATTATTATTATTATTATTATTATTATTATATTATGTGAGATCGGAACAGGCAAAGACTTAATCAGTGAAGGATGATGATGATATTACTATTATTATTATTATTATTATTATTATTATGTTTATTATTATTATTATGTTTATTATTATTATATTTATTATTATTATTATTATTATTATTATTATTATTATTATTATTATTATTATTATTATTATTATTATTATTATTATTATTATTATTATTATTATTATTATTATTATTATTATTATTATTATTATTATTATTATTATTATAGTAAAATGGCATAACAGCACAATGTTGGGCTTATCATCTCCTTTATTAGGAGTGACTAGACCAACTTAATTGGTTACACTTATTTCCTACAGATGTCTTGAATGACATCCTGTCAAAATACCAACCCAATGAATCATCTAGTAGGCAATTGACATATTGTTATTATTAGGGAAAGAATTTTAAGTTACAAATTTTGGTCGTAAAAGGGGGGGGGGAAAAAGATTCTGAAAATACATACAAAAAGGTGCAAAAAAGAAAGGTGCTGCTGAAACAATTGAATTAAGGTTTCGACCAGTTACATGAAGTCAGTTTATATAATATGCATATCATTTTGCATCAAATGTTTCTTCTTTATACGTAGAATCCATAAGAGGTAATTCATAGTTCTTTAGTTTATTGCAATATTTACTTCGCAGATGGAACATCGAAGAATCATGCAATCAGTTTCGATAAATTTGCGTCTTAAAGTCCGAAAGTGCATATAACTTATCCTTCTTAACATTCACCATGTTATTGATGTGAAAACCCAGTTGTAATACTAGAAAATACAATGTGGTTCAGACTAGTAAAACACAGCCAACAACAAGTCGGTAGATTGAAAACTGTTAAATTATTGCCAGTACTAACTAAACTGTCCCGCGCTGTAGCCGAGTGGTTAAGGCAAGAAGCCTTGTAGCAGAGCTACGGGACTTGCGCTGGTTCGAGTCTCCATGAGAGAAGAAATTTTCTCATGGTATTTCGGCCGGTATGGGACCGGTGCCCACCCAGCATCGTGAGGCATTTGGGTACCTACAATAAGTAGCGGTTCCAGGTTGTGAAAACCAGCTATAACGGTTGGGGGACTCGACATGCTGACCAAATGTCACCCCTACACGGGCTAGATGATCATCTACCTCTGTAATTGACGCATGTGAATGTGAGGCCAGCAGCCGGCTGGTAGGCTAAGGGCCTTCTAGGCCTGTCGCGCCACGGAACAACAACTAATTAAACTTATTTCAAACCGTTACAGTAACACAGTTGAAATTTAAATTTGACTTCAACATCTGCAGATTGGCCATTGTTTCTGGGGTATAAATTACAAATTATATTTTAATATTGTTGACTTCTGATGGAGATTTTAAAAAGTTGTTCAAGAAAAATAAATATAATTTTTTTCTGTCGTATCCTTTAAAAACGCGGAGAAAAAAGTGCTGAAGCATAAAAAAGAGGGGAAAGGGGGCGAAATATAGTAATCTCACCAAAATGTGCAAAAAGGTGCAATCAGTTGTGTTCATTTCACTTCATTTCATTCCCCAAATACATATACGGTATTGAACTATTGGTATGAAAACAGCTGTATTTTTGGAAAGGTACTGCATCTCAAAATCCTTTCCCTAATTATTATTATTATTATTATTATTATTATTATTATTATTATTATTATTATTATTATTATTATTATTATTATATTATTATTATAAATTAATAAATGAATGGAGGAAAACACAACGAGGATATATACCCATCAATAGGAACCTCAAACTCGATGCTATTCTTTTTGCAGACGATTTAGCTCTTCTGGCACTTTCCGAAAATGATTTGCAACGATCAATTTATAATTTACAAAAAATAGGTGCCAAATTTAATATGGAAATATCAATTAATAAAACTAAAATTATGGCATTTCATGGGAAGGACCCCATACAAAGTAAAATCTGTCTCCAGAATAAAATTTTAGAGAGATCTAATCAATTTAAATATCTTGGATATTATCTCTCTATCTGGGATGAAAAGGATATCCTGAAAAAGTTACTAGTTATAATAAAAGTTTAGGAATTATTAATCAAGTTATGAAACCATCCCTTGTACAAAAAAACACCAGATTACGTTTATATAACACTTTGGCTAGACCAGTGTTGACCTATGGTAGTGAAGCATGGACACTAAGAAAACAACATGAAAGCAGAATAACGGCTTGTGAAATGAGATTCATGCGCAGAACAGCGGGTTACACCAGATGGGATCGGAAAAGGAACACCGATATCTTAAAAGAATTGAAGACTACGCCAATTTTGGAATATATTAAACAGTACCAACTAAATTGGAAACACCATCTTGAAAGAATGAGTTCAAATCGGATCCCCAAAGCTGTTTATATACCAAGAGGACGAAGATCACTGGGCCTCCTATGAAACGCTGGAGGGAAAATTTTCTATAGGATCGTAACAGGCCTTGGCCTAATACTTGGAAGGAAGAAGAAGAAGATTATTATTATTATTATTATTATTATTATTATTATTATTATTATTATTATATTATATAGTATCATTATCACGACAATTTTACCATAAAGCATAATGTGATAACTAACTAACTCACTGGTACTATCGAACCCAGAGGCCAGTATCTTCACAGAATCATTAAATGGAGCCTGACATACAGAAATACTATCTCTATTTAACATTATTCAGGAAACCATTAGCATTTATTTGGTCAAATAGTTAACACAAGTGGATATACATTTTAATAAAGTTTTAATGACTATTTAGTAACATTATGTCACTACAGGCCTTAGAAGTCCCTTGGTGTAGTAGGGGATAAAGGCTCCCACTTTTCTAGACAATCGGGTACTTAATATCAGCCGGATTGTCAGCCCTGAGTGGCTGCCTCCTTTAGCCCCAGAACAGAGTCCTGGTACTCATTTTCGTTAGAGGTTGAGTTAACCCCAGGGACATGGTGCTGCCAAAATATTTGAGTCACTTTAAAATTCCTAACCCCACCGGGAGTCGAACCCTCGACCTTCAGTAGGCTTCCTAAAACAGAATTTTTAAGAACTAAAAGTCCCCAGTCTATGTATAACTAACAGAATTCCACAGTGTTTAGCCTGCGCGTCAAAGCATCCTATTTATTTGAATTTGAACTCGTGCAGAAATGCATAAAATACCTTCCACGCTGAGCACAGGTTAAAACAGCGATAGTACATTGTATTACTTTCTGTGTGGTGACAAATGCGATGTGCACATGTCACATGTGGAACACCAATGGAATGCGGACAATATTATACATTTGCACACCGTAAATATCCCTAGTACCGCTAATGTGAAAATTTGTTTGCAAGTAAATAAATACGCTGTGTTCCGCTTATAAGTAACTGACACTATGAAACCCATAGGTTCATAGCAGCGCGGACATAAGCTTTCCATACATTCCTATCCTGAGCTAATATGTTCCTATCATTTCCTGTATAATCTACTTCCTTCAAATCATGGTTAATGTTATTCTCCCGTCTCCTTGGCCTACATCTTTCTAATGGGTTTTCGCTAAGGAATTTCTATTAAATATTTTGGAAGCATTTCTACTCTCGCACATTCGACATACGTGTGCTGCCCATGTCAACAAAAAATAATATTCTTCTTCTTCACGGTTTAGGCTCATTTACTAGCCTGTTCCGGCTCCAAATTGCTGCTCTTTCCATCTTTTTGGAGCTTGTAAGTATTTTGAAGTGTCCCCTGAGTACGCTACTAACGTACTGCAGGGTTAGTCCTTTGGAGGGGCTGCCTCCTTAAATCCTTTGGACTTGCTTCCTTGTGTTTTATCCCCACAAGTAGGGTTGCCTCTTCTGCCTTCTGCCGTTGAGGACTTCACTCTTGTTTCCCCAAGATGGGTCTCTTATTTCATCTCCAGAGATTGGGTTGCCACTTTCGCCATTTTCGCCGTTCCGATATTTCTATCTCCGCCGTGTCTGCCGTTGTGGTCTTCCGTGTTTGCAGCTTCCAGTGTGGTCGTTGCTCCCACGTTGCGGATTATTCTTAGTTCCCTCTCCTCTTATCTAACCGCAAGCCAAGGCTTCCCGGTTATGATCGTCTGGGTCATTGGTACTAAGCCTCCCTACCACGACAAGGTGTTAATCCACAGGGAGGACAAAAAATAATAACTAAATAAATAAATAAATATTTAAACTCCACAATAGCACTTCGTCCATTTACTTGTGTAAAAGTGTAGGCCTATTTGTAATTTTTTTCACTCCAGTTTCAGTTTACATTTTTAACGAAATCCGAAGTAATGTAGCTGTTGAAGTAGTAACCATAAAAATATCGAATCTACTTCCTAAGGACCTAAAATGACCTTGAAAAAAGTATACATGTATATATATTCATTCATAGTGTTCTGCTCAAAAGCAGGTCTTTCACTGCAAACTCAGCATTTTCCACTCTTTCCTTAACTCAGCTTTCCTTTTTGTTTCTGCATACAAACCATTTAGTTTAATATTGTCTATCATCTGACATCTTTTTTTCTGCCTCTAACTTTCTTTCTGTTGACCATTCCTTCTAGAGCATCCTTCAGCAGGCAGTTTCTTCTTAGCCAATGGCCAATCCAATTTATATAAAGCTCTAGCGACAACCAAACTGAGCATATAAGAATAAATAAGATGGAATTTATTAACTAGCAAAATCGAACCATTTGAAGTGGAGGTTTACCTGAAAGCCAAAACTTAAAATGTCTCTAGTGGGCGCTATTTATTTCGCAACGAAACTCGACACGCAACGTTTTATTAAGATAAGTAAGATTGAGTTCGTTAATATCAACAAAATCTAACTAAAAGGAATGGGGGTTAACTTGAAAACTGAAAATTTAGTGTAAATATTTTGAACGCTTTAGTGGCCGCATTTTTTTTTTCTGGCAATGTAAATTGGTATATACGATTTAATTATCAAAAGATATATTCTGAAGCTCGATATGTAACTTTTCTCCTCTTGCTTTCTGTAAAATAAACTGCACAAATTCGACTTTCTGAGGAATTCTCTTAGTTTATGCAAACTCCTGGGCCTACTTTCTTAGCAATTTTACAGCTAAATTGATTGATTAATTTATTGATTGACTGTCCTCGTACGTCCCGCATAGGAACATAGGTACTTAGATGTTGATTTAGTTACACTTACTTCTCTACAGATGTCAGTGAGTGAGATGAGGACAGCACATCGCCTGATTGAGACTTCTAGTACGCAAGTAAGTTATTTCTCAAATGGTGAAGCATGGTTACATTTTGCTCAGAGACACTAATTTAGGTTTGAGGTTCTTTTAAGACCCCAACATTTTCATATGCGGAATCAACGGCTTTAAATCTCTCTCGGAGGACTTGTATCTTGGATTTTTCCTAAAAATCCATCGACCCCGGTCGGGTTTGAACCCGCTTCCCTCGGAATCAGAGACGAAGAACATAACCCCTAGACTACCGAAGCCGATACAACTAAATTGCTGTTTAAAAAATATTAATAATACTAGCTAATGCCTGGCGTGCGCTGTTTCCGCCTAAATAAATTAAATATGATTTTTAAATGTTCATTTCAGGTGTTTTAGAGCATAATAGTTGCTAAACACTAGACGTACCTGAAAATATGTACTGTATACACAAAATTATACATTGCGACAAACCAAACTGGCGATTTTCTAAGAGCCAATTATTTTAGGATTTCAGGTAAACCCCCGCTTCTAATGGTCAGATTTCGCTTAGTTTTGGATTATACGTACCTCGATTTATTACTGAGGGTTGTTTCCGATCTCTGAAAACGATTTGCCAAGTAGATTGTGACGTTGGATTGTGAGTCATCAGGACAGGAGCCAGCGAGGTGATCAAACCAGTCAGTGTGCTGCTTCCGTTACACTCGCGCGTGTGTTTCTCTCATAATGCCTAAGCAGATAGACCTGTTTTGGGAGGGGTATATTTCTGCCCTTTCCGACGCTAATTACAGTTATTCTGCGATTATTGAGGCTTGCAAAAAAACAATTTTGTGGTGTCAAAGTGTGGAATTAGCTCATGCTTAATAAAAAGGGAAAGGGTCTCTTGGGGTTAATTCCAAAAGGAAAAAAAAAAACAGGCAAATCCACGACCTGCTACTACCCGCACCCAGATGTAATCAGAAAGGTCAAGGCCCTTATCTCTGGTGGTAACCCTGCCACACAAAGGGTGATTGCGAACAGATTGGGAATATCCCTTAAAACTGTAAACACCATAATAAACAAAGATTTAAACGTGGAGACATGCCACAAAAGCAGGGTTCATAAATTATTGCCATGTCACATTATCGAACGCCGCACCTACAGCAGGAAACTCTATGAAAAGCACCTGGCAGGAGAAAAAATGGAAATTTTTTGTCACACTTGATGAAACATATGTTTATCTAGAAGACTGCAACAAACTCCGGGCAATTTACTATAGAGAAAGGAGTGAAACAAATTTTCAAAAGTGGTATGCCAAATGCAGAGAAAGTTTCTCCAAGGGATTTATGGTCATCGCGGGATATTGCTACAATGAAAAACTGACCATTCGTAGAGTAGCTAAAAAGGCCAAAATCAACTCCCAGTACTATCAGGAAGAAGTTCTCACACCAATTTACCGGACCGAAATCCCAGCTCTCTGTGGTACAGACAAAAACCAAATCTGCGTGCACCAAGACAAGGCCTCCAGTCACTCTTCAGGTTCAGCCCTGGCGTTCCTGGAGAGATTGGAGCAGGAAATTGGAATACATGCTATTCCATTCAGCAACATCCCAGTGAAGTCTCCTGATGCGTCACCGATGGACTTTTGTGCCTTTGGACTCTTCAAAAGGGAATGGGGAACAGGCGTCCTCAAACAATAGACGGTCTCTGGAAAGCGTGTAAAGAGGAGTGGGAACTTCTAGACATGGCTGTGCTGCGTAAGAGTCTTCTGCAGTGGAAACTCCGATGCTGAGCCATAGCTCGGGTGAAGGGCCATCAAATAGAGCATGATCGTTGGTGGTGACATGGCTTTTCTTAAGGTAAAACTTAAAAATCATATGTTATCAGAGATCAGAAACAACCCTCCGTACAATATCATATACTGAGTGTCATTGTGAAACGTCAAAAATTACGACCGTTAGAGCGACTTTTTTATTTTCGTTTCAGGTGAACTTCTACACCTAATTGTTTTAGAGCATAATATATAGCGGCTAAACTCTCGGCGTACTTGAAAATATGTATGTACAAATTGTTATGAAGATCCGTTGAAGGGTTTAGAAGTGACAAACACAGGCAGTCTGAATTTTTAAATATAGAGATCGGGGAGTCTTTGGTTTTGCAGTTTCTAAAGACCATATGTGAGTTTTATTGTTCGGAATCTTGGCTTGAATGATATTCTAAAAGGGTTCAACAGAGTAGCGCTATGTATGTAGATGAAATGGAACTGTCATCGACGTATACATTACACTTGAATGCGGAGGGATATGCTTGACATTTACGAGAAAAAGAGATGAATACATATGACGAAAACAGAACCAAGATACGAATATAAGTTGTAAAAATACAACCAAAGGAAGAATAATATATAGCTGCCAAGCTGTATTCACGGGTCATCGTCATGTCGTGGTCGATAGAGTCCTTTATCTTCCATTCCAGTGATCAGGATTCGATTCCCGACGGGCATAGGATTTTAAATATTTGTCATCTGTCTGGGGTTATATTCTGTCCTTACAGGTTCCAATTGTATTTGTTAGAAAGGATAAAGTAAACGAGTGCAAAACAAAATTAAACAAAGTAAATAATAAAAACCTTTTTTTTAAATAAATAGCGCTTCTGGCACTTTCCGAAAATGATTTGCAACGATAAATGTATAATTTACAAAATTAGCTGCCAAATTTAATGTGGAAATATCAGTTAACAAAACTAAAATTATGGCATTTCATGGGAAGGACCCCACACAAAGTAAAATCTGTCTCCAGAATAAAATTTTAGAGAGATCTAATCAATTTAAATATCTTGGATATTATCTCTCTATCTGGGATGAAAAGGATATCCCTGAAAAAATTACTAGTTACAATAAAAGTTTGGGAATTATTAATCAAGTTATGAAACCATCCCTTGTACAAAAAACAAAAGGTTACGTTTATATAACACTTTGGCTAGACCAGTGTTGACCTATGGTAGTGAATCATGGGCACTAAAAAGACAACATGAAAGCAGAATAACGGCTTGTGAAATGAGAATCATGCGCAGAACAGCGGCTTACACCAGATGGGATCGGAAAAGGAACACCAATAGCTTAAAAGAATTGAAGACTACACCAATTTTGGAATATATTAAACAGTACCAACTAAATTGGAAATTGAAAGAACGAGTTCAAATCGGATCCTCAAAGCTGTTTATAATTATATACCAAGAGGACGAAGATCTCTAGGTCGTCCTATGAAACGCTGGAGGGAAAAGTTTTTATAGGATCGTAACAGGCCTTGGCCTAATACTTGGAAGGAAGAAGAATAAAAAGAAGAAGAAAAAACTCAGTATAAACCAGGAGATTTTGGATATTTAAGTCTTAAATTGAAAAGGAATAATTTATTACTTTAAAATATGTATTACAAAAGTTTAACTTTGTAAATCATCTAAATAATTACTTATAACATTTAGTTTAAACATTGTCGAGTAAACATATAAAAATATTGTTTTATTTAACTGTTAATTTTTTAATAATTGTTTAAATAGATAACTAATTAACTAACGAGACTTTCGAATCCATAAGTTAATAGCTGCGCGGACATAAGCTCTCTACACATCCTCATTCTGAACTAATGTTTTCCAATCATCTCCTGCATAATCTACTTCCCTCAAATCATGGTTAATGTTATTTTCCCATTTCATTCTTGGTCTATCAACTGAGTGTTTTCCCTCTAGTTTTCTTACAGTAAGTTTCCATGCCTCTCTTTCATTCCCCATTCATGTCATATGTCCTGCCCATCGCTGTCTACGAGACTTAACTGTTATTGAATCCGATTTCCTATAAATATCGTGTAATTCACTGTTATGAAGTCTTCTCCATTCGCCTATCTGTTCATCTCTCTTTGGTTCAAACATTTTCATAAGAACTTTATTCTCAAATACTCGTAATATTTTCTCCTCTCTTAAAGTAAGAGTCCATGTTTCGCATCCATATAATATAATTGGGAGAATAACAGTTTTATAAATCATCAGTTATCATTTTTCGACAGAAGTTGGGATAAAGGTCACAGTAATGCATAATATTATTATTATTATTATTATTTTTTATTATTATTATTATTATTATTATTATTATTATTATTATTATTATTATTATTATTATTATTATTATTATTATTATTATTATTATTATTATTATTAATGGGATTGAAGAGGAGAGCTGAAGATCGAGCAAAATGGCTGGTAATTCTGAAGGAGACACTAAACTATAATTTATTGTAGTATATCCAAAGAGAAGTTCTGCTTCGCCAGACATGTGTAAATTAGGTAGTAACAATAGGTGTTATAGGTAAAAGAAGATAAAAAGTTATATTGTTTGTAAACTTGTGGACATGTAAATGATGTTGATTTGTTTATGCAGGTACGCTCCTCTGTCTGTGTATCGTGGTGTGCAATTTGCTGGTGATCAAAGTACTGTGCCACTTGGGCTGCAGAGGTACCAGGCGTCACGTTGTGTGGCGTCGTATCAGCAGGACGCGCTCCGTCTCCAGTGGCAGCAGCACCACCACCACTGGAGTCGTCAATGGCGGCGACATCACTTATTACAACAATGCTTCCACTCCAGAAGAAGTCGCTTTTGCCAGACTCATGGCAGTCCTCTGCATCGGCTTCGTCATCTGCTGGATGCCGCAAATGGTAAAATTATCTTTTGATTTTATAAATTCCAAAGTTGTGGTATTTAAAGGCACAAATATGATAAAAACCAAAATTGAAGATCACAGGGGGGGGACGTCACAAAAACCAAGAATTGATGTAACTTAATGTATGGACAGTCCTTGTTTTCCCAGCAAAACTTTAACCGTTTATTTCACTATGACTATATTTTTCCAATGTTTATCACTGTCAATTTAATTATTCAAAAAAATTCTTCCAGATGTCAGTGTTACATATATTTTCGTAATTTTGTGACATCATTTCTTTTTTCGCTTTTGTTTTAATTGTAGTCGAAAACATTATTTCAGAACAAGTCAATTGTATTCAATATTTGAGATGCAGTACACAGCGGTCTATGACTTCCTGTACCTCTCTCGGGGGGTAAGCGGGCCAACATCAGCGTTTTTCATTTCCGGTGCAACGGGATCTGTTAGAATCGGTTTTAAAATTACAATTTTCTTATTGTTTATTAAAAATAAAGGTAAAATCTCATGTACATAACCCCTCAATTCAAGCGCATAGTTTTGTCAACTTAAATTATAGTTAGAACAATCATTTAACATTGCCACAGAAGAAGTTGAAAATTATTTCAAAGTTTTAATTCACATTTTCACACAAAGAATAAATGCTCATTGTCGAGGCCACCTTCGAGAAACACGAATTTTTATGACAAGACACATTACTCACTCAGCATAAAATCTAAAAATATAGATTTACGAGGTTCAAGGTATTCTCGTCCCTGTTGTGGTCTAGGGGTAACATCATTGTCTCAGTCGCAGTGGGTCCGGGTTCGGGAAACATTATTTGGGTCAGAATTTTTCGGAAATTTTTCCTTGCCTGTTAGAAAATTGTTAAGGCCTAAATAATCCCTAACACCATCTGCCCATCCTAATCATCCATATCACACTCGCTATGTAGTACAAATGCACAAATGAGTCGTGTGTCTTGTTTTAATGTTTGTATTGTCTCGAAGGTGACTCTGCCATTAAGCTAATCACTCATCAGGGAGGCCTTCTATGCCATTGTGTAGTCAAAATAAAAGTATGTAAGTGATGCAGAATTTAAAAAGAAAAAAAAGTCAGTATCTTTGTGTGGTCAAATGATATATATATATATATATATATATATATATATATATATATCCACCGCTGTGGTCTCGAGGTATCGTGCTGCCTTGTCACGCAGCGAGCCCGGGTTCGATCCCCGGTCGGGACAGTTTCTCTGGGTGAGATTTTTATCGGGTTTTTTCTTCACCTGTAAGACAGATGTCAGGAAAACTTTAAGGCCCAAACAGTCCCCGAAATCATATGGCCATCATCATCATCCTTATCCTTATCATCATCATCATCATCATCATCATCCTTCACCGGTGAGGAAAGCAACGGGAAACTACCACACCTACAATTCCCTAGTAGACGTCTATAAATTCTACTTAACATACGTACTTGTTAAAAGAATGCCAGAGCAAAGATTGCCTAAACTTGTTATGAAATGGATCCCAATTGAAAGAAGGAAGAAAGGAAGACCAAAGAAACGTGGAAAGGTGTGCAAGCGGTTATGATTATCAGAGGATTGGAGGAAGAACAATGGATGGACAGAGAGGAATGGCGTTTGGTTTCCGGAAGACGGCGGCAGCTGTCATGATACCTGATGATGATGATGATGATGATGATGATGATGATGATGATATGTGTGTGTGCGTGTGTGCTCGCGTGTGAGTGCGCGCGTGTGCATGTGCGATGCAGAATTTAAAAAGAAAAGGGCAAAGATTCCATGTTATTATGTGTATAAAGTCCACCGCTGTGATCTCGAGGTAGCGTGCTGCCTTGTCACGCAGCGGACCCGGGTTCGATCCCCGGTCGGGACAGTTTCTCTAGGTGAGATTTTTATCGAAGTTTTTCCTCACCTGTAAGACAAATGTCAGGAAAACTTTAAGGCCCAAACGGTCCCCGAAATCATATGGCCTTTATCATTATCATCATCATCCTTCTCCGGTGTGGAAAGCAACGGGAAGCTACCACACCTACAATTTCCCTAGTAAAGCTGCAAGCATATCATGGAAATGCTATGATTGCAGTGAAGGACCTGCCTTCAGTATGAATTACTGTGGATGGATGTGTACAAAAAAAGTATATACTGGATATGTTATGTAAAATTTAAAAAGACAAGAATTCCCCCCTCGATTACCGTGATCCTGTAAGTCCCGGGACTGTAAAGGGAGAGGTTAAATTATAGAAAAGAAAGGACAGTTATTCTTCAATCTAATAAGGGCATAATATGAATGATTCTTAGATGTAATCAGGGTTCATTCATGCTTAACACGAATGTATAATTTGTTATGATCACAGACGGAATGATCCATTATATTGGCGCCTTTCATACTATATGTATCTTATAAAGGAGAATTTATAGCCATTTGAATGCGAAAAGCATCAGATCTCCATTCAAGAACAGTCGACTGACGTACAATCATTTCATTACAAAAACAAAAGCAACTCGCAAATATAAAATTGTCACGTTTAGTTCCCAGTACACGTACATTTTTCCAACAGCAGAAGCCATTCTATGAGAACCGATACGTGATTCGCTAATTTTTAATCACATTATTAACTTCAAGGCCATGAACAAGCACTCAAAAGGCCGCGAATTCCAATGCTCTTTATTTTAGCCCACCTCTCTCATTCAAATTATTTCGATCATACAGAAAATGTGAAATTAAGCTACTTTCGTTAGTAAACTATGACTACTAAACTGTTCTTATTACAACTGGTTAATCAAAAATACGTCTAAATATTGTAATAAATTCTACATAGACAGAACAAGCAGTAGTTTCGACATAAGATACAAAGAACACTTTAAAGATTTCATATACGCGGGAGGAAAATCCAGTTAACTAAACACGTCATCAAAGCCGGCCACTCTTACGATATTTCATAAAGAAAGAAATACGGCGATGGTAAATATATTAGAGGAAGTTGAAATTTTAAAGGAAGTAAACAATGATTTAATTTTAAATGAGAACACGCCCAACTCAAACAATCCTCTGTACAAAATAACAAAACAACAGTCAGTAGCTACCGACGACGCTGGAAGGCCGCTGATGTCAAAATCGTCGCAAAGTAACAACAATTAGTAGCACATATTCTGCTAATGATAGAAGCCAGTTTTCGAAAGGCCTACAGTTCTAAAAATTTAAAAAATAAATAATCTAGTTGACTACGGCACCTGCCAGGTGTATATTTTAATATTTTATTTTATGAGTACTTTACAGGGCCATTGATTATAATAAAAAAACATAATCATATACAGATTTTCTAATTATTAAAATTTCCAAGCTCATTGGGAATTAAAACCAGGCATGCTAACCAGCTGTGCTATCGCGGCGGTCTGATCGGTACTAAACATTGCAACTTCAATATAGGGTTTTTTTTAATTTGAGTATTTTCTTCAAATAAAAAACATTTATTGGGGCTTGTAAAATATATTCATCCTCTACATGGAAAATTTTTAATTTATTTTTGTTACACTCTGTATATTAGTTTAGTAATTAACTCACTGGCATTGTCATGGCTGCGCGGGCATAGGCTCTCCATACATCCCTATCCTAAGCTAATACTTTCCAATCATTCCCTAATTTTCCTCTCTTAAATCATAGTAAATGATAATCTCCCATTTCATTCCTGATCTACCTACTGGCCCCTTTTCCTCTTACTCTCCATGTCACCCTTACATTCCCCATTAGTACCAAATGTCCTGCCAATCACAGTTTGATGTTATTACAACTGGCTTCTCTAAAATATTATGTAACTCATTGTACTCCATTCACCTTCCTGTTTGTCTCTCCTTTATCCAAAATGTTGCTAAACAAGTTTATTTTCAAGTGCTCATATTATTTTCTCTTCCCTTAAAGTAAGAGTCCATGTATCACATATAACAGGAAGAATTATATATATATATATATATATATATATATATATATATATATATATATATATATGTCCACCGTTGTGGTCTCGAGGTAGTATGCTGCCTTGTCTAGCAGCGGGCCTGGGTTCAATTCCCGGTCCAGACAGGCTTCTCGGTGAGATTTTTTTCGGGGTTTTTCCTCACCTGTAAGACAAATGTCATGAAGCTTGGAGCCCAACGGTCCCCGAAAATCATCCGGCCATCATCATCATCATCCTTATCATTATCATCACTATCTTTCACCAGTGTGGAAAGCAACGGGAAGCTACCACACATATAATTCTAGTAAAGCTGCAAAGCATAACATGAAAATGCAGTGAAAGACCTGCCCTCGGGCAGAATTACTATGGATGTATATATATATATATATATATATATATGTAAAACAATAAAAATTTAAGAATAGGTACAAAAGTAAGAATTTATAAATCTGTCATAAGATCAGTTTTAGCATATGGTTGTGAATGCCGAACAGAAACTAAAAAAAAAAAACAAAACAAATTAATGAAACAACCGAAATGAAATTTTAAGGAAAATCATAGGAAAATTGCTGAGAGAGAAAATTCGCAGCTCTATTATTAGAGAAGAATGTGAAATTAAACCTGTAAACCTCTGGATAAATGATAGAAGACTAATTTGGAACGATCACATAGAACAGTATATGGAGAACAGTAATTAGTGAAGTAAGTACGTGACTGGACACCTCAGCAGAAAAGGCCATTAGGAAGACCACAATTACGATGGGAGGACGTCACCATACCCTGGACCTGAAGTGAATGAACATGCAACAAGCTGCCAGCTTTCATGCATAGAGGAAGAAGAAGGAGAAAAAGAATGAAAAACAAAAGGAATTAAGACACTTACACAAAAGAACACTCTAGAAATATTAAAAGTGGTGAAATTGAGAAATCAGCAATTGCTGCTCATAGTTTGCTAGAGAATCATGAAATTGAAAAAGAAACTAAACTCTTGAAACATTTGGTGAAACCCTTGGATTTGATGGTTTGGGAAAATATGTACATCCATAAATTTTTAAATTCCCACGAGCAAGATTTGATTTCTAAGTTCATCAAATCAATACTAAATGGTAGTTTAGAAGATGAAGGTGAGGACAAAAATTTCACACAGTCACGAGGATGGCAGAAGATAGGAAAAAACAATATTTTTTTTGTTCAGTACTCCAGGTTGTCATTTCAACATTTCTGGTGTTCTCTCCTGGCATTGGCTTACTGTATATCTCGGCAGATAAGACGATAGTTGAACCATAAAAAAATATATATATATATATATTAGTTTAATTTTTTTAATGTAAGTTGGGATGACAAGTGTCTCTGTAATGTATAATACAATATGATTTCAGAAATGATCATACATTAAAATTCTCTTTGCACCTCAATCCTGTTTTCAATTATTGTTCCTAAGCATTTCAATTCTACCAACCGGCTCTATCAAACTCGTAGGTTCATTTCAATTCTGGTGCTTCTTCAAATTATATTAAAAGTGAGTGGATTATAATTCTGATGGCAGATAAAGACAGTTTCTCTGCCCCGCTGCATTGCCCAATTAAGTCGTCTCAATACGCCAATATGCCCAATCTTCTCAATCTTTTCATTTTCATTTCCGATTGAGGGTCTTTCCACTTTTCAGCGGTTGCCCTTTTACCAGCCGGCTGCTGGCCCTTCACATCCACATGTGTCAATCACAGAGGTAGATGATCAACAGCCAGTGTAGGGGTGACATGTGGTTAGCATGTCGAGTCCCCCAGCCGTTATCGCTGGTTCCTCAACCTGGAGCCGCTACTTATTGTAGCTACCCAATTGCCTCACGATGCTGGGTGGGCACCGGTCCCATACTGGCCGAAATACCATGAGAAAATTCCTTC
Source organism: Diploptera punctata (assembly GCA_030220185.1). NCBI lineage: Eukaryota > Metazoa > Arthropoda > Insecta > Blattodea > Blaberidae > Diploptera > Diploptera punctata. The sequence goes on along the minus strand of JASPKZ010008362.1, from coordinate 727,026 downwards.
CCCCATGGAGACTCGAACCAGCGCAAGTCCCGTAGCTCTGCGCCAAGGTTTCTTACCTTATCCGCTCGGCTTCAAATTGTTCTCCAGATCATAAATCCATCTAGCCCTTGGTCTTTCCTTCAGTCATCTTCCATCTGGTTCCCACAACAAGGTTATTTTAAGTAATCTTTCATCCAGTGGCTCTTCAGGAATTGTATTATATCATCTTCTTTAATTAGGAGATCAAATTTGCTTTCTTTTTTCACCATCCCCCCCTCTCTCTCGTTGCCACAACAGGCCTGTAAGGCACTTTGCCTTCCAGCCAACTGGTGATCTTATATCACAGTTGTTAACCACAGTGGTAGAGTCATTCACTCTGTATAGGGGTAACATGTGGTCAGCAATTCAGGTCCCCCAACATTTATAACTGGCATTTAGGTGAATCTGTTATGCCAAGTCTGTGTAGATGTTTATTCAGGCAGTCATGTCCCGTTAGCAGTCTGAATATTGCTACTGCAGATTTTGTTTGTAATGTAGTAATGTCATAAGCTTGTAGATTTTCCCATTCCTTTCCAGATGTTTTGGTGGTGTATTCTTCTCTAAGTTTATTGATATATTTATTTGAGATAATTCTTTTGATAGAGTGAAAGGAAACTGGAGTAGAAGTTGGGTTCGAAACAATTTTGTTACCCTTCTTGGCCAGAAAATCGGCTATTTCATTGAAAGAAACCATCTCCTCCGTTGTCCAGCTTTTGTAGAAGAGACCAGCCTTTCTGCTAAATATTGGAGTGCAAGAGAGTGAATGATTTCATTATCAAGTGCTCAACATTAGATACCAACCAACCAACATTTATAACTGGTATTTTCTCAATCTGGGAACCCTACTTATTGTAGCTACCCAAATTGCTTAACCTACAGGATGGGCACTGTTCCCATACTGGTGAAATTCTATGAGAAATGTCTTCTCTCATGGAGACTCCAACTAGCAAAATTTATCATTAAGACATGATGCCTTAAACCACTCGGCTACAGTACTGATCGAATTGATGGTTCATTAATTTTTTTCCACGTGCTATCAGATCTTCATTGTCATCAGTAGCAGCAGTACCAGTCGATTTGAGCCTCAGAACCCTCTTCCAAGCATCTCTGTCTCTAGCAACCAGCTGCCACCCTTCAATTCTCAACGTCCTCAGATCCTCCATAATTCCATCCATCCAATGAAGTCTCGGTCATCCCACATTCCTTTTTTCCCTCCAAATTTACATTCTATGCTATCTGATCTTATTTTCCCAAAAAGAAATTGTTAAAAATTTTATACGGAGTGAATCATAAATAAGGCTATTCGTTTGATCGCGTTGTGTAATGAAAATATTACCATTACAGGAAATATGAAATTACCGTTGGAAAGGCAATTATTCAAATTACAACAATGGAATAAAACAAAACAGTGTAGAACTTACGTCATTAGTCAAAATGGTGTTGAATATGCAACAGCAAATTACAATTGCTGCATGGGCAATAATGTATGCTAATGATCGTGAGGCTGCAAGACGGGCAAGACGTGAGTTTAACGTAGCATTGCAGCCGTCGACTGTGGGGAAGTGGAGAAAACGACTGCTGGAAACGGGAAGGATGCAGAAAATCAAACCACCTGGAAGGCCTCGCATTAGCACGGCCAGCCCGATCCCCTGACCTCACAGCGTATGAATATTGGTTGTGGGGTTATTTGAAGGAGAAGGTTTATGCCCGGAAACCTCAAACGTCGACATGCTGAAATTAGTGATTGAGGAATAAATTAGAACTATTCCTCTAAACATGTATCATAACGCAGTGAATGACTTCCCAAAGTGTTGCCAATTATGCTTGGATGTAAACGGCGAACAGTTTGAAGCAGTGACTTGCTTAGTGTAAATGATTTGTTTTGTTTTGTTCTATTGTTGTAATTTGAATGATTCCCTTTCCAATGATAACATCATATTTCCTTTAATAATAATATTTTCGTCACAAAATGCTATCAAACGTACAGCCATATTTCTGAATCACCCTGTACTTAATAGTTTTCAAATAATTGTTCATCTTTAACTCTTAGTCCAGGTCTCACATTCATAAATAACTTTGAATAATGCAACTTTATTTTTAAATTTTTACTCAATATTGTAGGCTTCATTATATAGAATAATTACAAATATTATTCATCACATTTTAATTGATTGTACAAACCAAACTTAGTAAATTTAACAATGAATAATACATTGAATGAAAGAGAAACTCTAAAAGTTTACTTTTACTTTTACAAGTGTTCTATGTGGCTTCCTTTGGTTACACGGCACACGTCTAAGCATTATTGAAGTTCATTGTGGTGAATGTGACTTATCTTCGTTACAGTAGCCTCCTAGATCCCCGACCTGACGGTTTGTGACTTTTTCTTTGGGGGTACATAAAAGACAAAGTGTATGTACCACCACTGCCAGCAACTTTGGTTGAGCTCAGGGAATGCATTACACATGCATTTACGACGATTACCAGGGATATGCTACTCTGCATATGGATAAACTTCAATATCGCTTAGATGTGTGTCTTGTAACCAAGGATAGTCACATAGAACACTTATAAAAGTAAAAAGAAAACTTTGAGAGTTTCTCTTTAATTTGATGTATCATTCATTGTTGTATGTGTTATAGTTGGTTTATACAATCAATTAAAATGTGATGAATAATTTGTAGTTGCCCTTTATAATTATAAGTACAATGGCATATGTTTCTTATCTATTAAAGTTAAATAAACTGTGTGTTGTTTTTTTTAGGTATCAATTCTGGTTGCACAGTGGGCAGAAGATTCTCTTGTAAACAAAATGCTGGGTAGAACAGCTGATGGACTAATAATGCTGCATTTTACACTGGATCCATTCATCTATGTGCTACTTCGCTGTCAACGTCGTCCATGCTTCCCAAACATTCTTAAATTAATTTGTCATACATGCTGGTCACAGTCGGGTGGAAACAGTCACCCCACTTCTCTTGCCATGACCGACCATGAACACTGTCCTAGTCTTGAACCTGATGAAGCCAGAGTCAGCGCCGCTGCAGTGTGAAATGATCTCAGTACTATTGTACTCAATCCAGGAATCACTTGGTAAACAATTGGATGATTCAGAGAACAGGTAGACCAAGATCAAAAACTGAGCGAGGTCTCTTTCATTAAAAACCTGATGTAAAATAATTTTAACTACATTTCCCCCTGGTCGGCACGATGGACTAGTGATTATGTTCCTTGCCTCTGTTCCTGAGGATCACAGTTCAAACCTGGCCGGGGTCGATGGACTTTTTTTAGGATGGAAAACCCCAAGGAGCATGTCCTCTTGGAAGGATTTTAAGCCATAGGTCCCAAGTCTGAAGATTTTCAGGCTCATAAAAGATTATTAAGCCTGAATAAATAAGCCTCTAAGCAAAATTTACTGACCTTCTCCATCTTAGTAATACCTTAGTTACCTACTAGATGTTTCATTGGATCACTATATTGACCGTATACTATTGATGATATCTTTAGGGTAGGGTGTCCATAATAGTTTCAATGTAAAAGGGGACATGTACAAAAAATTAAAGGAAAAATCATTTTTAAAAAAAGGTGGGACATTAACAAAATATTTTAAAAAATAGTTATTTTCTTTTTACCACGACACTGTTGCCAATACAAATTTAAAAGAATCAATCATTCACAAATCAAAACCACTAAAGTCATTGTTTATTATGTTTAAAAACATTTATTTATCACTGCAAGGCACATAAAAATCCACTAACTAAATCTCTTTCACCCAAGTTAAAATTGTATTTCTCCACCGCCAAAGTACCAGAATCAGCAAAAAATCTCCGACATTGGCTGCGCTGACCATGGATTGACAATTTGAAAAATGTACCAGTTATCAATATATGAGAGTAAAAAATAAAGATTATAGACCAAACAGTGCATCGTGGTCACACAACTGGCGCTTTCTAACATTCATATTTATAATTACATAGTAAAGAACAAAACGAAAGGTGCCATTCATAAATACGTTAGCAAAGCATCATCCCAAAAGCGGGACATTTGAGCATCCTCAAGAAAACTTTTGGGACAGCAGGGCCTTTTTGCAAAAAAACAAGACTGTCCTGGGAAAAAGGGATGAATGGACACCCTACTTTAGGGAAATAAGTGTAACAAAATTAACTTGGTCTAGTAACTCCTAACAAAGAAGAAGCTGAAGCTCAATGTTGGGCTGTCATGTCATTGTAAATGTAAATTTATCCCCATGAGACCAGTCTCATGGTCATGTGGTCAGAGCTTTTGACTTCAATTCATGAGGTTTAGATTAAATTTCCAGTTAGACCACATTCATTTTTCTTCATCATCTTCTCTCTCCCAGAATTATGTCATTGATCTATTTCCATATTAAGACATTGATTCCTTCCATCTTGTTATGGGATGACCATTTCTTTTCTCTTTGGGTCTGTAGTTGAATAAAATTTATGTAATTCTATTTAGTAACATTCTTTCATTGTGTTTAAATCAGTTACTTCTTGATATAATATAATAAATTTGGGAATTTTTACGTTATGAGGTTTTCTTAATAAGAATCAAATTAATCATTAATTCTTCTTACCTCATACATCTATGTTTTTTAACACAGAATTGCAGTATCAGAAAAACATCTTTTCCATCCTCAATTGTTTTCAGCTGAGGATGGAAAAGATGTTTTTTTTTCTCATACTGCAGTTCTGTGTTTAAAAAAAAACATAGATGTATGAGGTAAGAAGAATTCACAATTCATTTGATTCTTGATATATAAATTTTGTATATAAGATTGGATACAGATATTTCAAATGCTCCTAAGGATTTTTCCATAAAGAGAATTATTCCTAAGGTCGCTCATGGTCTGGAATTTAGATTAAGTTTAGATTTAAAAACTCTCATGGTGCTTCATTCTCATTTATCACCCATCATATCATTGGGATAATATTACTCCATCTTCCAGGTGCACCAAACTTAGAAGTTGGTTACAATTAATCCAAATCCCAGGAGAAATATCCAGAAATGTTGTAAGATAATATGGTGGCATTGGTCAAAAAAGAATTCACCGCAATAATTATACTTTAAGATTTAGACTGGTATTCAAGAACCAAGCTTTCCACGAAGAGCGACACTCAGCCCATCTCTCCAGGGCTAATTATGTGGGTCATGCAGAATGTACTCCAACTGGCCCACTCTATTCAACATCATGTGCTAACAAATATGCCGAGTTTCCCTTTTGTCAGCTGGGCTGTAGGTGCCAGGTTTTTTAAATGTAAAGTACTATGCCATAATATATAATATAAACCTATATAATGTTGGTTGGTATCTAATGTCGAGCACTTGATAATGAAATCATTCGCTCTCTTGCACTCCAATATTTAGCAGAAAGGCTGGTCTCTTCTACAAAAGCTTGGAGTACAATAAACTAGTTGTAACCGTTTAGTAGTAGGCACCACATGTGGTGGTTACGTCACCCATAGAGAGAAAGTAGGTATAGGAAGGAAGGAGAAATGAACCCCTAGGCCTCGAGTACTCTAATACCATCAGGGTCAAAAGAAACAAGAGGTCAGTCAAGGGAGACTGGATAGAAAAGTTGAAAGAGGGAACTGGTATGGGGAGGAGAAGTAATACCAATTCGGTCAAAAAAGAAAAACTCACCAAGCTGACCAGTGCTTGTTGGTGAGTAGCCCTTCCCTTTCGTTCATCATGCATAAGCATGATTACTAACAGCTGCACCACGAGAAGGTGAGGGATTGGACACTAGGTTACTGTCCAGGTCGGTTCCTTTAAGCCTTCGATGGAAGGAATTAAAGGGTCTCCTCTCTGTTAAAAACAGTAGCCTTTCCACAGCCACCTATATAATGTATAATTTACTATCTACATGCCATGCTAAATTGAATTGAAACTCACTATTATACATTTATTTGAAGGTTAGACGGTGTTGCTTCCACTTGTAAAGATCCCAGGTTCGAATTCAGCACAGTGTCTTCATTGAAATTCTTTATCACTATCACTAAAACATTTATCCTATTGAATAATTTTGATGGCATCATCACTAAACACTCATCATATTAAATATTTTTGAGCATTTTTTAGGGTCCTGGGTTCGAATCAATTTCAGTCAAACAGCTGTTGTATGCCACATGTTTCGTCTGGCACGACACACCCACTACTGCCACTCACACCCTGTTCATTTAGGTCTACATCACTTGCTTTACTATTTACAGGCTTAGATTGTAATAATATTCTCTTAGAAACAGGAGTACTATCACATTCGTCAAACAAATAATCATTTGATGAACTGTTACTATTACTTTAATCTTCTGATAAAACTGACACAATAAACTCGCGTATTATATTTTCGTCATCTTCGAGACATGAATCACTGTGTTTCACCGCATGACCTACCCCTTGGTCAGGTATCTTTTCAACTAAAAATAAAATAAATAAAGAGAAAATCCTGAAATTGCAACATTCCATAGCCAAAAAAAGACCTTGAAACATGAATATACACCCTCTTTAGAAAACTCTTTTACCACCAACATGTACCGTTATTATGTAAGGGGTGTGCAAAGTATTGCTAAGAAAGGATGTACAAACACAGAACGAAAAATAATTTTAGTAAATTGAAGTAAAAACTTCCGGAAAAAAATTTAAAATAATAAGATTGAAAACCGGAGCTTGCCAGGTGTGGCGTACCACTGTATACACACTTTCACCGGTGCATGCCGGGTATGGCGTACAAAAGATTAAAAAAAGTTTCTGAACAATTGAAAGGTGAGAGCCTCAGCTTATGGAAGACAGAGATGGCATGGCCTAGAGAGCTTAGTTCTTGAATATCAGCCTAAATCTAAAATGAAATTGCAATGTTTTGAAATACTCCCTAGAATTAATTCTGAATCAATAACTTTTAACAAACATGATATGCTCTGAACCATCCAATTATTGTGTCCAACCCAGCTATCTGTTTGCTAATTAACATGAATGTGGTGGGTGCTTCTCATGTTACAGATTCAGTTTTTTATAATGCACAGAGAAAGTGATATAATTGTGCAGATTTTAACTCTTTGTGCTAAAGATAACAAAAAGTCTTATATGTTTTGGGTCATAAATCTATGGTTTTCCCAGAAAAAAAAATTGTAGAGAAGTTAATTGGTGAATTACTTTAATGATGGTGGATATTGATCAGGCTTTTCACACAGTCCATAGGATACATGAAATGGAACAACTTCTTTTCTTTGGTATTTTTTTATCCATTTTTCTGATTTGGTATAAATTAAAAGATACAGAATTAAATAAACTTTTTTATCAATATTAAGAGAAGAATTGGTTACATTCCATTGGGTATATTTATGTATTTTGTTGAAAAATACTAAAGGAAAAATTAATACCATTTCATTTATATGCTGTGTAAAATGAGGCCAATATTCAACATCGTTATAAAGTAATAACTAATACATTTATGCACAATATTTTTTTTGAGAATACCATTCCGATCCAAAGTCCACATGACTTTTTTACTACAATTTCCACAAGAAATGTATTATTAAAATAATTTGTAATTAAAATCTGCCACTTATATTTCTTTCATTCTGTATTATACCATATGATTTAAAAAAGAGTTCATATACACAGCTGTATTTATGTATGGGCCAACATGGGTCATGGCCCAAAATGACAAAATTGTTGGGAGACATGATAAAAGTATTAAAGTATATTCCAATTGATATAGACGGTAAGAACTGAACATGTCACCAGTCCTCAACTGCATTTCTAAGAATCAACATAGGGTAGCACGGGGCTATTTCACACATTTCAAATTAAAAGTTATATAACCTTCGGGAAACATTTTTCAAGGAAAATAAAATATTTATTTATTATTACTGAGATATCAATACATGTATACACAGTATTTAAAAACTCATAAGTGTTAACACTAATAAACAAGAAATATAAATCTGACACATGACGTGGCTTAACATTATGAACTTAAGTGGGGCTATTTCGCACAGACAGGGGGCTATTCCATCCACATCTTAACATTACAAACATTTACCAAACGTGAATTGTTTCTTGCCAAAGGCACCAAGACACACGTCATGAAACCATTTTAAACATTTCTGACATCTGATCCACCTCTCCCATACATTTTGACTTTTCTGTAAAATACCTTATACAAAAAAAAAAGAACACGGCACATCATCTTCCTCCACATTCACTGTTGGCTAAAGTGGAAGTGGATCGTCTTCATATGATGAGTAATGTGTGTTTCTTTTATTTGCATGTCTTCTTCAATCCACTTCATGTAAGCTCCTTTAGATTTATATGTGTAAACCGTCTGTAACATTTTAATAAATAACTTCTGATAGTTTACTCATATTTTTATGGAAGAATAATATCTTAAGAAGTGTACGGAATAGCCCCCGTTATTCTGTGTGAAATAGCCCCCATTTACTACATTATAATAAAGCTGTATAATTTCATAACCACTTATAATTTCTAAATTTAATTAACTGATCTGATAATTGCAAACATTTACTATAAATTGGCACAGTAATTATTGCTTTACATCAATCTATATAAAAATTATAGCTTAAACAGTGAGATGTATAGACTATTCAAGCAGGTATATGGCTCAAATAATACATACCAGATTGACAAAAGCTTCACTTACAGCAACACAGAACCTTTCTTTGAAACAAGTAGATGACGACTGAATACCAGACAGACAGGGGTTGAAAAGAAGTGGTCATTTGTCCTTGAAAATTCCAAAGGTATCCAGGAAGACACAAAATACTTAAAGTGTGCAAAAAAAACCATGTGAGAAAAAGCCCTGCGTTACCCTAACTGAAAAGAGTACATCATGAGAATGCGTTCTTTCAGGTTCTCTAAGGCAATATAGTAGAGCATCATTTATATCCATAACAATTGGGGTCAATGAGTGTTCAGATAACTGATCATCTGTGAAAACAAATTGTACCAGATATCATGGGAGCAGTATGAAAAAATAAACATTGATATTAAACAAAAAAAATTCAAAATGGTCATTAAAGTGGGCCTACAACTTAGGAAAATAAGTCTTTTGAGACTTATATTTGAAGAGAAAAATTATATGCTCAGACTGAGGTTTGATCCCAGGATCTTTGACTTTCTAAGCCAATGCTCTACCACTGAGAAACTCCAATCTAAATGCAAATTTCTCTCTTATACACTGTTAATTCCCAACAGCCGAATGTTACAAGCATTTGCTAGATCATGCAAATGGCGGCTTCTTGTTTAAGAAGACATTTATTGGGAATTTAAACACTACTTTAGAAAGCCAGTAGAGCTTCTTTTGATGTTTTTATGATTAATAATTTATCCTTCAATGAGAAGTGTTAAATTAATAATAAAAACATTTTTTGAGACTTGTTTTTTTAGTGATAAATCTCTTAACATTTTAAAGACAACAATTAGACAGTATTACATTCTTCTTGTTATTCTAATCACTACAGTTCATGGTACAGAACTTCTACATGGCATGCATGCAAATTTGAATTTGCCAACTGGAATGCTTTTGGATGATCAGAATTTGGATAATCAGTTCTCTACTGTATTGAAATATAAGTGTTCACTGAGATGCCTCTTGAAAAGATGGCATGAAAACCACTTTCTTAAGACATAACAATTATTTTAGGATGAACACTTGATAAGATTTATAAATGAGTTGGATAATAGTACATTACAATGTGAGGTTGGAAAGTGGTTTTTTACAGAAGTGAGGAAAATGTTTAAAAACTGAGTGATAGCGAAGTTTTTAATTTCTGAGATTCTGTAAAACACTTCACAAACCGTGCGTTGTACATTATTTTTTGCATGATGGTGTTTTCAAAATAATAAATAATAGTAATATAATAACATCTTTGTTGGAAATATTTGTGTTCATTATAAACAACTGACTAATGTTAATAGTGTGGGCAATGTTTATTAATTGAAACTACAGCAGGCCTTGACACTAATCAGTTATAAAATGGCGGCAAGTGCGTATTTATTGTTTTATATTGTTTCAAATACAGTTCAGTTCATTTAAAATGCAGTGATTTGTTTCATATAATGTATATTAACACTACCTTTTGAATATATTTTTATATATACATTATACATAGTACACATAGAGGGCAGTGGTTTTACTTCCCACATGTGGTTTGTAATATGTAATAGTAGAGTATAGTTATTTAGGTTGGGAACCCCGAAATGTAGGAAGTTGAACTTTCAATCATGATCGCCATTGCTGTAAGTATGACAAAATGCACTATCGCACAAAATATGTTTTTACATCTCACCTCATAAAGTTCCATGTTTTCACGATACTGGTTTCAAAGGCCATTTGCCTTCATCTTCTGCCAAACTCCAACTATTGAAACTTTGCCATTTCCACTATCTTTCAAACTGCCATCTGGTGCCGATTTTGTGAACTTGGAGATTAAATTTTGCCTCACCGGGAAGATGAAGGCAAATACCCATTGAAATCCATACAGTGAAAACACAGAACTTCATGAGGTGAGATATAAAAACATTTTATCCAACTCATTTATAAATTGAAAATGACTTCATAGTGTTGCTTCCCACTGTAATTTGATTAAAAAAATTTATAGGATGATGATGATGCAATTAATCCAGTCCAAATGATTATTTTGTAAGATATGTTTTAAAATACTGACTTTAACTGTAAAAAATAAGAGAAATCATTAGAATCTATCTGACATAAAAACATATTTTCATGGTTATCAACAGTTAAGATTCTAGATTAATAAGTTAATATCTATCATGGATAATTTGAATGTTGTCTCATGTAAACATCTTGATATAAGAATCAAATGAATCGTGAATTCTTCTTATCTCATACATCAATTTTTTTAACACAGAACTGCAGTATCGGGAAACATCATTCCCATTATCAGCTGTTGTCATGACTGTCAATTTTTCATTATGCTGGTAATTTTCTAAACTGCCATACTGGTGTTTGATTTGAACAACTTTGTAATCAAATTTGGTTCATCCGGTAACTCAAAATTCATGGTTCTAGAATGGTTTTTTTGAATGTATATCTTTTCCCAAACTGTTAATTCCAAAAGTTTAGATAGATGTTGGGAAAAGACATACATTCAAAAAAAAAAACATACTAGAACCATGAATTTTGAGTTTCTGGACAAACCAAATTTGATTACAAAGTTCTTCCAATCAAGACCAGATGGCAGTTTAGAAAATTACCAGCATAATGAAAAATTGACAGTTGTAACAACAGCTGACAATGGAAATGATGTTTCCCGATACTGCAGTTCTGTGTTAAAAAACATAGATGTGTGAGGTAAGAAGAATTCATGATTCATTTGATTTTTATTAAGAATAATGTAAAAATTCCGAACATTATATATGAAACATCTTGATATTTTATAACCAATGTGTCAGGTCTGAAGTGGAATGAAAATTATCTTTGATGCACTATATTCACTCAGGATTTTAATCTTAAAAGTGGTACAAATAATGTTGTCAATTGGACAAACTTAAAATTATAGTGAAATTGGAGCAAGTTTAATTTCTCTTAAACTTAAATGAAATGGTGCTAGCAACAAATATACCTCTGCACCTATTTATCCATTTTTTATGATGTTACAGTATGCAGATTTTGCAAAATATTAAATTTTTCTATTTACAGTAGAACATCATTTAGATTAAATAAAGGGCAGACTATTTCAGATAACAAGTATTTTTGGATAATTCATGAAAACTACTTAATATTTTTTTCTATTATGAATGGAAGAAGTACCTTGTGTAGTTGTTCCAATTTCTTCAATTGACTATTATAAAAAGATCTCCAGCCATCTCTGTCCTTCCAAGTTTTAGTTGCATGTATTTTTGCCCATATTTGATCTCTAACTTCAATATACTGTATTACCTAATTTGGTCTAATGATATAGTTCTGGTTCTTCACATTGCTTTCTTCCATCTTTGTTTTGTCTGGAGCATCTTTTTGGTAACCATTCTACCAATATAACTTAACATGTCCACTCAAAAATCTATTTCCATGTATTGTTAATTTCCTCTATTTTTAATTCATCACATATCACATGTTTCTGATTTATTATTTTCTTGTTTTTACTAAAATTCCTCTGAAAAATTTAATTTCCATAACTGTAATTTTACTATCATAAGATATATTTTATAGATGTCAACTTCACATTATTATTTTTAATATCCTTGTTTCTCGATAAATTCTTGACTAAATAAAAATAAAATTTTGATGTTTTTTAAATTCCTTCTTTTATCTCATTTTGAATGTTTCCTTTTTTTTCTTTTTTTTTTTAATGCTGTCAGTATAAGAAAATGTATAAACTTATTTTTTATATGCAATAATCAATTACATAGAAAGCATAGTTAGTGCATTCTTAAAAGATTGTTCACATTCTTGTAGAGTCATTCTGTGAAATGAAAACAAAATGGGACTCTACCGTTCATACATTATATATGGAGGAAAATTTGAAAATTTAATTTTCCTTTGCTCCATTTCAGTTTAGCCAGGTTCAGTTAAATGGAGTTATACTGTGTCTTACTTGTTAAATTTAATACTTTAAACTTGAAGATAGCTATTTTTACATGTGGGTTACAGTAAGAGAGAATTAAATGAAAAATAATTTCTGGGTAACCCAATGTTCAGATTGAATCTAGCATTTCATCCCAGACAGTGAAGAGTTGGAGATTATTTCTGATTTTTTCATGTAATATTAATAAAATAATTTTTTAAGAAAAAGTTGTAAAAAATGGAGAATTTAATAAAAAACAAGTGTAATATGTAATTTTTAAAGCTGTCATTTCAAAATGTACATAAAGTGTTGTGATGTTGCTTTCATCCTGCTCGCCTTATAACAAGAACAAAAATAATAAAATTTGATATCCTGATTATGATTATTACATGTTAATTATTCATAGAATATTTTTTGTAAATTCCTATTAATTAATATTGTATGTTGAAATAGATCAGTCATAATACTCAAATAAAGCTCTCTATTAAATTGTCTTATTTATTAACAGAAAGTCTCAATTGTTTTTGATTTCTAATACAACTTTTGTTTTATGTTTTTAAATGTGTCGTGCTTCTAGTTTCTTCCCTACCCCCTAATACCATGTGGCAGTCGTGTCAATCTTGGAGGACCAGTGATTACTAGGGTACAGGTTTTTTTGTGCTGAAGTTATTCCAATACCAATATAAAGAGAAATAAGACTTATTTTGTCTTGGTTCCACATACAAATACTAGGGCATTTAATAAGTAATGACAACATTGGTACAATGGAAGACCCTAATGCTAACCAACCAGAAGGCAGATACAATTTACGAAGTAATGGACTGCGCAAAGAACACATCGCGGATAAATGTGTAAATAGGGCAGGTAGTCAACAAAATTGCCAGTCTCAAGACAACCCTTGAGGATGCCGGACGCAGTCTCTGGCGAAACGTCGGGGAACTACAAGCCTCAAGACCACAGCCAACAGCCCGAAAATCTTCTACAAGATCATCATAATAACTCCGGCCTTGAAAGCCTAAGTCAATATAATGGCAACAGTTGTAAATCAGCTATCCTGGTAGTGACCATTGTAATCTTGTAGTTTGTTGAATAGTCTTAATTGTATAAATGTGTAATATTCAAAGTCTCGAAATAGCAATATTTTGTGAATATGTTCGCTGTTTCTCACATGTAGTAAGTATTACCGCCCTAAAAAGATGTTCAGTAGATTTTGTTTAGGAGGTGGAATTGGGAAGTACTCGAACATCCACCAAATTCACCAGACATGAGCCCTTGTGACTATAACTTCTTCACAAAGATCAAAGAATTTAGGTAGAATTTTTTATCACTCACCTCATATTGTTCAATATGAGGTGAGTGATAAAAAATGCTACCTAAATGAATATACCTCATAGTGTGAATTCCTAAAATAAGTAAAGATCAAAGAACTTCTATGAGGCATTCAATTTCAATCAAAAGTTGATGTCCAGAAAGCTCTAGATTGATGAGATGAAAGAAATATCCTGAAATTATACTGCAGATGAAATGCGCCACCTTCCAAGGATTTAGCAACGTAGCTGAGCGGTTAAGGTAGGAAGCCTTGGCGCAGAGCTACGGGACTTGCGCTGGTTCAAATTTCCATGGGGGAAGAAATTTTCTCATGGTATTTCGGCCAGTATAGGACCGGTGCCCACCCAGCATCGTGAGGCAATTGGGTAGCTACAATAAGTAGCGGCTCCAGGTTGAGGAACCAGCTATAACGGCTGGGGGACTCGACATGCTAACCACATGTCACCCCTACACTGGCTGTTGATCATCTACCTCTGTGATTGACACATGTGGATGTGAAGGGCCAGCAGCCGGCTGGTAAAAGGGCAACCGCTGAAAAGTGGAAAGACTCTCAATCGGATCGGATAATTAACTTGACAAGTGACTATAAATGAAGTTCGTAATGACAGAAGTAACCTAAATAATTTTTTGTGATGTTACAGCATTGTTGCCACTACTTATCGAATGCCCTAGTATACACCATAGATTCACATACTTATTTCATCTACCACCCAATTTGAGAAACAAAATTTTTCTAGTGCCCACTGAAATTTTTTAACTTACAATCTGTTAACTGTTAAATTGGCAATGTATCCTATAACATAGGCTACATAACTAACTTACTCACTGGCACTATCAAACCCGTAGGTTCATGGCTGCGCGGATATAAGCGTGGACATCCCTATCCTGAGCTAATGTTTTCCAATCATTCCCTGTATAATCTACTTCCCTCAAATCATAATTAATGTTATTATCCCACCTCATTCTTGGTCTACCAACTGGGCATTTTCCCTCTAGCTTTCCTACAAGAATCTTCCATGCACATCTTTCATTCCCAATTTGTGCCACATGACCTGCTCATCGCAATGTACGAGACTTAACAGTTCTTATTATATCTGGCTTCCTATAAAGACCATGTAGTTCACTATTGTGTAGTCTTCTCCATTCATCTGTCTGTTCATCTCTCTTTGGTCCAAAAATTTTCCTAGGAACTTTATTCTCAGATACTCGTAATCTCCTTTCCTTCCTTAAAGTAAGAGTCCATGTTTCGCATCCATATAATATAACTGGTAGAATAATAGTTCTATATATTTTCAGTTTAACATTTTTTGAGAGGAGTTGGGACGATAAGAGTCCCTGTAATGCATAATAAGCATGCATTTCCAGAATTGAGCCTATGTTTAATTTCTTTGTGCATCTCATTCCTATTTTTGATTATTGTTCCTAGGTATTTTAATTCAGCCACTTCCTCAAAGTTTCCCTCATTTGTCACTAGCTGTCCATTTCCATTTTATAATGTATTTCTATGTGTGACCATATATTTAGTTTTCTTGATATTTACTTCCAGTCCCAATTTCTTAGTGTTACTCAATAGTTTGTGCATGTTGGCCTTTAGTATCTCTTTGCTATCGCCTAATAGTACTACATCATCAGCATAAACTACCAGCTTATTAATACCACTGAGTTATAGGCCTTCTTCATGCTCTAAAGATTTGTTGGCATGTTCTGTGTGAAATCCTGTAAAATGCATGGGTTAATTTATTTAATATTGTTTATGAAACAACAGAAAAACCGATCAAGATGGAATTACTTGAATTTGTGTCAAATTACTCAATAATATACAATAATAACTTGTGGTTTTATGTGTGTTTGTTTCCTTTGTGGTCCCAAACATTTAAATAACTGGTAAGAGAAATTATTGTTTTGCCAATTTAAGGGTTAAAATAATAATTGCAATTGCTGTTTTTAAGATGTGCTTTTAAAAACAGCAATTTTAATTATTTTGAACTTTTTAGGAATAAATCACTATGAGGTTTAATTTATGATTAAATTAAAATTAAAGCTTTGAAATTGCGATCTACTTAGAAGACTGGATATGAAGAGAGGTATGAAACATTTTAATTTAATCATAATTTCAATTATTGTTTATCCTATTTTTGAGTTCAAACTTACATTTTAAATGAGAGCAATTCAAATGCAATATAATTGTATTTAGAAGCATTTTTATTAAAATTAAAATTGGACAAATCATGTTGTTTGGTAAAAACTTGTTAGAACTTCATCATCATCATAGTACATTCACGAATTTAGGCCATTTGTTGACCTGTTTCGGCCTCAAGAGTCGTGTTGAGACTTGAAAGTAGTTTTGAAGTTCCTTAGGACAGGTTACTGGCCCGACGCTAAGTAGTCCAGTGGTAGGGCTGCTACCTTTTAGTCTCTGGACAGACATTAGGATACCGCATTTACTCAGTACCTGATGGAACGGTTATACCGCCGTGACTCGGTCCTCAGAGCCTCGTTTGTGAAAACAGGTTGTACCACGAGAAGGTGAGGATGAGAATTGGGTAGGAGAGGTTATACACACGTCACTACCCCTTACAACCCTTGTTAGAACTTGATTGCTACAAACAATGGCACAGAGAAAGCCATGATAATTACATTCATCAATAGATTTAACCCATCAACGTGGAATGACTTGCAGTGCCCGCATAAAATAAACACTACTTCTCTGCAGAGTGCTGATCGAGCATGTTCGACATGCACCACGTTTATTTTATTATGATTCTTAATGAAAATATACCAAGAAAACAGGCATTATGAACTGCCATCTCATAGAGGAGATATTAAAATCTCCTTTAACATAGAATATGTATTTAAATGCTCCCACGCTGAGGGGTTTAAACTATTACAATAATAAAAAAATCACTTTGTAGCAGGTATGTTAAATAAAGAGGCTGCTAGAATTTTTCTCCCAGCTCGAGCAGTAGAGAATAGGGGAAAGCAAATTCCAAGAAATTTCCTCTCCTCTTACCTCACAGGTGTCTTATATAAAGAGTAGATAGTATTTAATTTTAGTTTGAAATATCAGGTAAACACAGTTCTTTGCTATGATGATCTTGATGAAGATTTTCGGGCTGTAGGCCGTGGTCGTGAGGCTTGTAGTTCCCCAACGTTTCGCCAAAGACTGTGTCTCTTGAGGATGCCAGACGCAGTCTCTGGCGAAACGTCGGGGAACTACAAGCCTCATGACCACGGCCTACAGCTCGAAAATCTTCATCAAGATCATCATAGCAACTCCGGCCGTGAAAGTCTACGTAAATACAACAGTTCTTTGCCTTTTTTTAACTAGCCATCACCTTCCTAGACTCCCTCAACACCCTCCCAATTTTCTGTGGGTCTTGTACTGCCCCCTTGAAGGCTTCCAGCGCCCATAACAGGGCATTATTGCCCACTCTGAGAAAGGCTGTTATACATGTCTCTATAGAAAGTTATACTTAGATAAATTAATAAAGTCAAACACTATCATACCTAATCTGGAATTTGATGGCTCATCAGATTGAACATTAAAGTTTTTTTTATATTGAAGTTTCTTCTACTGACCGTATGTTGCATTGTATGCAGCAACAATGGCATTTTCTGGGTAGTCATCATAACTGCTGAATTTGAGAGACTGAGAATATCTGCAGAATCATTGAGTATGAACAAAATTCACCCAAGCTGAATGTTTCCTGCACCATGTCATATTCCAAGCTGTACAGTCCATTTTTCTTTAAGATGAACAGCATTAGTGGCATATCTTACCTTGACATTCAACACTTTTAAAATTCATATTAAAGCACCATTGAGGTTATGTAATAAGATATTAAATATAAAATTTCATATTGGAACTACTTGATGAAGTTTAATAATTTAGTTGAGGGCGACTGACTTACCAGGTACCAATTTTATATTTAATATCTTATTACATAACCTCAACGGTGCTTTAATAAGAATTTTAAAAGTGTTGAATGTCAAGGCAGTCGTCCTCAACTAAATTATTAAACTTCATCGAGTAGTTCCAATATGAGCTACTTGCTGAAGTTTAGTAATTTAGTTGAGGACGACTGACTTACCAGGTACCAATTTTATATTTAATATCTTGTTACCTTATTATGTTTGACCTTTGATTAATGCCACAACTGAATAAGAAAATTTAGATGATTATCTGTTCCAGCAAGATGGAGCACTGCCTATCAATGTAAGGTTTTGCAACTATGTTAATCATGTGCATCCAGAAAGTTGAATTGGACAAACAGAATGTTTTGAGAATTACCTTATGAAATGGCCTCTGCAATCCCCAGATTTTACCACATGTGATTTTTTTTTCTGTAGGATTACATAAAGGACAGTGTTTATGCCCCTCCTCTACCAAGTGACTTACATAAACTTCAAATGACTATTGAAGACAGAAATAGCTACAGCCACACCTGACATGTTATTCAGAGTCTGGCAAGAATGGACAACTGCATCAATTAATTTTTTAGGAATTAACACTATGAGGTATTATCTATTTAAGTAAAATTATATCACCTCACCTCATATCCTTCTTCTTCTTAGACTGGTTTTGGTACCTTATTTGGTTTTATCCTCAGTACTTTCACAACTATTGTTATGTTGTTTTGAAGAGCCGCTTCCTGTTCCCTCTGTTGGTAGACTGAAGAACTTTGAAATCAAATAATTTTCCTGAAGAACTTCAAAATTAAATTAATCAACTTTTTGATTTTAATTTTTTAATCAACACTTCCCAGAACTGAACACAGTTTCATTTTAGAAAGAAAAGTTAGGTTCCTTCCAAAGGAACCCATATTCAGGAATTTTACGCCCTGATAACTCAATTAATCCTGCCAGGTTTGAATCTGTAAACCTTAGAATCAGAGGTGAGTATGTCAACCATTAGTCCCTTTCATTTTAGCTTTATTGATATTTACCTCACAGTGTCATTTTCCATGTTTTTTTATAAATAAATGTGTTATTAACTTAACTTGAATAATGGCGTAGCCCATTGCTGAGTCATAGCCTCTCCTTTATCAGAAGTTTATAGACCAGTTTAATTAAAATTACAGTGGGAGGAAACACTATGAGGTATTTACATTGACTATTTAACTCATGCCCCAAATGGTAATCAATGACCAATCACTTTCAATGAATTTTGTTTTACAACCAATGACAGTTGTGTTTCACTTCGCTCTTTATCAATTTCTCTTTATCAGCTCCTGCTTTTGTGATAAAGAAAGCTCCTCCTTTTTAATGTTCTGAACAGGTCAGAACATTATTTTTCTCCAACAAATACATTGAATATAGAAAATAATGAACAGATTCCTTGATTTTAGTGAGTTGTTTACTAAAAAAAATAAATGAATAAGCTATAATGTTGATTGTAATATACAGTTTGATGTGTTTCATTATTTCTCCACTAGGGTGCATTCTTACAATATTGCGATACTTTGGCAATAAATAATATGATCTGGTTGCAGTGATGAACAAGCGTAACAATCGTTTGTCATTTGTTTTCAAACATCACCATTTACATTAAATATATAAATATTTTAAAATAACTATATTTAAATAATGATTTGTGAGTAAACAGCTTAATTTTATTCGTTAAATAGTCCTAACAAATGCCACTCTTGATTTCCAAATTCTCTAGATAATTTGAAAATCACTCGTGGTATTGCTTATGACTATTTAACTCATGCCACAAATGAGAGTCAATCAGCAATCATATTTCAATGATTTTTTATTTACAACCAATCACAGTTGTGTTTCGCCTAGAATTTACCAACTAAAGTTTAACATAATAAATAAAGCACCTCCTTTTTAATATTCTGAATAGGTCATAGCATTATTTTGCAGTGACTGACTCTCCAAGAAATACGGCTACCAGATTGTATATATAGTGCATGAATGTCAACATATAGCGCATGCGGGAGTTAATATAAAAACATTTGTAGCAATTGATTATACCACCAAAAAAAGAAACCACTGTTTGCACTTTCTTAAATGTATTTTTTCCCAGGTAATAACATTCCAGAAAAATATAATTGCCATATTTACATTATAGGACAGAAATGAATTAATATACAGTTTGATGTGTTTAATTTTTTCTCCACTAGAGTGCATTCTTACAATATTGCGTTCCTTTGGCAATAAATAATGATCTGGTTGCAGTGATGAACAAAAGAAGCAATGAAGTGTCCCAATCATTTCTCATTTGGTTTCAAGCATAGCCGTTTACATTAAATACATAAATATTTTAAAATAACTATATTTAAATAATGATTTGTGAGTAGACAGCTTAATTTTATTCGTTAAATAGTCCTAACAAATGCCACTCTTGATTTTCAAATTCTCTAGATAAATTGGAAATCACTTATGGCATTGCTTATGATAAATGAGTTGGAGAAAATGTTTTAACCTTTCACTGAGTTGGAATTTGACTGAGGATGGAAGTAATACTATACTTTTGAAACCGGTATAATGAAAACACACAACTTTGTGAGGTGAGATGTTAAAACATTTTCTCCAACTCATTTATCAATTTATAGACCAAGTTAATTTTTAATTACTTTATTTGTCCATGCATTATTTGGCATGAGTTGCATGCGGTCAACACACCGACTCAATGAGACATCTAGCAGGCACTAAGGTATTACTAGGATGTTTGAGGTTGGTTAGTACATTTTGCTTACAGGCCTCTTTGTTCAGGCTTAAGGATCTTTTACGAGCCTGAAAAATCTTCAGGCTCGGGACCCACGGCTTAAAGTCCCTCCTGGAGTACTTGCTCCTTGGATTTTCCATGCTAAAAAATCCATCGACCACGGCCAGGTTTGAACCCGTGACCCTAGGAACTGGAGGCAAGGAGCATAACCACTAGTCCATAGTGGCCGACTACATTTGTTATTACTTATCAATATGAAGTTAATAAAATATAGCTCCCTGCTTAAAAGTATTCAAAGGGAAACTAGAACTACTATATGGTAACAGGAGTAAACTTCTGCCTTAATGGAGACAATAAGACATTGCCAGTTTATCTAGCCTAAGACACTTCTAGACATAACAGGGATACACTACATACAAGATTATGTTGACAATTTAAAAGTATTTTATTTAAAGCTACAATAACAGGCACTCATAGTTAAATATGGGAAATAACATTATGAGGTTCTTAATTCTATGAATGATTGAGTCACATCTTATCTTATCTGATATTTAATGTTTTTTTTTTAAACATGGGAACTGCAGTTTTCAAGAGGAATCCCTCTTATCTTCAGCCGACATTATGACTACCAGATTTTCGTTGGAATCTTCATCTTTAGTGCTGCCATCTGGTGCTGATTTGATGAACTTTGAGATCAACTCCCATTCATCGGGAATTTCAAAATTCAAGGATCTAAATTTGTTCTTCTGAATATATATATTTTCCCAAACTGTCAATTCCAAAGGTTTTTTCTAAATTTTTTAAAAGTTTAGTCTCTTTTTTCAATTTTATGACTCTCCAGCAACCTTTGTGCTATAATAGCTGATTTTTCAATTTCACCTTTTTAATAATTCTATAGTGTTCTTTTGTGTGAGTGTCCAAATTCCTTTTTGTTTTTCCTGTGTACACTTTATTGCAGTCTTTACAACTAATTTGATAAATTCCAGATTTTTTACTATCTGAGGTGTTCACTTTCTTATTGGTTATTAATAGATTACCAAGGCTAAATTTATTTATCGGTGCCAATGTAATATCAAATTTCTTTAAATTTTTTCAAATTTGTTACATATTTTAGGATGATAAGTAATTTTCTTGAATTGTTTTCCTTTCTTTGAATCAGATTGGGAAATGAAAGAGGTCATGGAAGCATCTTGTAGGAAAACTAGAGGGAAAACGCCCAGTTGGGAGAATGAGGTGGGAGAATAATATTAACCATTAAAATATATATACAGTCAATATGCCCATTTCACCAATAAATGTTTAAAATGGTCAACAAGTTTCTACAGCCAAGCTGTCATTCTCAAGACCAGATATTGACAGTCAATATCTGGTCTTGAGAATGACAGCTTGGCTGTAGAAACTTGTTGACCATTTTAAACATTTATTGGTGAAATGGGCATATTGACTGTATATATATTTTAATATTGTATCACCAAGAAGATCAATTGTGTATTAAATATTAACCATGATTTGAGGGAAGTAGATTATTCATGGGTTGATTGGAAAACATTAGCTCAGAATAGGGATTTGTGGAGATCTTATGTCAACGTGGCCATGAACCTACAGGTTTGATAGTACTAGTGAGTTAGTTTAGTTAGTTATTAGGCCTAGAAACATTTTTTTTTTTAATTTCATTTTAATTTAATAAAAGGTATTTTAGTTTCTAGTCACACCTGGATAACATAAAAGTTTATGCCTATGGAACAAGCAGAATTTTTGTTTAAATATGGGATTAGTGAAAATACAATCCAAAATAAAATTTGGGAAAACTGGTAGTCATTATGTACATACAGTATAGGAGATAGCAAAGTATTTGGTAGGTAGAGTTTCACTTTTTAATGAAAATTAGTGGGAGGAAACACTATGAGTATTTACATTAATGAATGAGTTGGAGAAAATGCTTTAACATCTCACCTCATAAAGTTGTGTGTCTTCACAATACCGGTTTCAAAAATATAGTATTATTATTGATTTCGTACATCTCAATGATGGATAAATCATATTTGAAGAGAAAAATTATACGCTCAGACCGGGACTTGAACCCGGGACCCTTGGTTCTCTAGACCAAGTGCTCTACCAACTGAGCTACCTGAGCAAGTACCGATCTAAACGCAAATCTTTCTCTATATACATTGTAATTCCCATCCACCAAATGCTGTGAAGCCATGCTTCTATCTTGCAAAAATGGCGGCTCCTTTATTAAGAAGACATATTTGGGAATTATACATTACAGCCAGTATGGCTTTTTCCAAGTTTTTATTATTGATTTCGTACATCTCAATGATGGATAAATCATATTTGAAGAGAAAAATTATACGCTCAGACCGGGACTTGAACCCGGGACCCTTGGTTCTCTAGACCAAGTGCTCTACCAACTGAGCTACCTGAGCAAGTACCGATCTAAACGCAAATCTTTCTCTATGTACATTGTAATTCCCATCCACCAAATGCTGTGAAGCCATGCTTCTATCTTGCAAAAATGGCGGCTCCTTTATTAAGAAGACATATTTGGGAATTATACATTACAGCCAGTACGGCTTTTTCCAAGTTTTTATTATTGATTTCGTACATCTCAATGATGGATAAATCATATGCTCAGGTAGCTCAGTTGGTAGAGCACTTGGTCTAGAGAACCAAGGGTCCCGGGTTCAAGTCCCGGTCTGAGCGTATAATTTTTCTCTTCAAATATGATTTATCCATCATTGAGATGTACGAAATCAATAATAAAAACTTGGAAAAAGCCGTACTGGCTGTAATGTATAATTCCCAAATATGTCTTCTTAATAAAGGAGCCGCCATTTTTGCAAGATAGAAGCATGGCTTCACAGCATTTGGTGGATGGGAATTACAATGTATATAGAGAAAGATTTGCGTTTAGATCGGTACTTGCTCAGGTAGCTCAGTTGGTAGAGCACTTGGTCTAGAGAACCAAGGGTCCCGGGTTCAAGTCCCGGTCTGAGCGTATAATTTTTCTCTTCAAATATGATTTATCCATCATTGAGATGTACGAAATCAATAATAAAAACTTGGAAAAAGCCGTACTGGCTGTAATGTATAATTCCCAAATATGTCTTCTTAATAAAGGAGCCGCCATTTTTGCAAGATAGAAGCATGGCTTCACAGCATTTGGTGGATGGGAATTACAATGTATATAGAGAAAGATTTGCATTTAGATCGGTACTTGCTCAGGTAGCTCAGTTGGTAGAGCACTTGGTCTAGAGAACCAAGGGTCCCGGGTTCAAGTCCCGGTCTGAGCGTATAATTTTTCTCTTCAAATATAGTATTACTTTAACCATGTCGGGAATATCAAAATTCACCAACGAGAATAATTTGATCTCCAAGTTCATAAAATCAACACCAGATGGCAGTTCAGAAGATGATGTTAATGGCGAAATTTCAACAGTTGGAGTTTGACTGAAGATGGAAGTAATACTATACTTATGAAACCGGTATCGTGAAGACAAGCAACTTTATGAGGTGAGATGTTAAAGAATTTTTTTCCAATTCATTCATTAAGAGTTCACATAATCAATGCTCTTTAACCCTCAGGTTATTTACGTTTCTATTCAAAGTTGGATGTGAAAGGGCCAACAAATTTTGCCCAAAGGCCCTTAACTTTAAGCTTGTGTTTCTTTTACTTGCTGCAGATTTACTACATAAAACCCACAATTTTACTTTTCTTCCAAAGGAAGCCATACTGAGAGTTCTTACCCCTGAAACTCTCCATCAGCCACAGACAAGTTTCAACTCACAAACCTCAGAACCGGAGGTGACCATGGTAACCACTATTCTACTGGGATTCACAATGTAGAGTGTATATGTTTATACATAATTGAGAGTCATGTATTTTTGTATTTACTAGGTAATTCTTTGAGCTGGTTGGAGAATTCTAAGAACTCATTTTTCTTTATGAAATTATGTGCTAGCTTCTATATTTCCTATACAGAGTCAGAAATTTTTTTTAAATAAGAAGACACATAATCAATATTGTTAATAATAATAATAATTAATAATAATAATCATACTACTATTATTTGTTCATCATTCAATTCATTGAGGATCGGGTCATCCTACCATGGATCACAGGAATTTCCATCATCCCAACTTCTCTCAAAAAAATTAAAATATGAAAAATAATTATACTTTCATTTAAACTAGACATATATGGATGTAAAACATGGTCTCTTACTAAAAGAGAAGAAAATAGATAGGAGAATATAGTGCTGTGAAAATGTTTGAACCAAATATAGATGAACAGGTGAATAGAAAAAACTTCTGACACTGAGCTACATGATCTTCTTGGAAAACAAGATGTAATAAGAATAGTTAAAATAGTAGCAAATAAAAATATAAAATAAAAATTAATTTTAATCAAATTAAGCTATATGAATTGCAGATGTGAAATAAAAGAGGAGCATGGAAACTAATGTACACTAGCCAAATGAAAAGCACGTAGAAGATAGGCCAAGAATGAGATGGGAATAAAACATTAACCATGATTTGAGGGAGATAAATAATTCAGGGAATGATTGGAAAATATTAGCATGTCCACCTGCCATAAACCTGCAGGTTCAATAGTGTCAGTGATTTAGTTATGGATCTCCTTGTATCATTAAAGTTTTGGTTATCATTGGTTGAAATAGATGAATTTATTATTATTATTATTATTATTATTATTATTATTATTATTATTATTATTTATTATTATTATTATTATTATTATTATTATTATTATTATTATTATTATTATACTGGAGCGCTGAGTGGCGAATATTGAAACTATAGGAGAGAAATTTATTTTTCTCCTATATGAAACTCAAGATTTCGGTTCTCTATGCTTAAGATTCTTAAGTTGGCCGTTCTGTAGGATGTTGACGTAGACCCTTGCGTTGCTTGCTGCGAGCCCTCTTCCGTTTTAGTAAGAAGATGACGGGGTTTAGTAATAAGGTAAGTTGAGGAATTTAGTGTTCAAATTCTTTGTTTCATGGTGTTAAGGATATTAAAATATTTGTGTAAGAACACGTAGAATATTTTGTGAAGTATATCAGTTATTAAATTATTATAGAATCTGAATAATTAGTCGTATGGTTGTGTACTTTATCATAGACTATCACAACACGTGTTCCGTCGTTTGAACACAAGATAGAGCATCTCACATTTATTGTATTAATCTTTATTATAATGAATGCAGTTGTCTTTTTTTAGTTAAATCTTTGAAAAATCCTTTCTATGTATTTATAATTTAAGGAAAATTAGTTAACTCGGAAAGATATTTACCGGGATCATATAGGAAGTATGTTAATAGACTTCGAATTAAGTTCTGTTGTATTCCTTGAAGCAGGTAATCTCTCGTTTTCATTTATTAAAGTATATTGTTAATTTTATAAATGTGGTTATGGAAAAAGTAAGAGGACATACTAGAAACTAGTACATTTTTCGTTATTTTTAGTTTTTTCCCCCCACATTAATAGCTATAGATTCATGAAAATATATTCCTGTGATATCTATTTTTTAGAGTAATCGAATTTCCAGAATAAAATAATGTACGGTGTGACAATCATAGTTAATGATTTGAGATTACGGCTAGGCTCTACTAACTGCAAACGTGTTAAAATTATAGAGGGGATTAACCTAAAGGTGGTACCCCGATGGAAGCCGATGTATTAAATATTATGTCTGGTATCTATATAAATGTATTTTTTTTATAGGCCATCCTCATAGATGGCAGAGGCCATCTGTTGGGACGTTTGGCATCAATTATTGCCAAAACTCTTCTTCAAGGTACCCGAGTGGTTGTAGTTCGCACTGAACAAATAAACATTTCTGGAAATTTCTTCAGGTGAGATTTTATGATTATATAATTAGGTATTATGCTATGCTTTCTGGGTTTGGTATAAAAAGTGGACCCCCGAATTTTGAGATTATTTTGGTTTGAAGTGAGCCTTAGGAACATAAATCTTATTTGGCTGAAGTTTCCATTAAGTGCAATGAGAAATTTTTCGAAATCCCAGGCAGACCCCGCATGTATGCGCCTCTAGGGTATTATTTTCAAATCATTTACAATAAATGTTACATTTTTCTAACAATTATGTCTATATTGTTTTGTACTATTTTAAACATTTTGGGGATTAGGTGGAGAAACCGTCGACATGTGTATTCTAAGTTCTACAGAATTGCAGTGCACATGCGCGAGTTGCTGTAATGGTTAATGTAGTTTCCTGTAGATGGCTCTGAAGTCGGCATTGCATAAACTATAAATTAATTTTACGTACACTAACTTGTGCCATCTGAATCTAACAAAATTAAGTTAATTTCTTGAAATGTGGTTTGAAATCATTTTCAAATGTTGGTAACTCCAAATTTGAGAGCTGCTTAGCGGATGTTACATGAAGCATTTCTGCACCTGTATAGAACTTGATTCACAATATTCGCGTAATTTATAAATATTTAAAAATCCATGTATGGTTGAAAAGCTTTTAGTGCATCAGTAGCATTAAGAATGTTAATTGAAAATTGTGTGGGTCTTAAAGCCAACCTCAGCCCATTTTGGAACCATTTTATAAACATTTCTTATGGTTTTTAAAATATTTATATAATTGCATGAATATTGTGAAACGAGTTATACAGATGCACAAATGCTTAATATAATATCCACTAGATGGCTCTCAAATCGGTGTTACCAACATTCGCAAATAATTCCAAACCATATTTCAAGAAATTAACTTCCTTTATTTGATTCGGAAAAAGTCTGTTATATGTCTCAGACAAATTCTTCCAAGTTCCACAGAATCGCAGTGCGCATGCACGAGTTGCGGGAAATGCTGCAATGGTTATTATAGCCTCCGGTAGATGGCTCTGTAGTCGGCGCTACCAACTTGGGGAATAAATTTCCAAATGAAAAAAAAATGGACGTTAACTAACTTGCCATTTTCTAACTAAAGAAAACAATTTACATGCATATTATTTATTCCCAAATGCTTAAAAAATGGACGTAAACCAACTTCCCATTTCCTAACGTAACAAAGCAATTTACATGCATACCATTTAATGAACTATAAATTAATTTTACGTATGCTAACACTAGATATGGTTTGAAATTATTTTCAAATGGTGGTAACGTTGGAACAACATGGGAAAGTAGCAAGCAAGTAATTTATCTGCGATCATGTTTTACGTAAATATATAAATATAAAATATTTTAAAGAAAGCTTGAAGATCATTGGAAAATGTTTAAAACAGTACAAAACGTGTTTACAAGTGTTTAGTGCATCAGTGGCATAAGAGTGTAAGTGTAGAATTGTGAGACAAAACCCACCACATCCTTTGATTCTGATGGGTCAAGTTAGTGTACATAAGATTAGTTTATTTTTTTATTTATTTCGACATTCCTGGTTTCTCTCCTGGCATGGCGTACTTGTAACCCACTTCTGAGGTTGGGGCACCTGGAAGGCGGGGTTACGTTGCCCCGATGATATGATGGATGATGGTGATGATAATGGTGCGCCAAGAGAGTCCCTAATCCTAAGCTTAACCTAAGATGAATGATGATTGTGATGGCCATATGATTTCGGGGACCGTTTGGGCCTTTATAGTTTATTGAATAATATGCATGTAATTTGTTTTGTTAGGTTAGGAAATGGGATGTTAGTTTACATCCATTTTTTTAGCATTTGGGAATTTATTCCAAAAGTTGGTAATACCGACCTCAGAGCCATCTACTGGAAGCTGCATTAACCATTACAGCAACTCCTGCATGTGCACTGCGATTTTGTAGAAATTAGAAGAATTCATGGCAGATAAGGTCATTTTTTTTATTTAACTACATACACAACATAAAGACATGACAGCCATATTGATTTTAACAAATATTTTATACAACACAGGTTCTAGTGCAGCCAACATAGAGTACGTACTTCAGAATTTCAAAATGGCTCATGTTTCCATTAAGCGCTGTGTGAAAGTCTGAGGCAGATACCACATGCATGCAACAACAGGTTATTCAAATTATTTCCCACCATTTACAACAAATTTTAAAATTTTTCTAATGATTATTTGAACATATTTTTCTATGATATTTAACTATATACGTAAATGATGATGTGGCAGCCATATTGATTTTTAAGAATATTCTATACAACAGTGCAGCCAACATAGTGTATGTACTTCAGAATTTGAGAACTTACTATTTATTCTTGAGCGTTGCATCCTTTCGCAGGTTAGAGTGCTTAAATTTCATTAGGTTAGCTTTTAGGTTGGTCTTTCACAGGTTAGAGTACTTAAATTGCTTTAGGTTTGTTAAATAGCATGTATAATTTTGGCTGCATTGCGATATTCCATAGAGTAAACCGCATTGTGTTAGTGCATGTGCGTGGTGTCTGCCTGGGACTTAGAAAAAATTCTCGCTGCGCTTAATGGAAAGATTATCCAAAAATATTAGTAAATTCAGAAGAAGAACTATAGTTTACAACAATAAACTTCAAAATCGAGGGTAAGTTGAACTGCTGTTGAGCCGAAACTTGTATTGAAATAAAAATACCTGTGCCATGTTTCCAGAATTGCATAGTAAAGAAATTTGAAATGTAACATTTTTGGGTGTTATTTACAATAGTTCTCACTATGCTATACCATAAACATGCTTATGACTCCGTTTTTTTCTCCTTTTCTAACACCCCTACCAGTTTAAACATTTTGTAACAATTCTTAAAACTTTTTTTACAGTTCTTAAATATGCAAAATATGACACTCTTCTCAATGATTGATTCATCAAGTTTTACAGAATTTTAGTGCACATGCTCTTCCAACGTTTGCTATAAATTCCCATACATTTTTAAGAAGTGGATTTTTTTATTCAATGTCCCAGTTTGTCATTTCAACATTTCTGGTGTGCTCCCCTGGCAATGGCTTAATTGTAACCCACTTCTGAAGTTAGGGTGCCTAGAAGGCGGAGTTATGTTACCCCAATGATATGATGGGTGATAAATGATAATGAAGCACCAAGAGAGTTCATAACCTAAACTGAACCTAAATTCCAGACCATGTGCAATCACAATAATGATTCCCTTTAAGGAAAAATTCGGATATGCTACACTTAGCATCGCAAGAAAATTCTTCCAAGTTTTATAGAATCGCCGTGTGCATGCGCTAGTGCTCCATGTAATCCCAGAAAGATAAATGCAACTTCCAGCAGTTGGCGGTATAGTATGTGAAATCAGTATGACCAACATTGACACAAAATTTCCAGAACTTGTCTAAAAATTAAAATATATATACAGTCAATATGCCCATTTCACCAATAAATGTTTAAAATGTCTAAAAATGTATAATTAACATGAAATGAACTAGTGGAAATATGATTTTACGTGGTAACCGTCCGATATTTTGAATTTTTCATAGAATAACAGATATGAAGAGGTAATTTATTTTACGTATCAAATCACATTTAAAAAGCAAGGAACGTAAAAGCTAACCAAACCTAAATCAATTACTGTAACACAAATCAATTACTCTAACGTAGGTGAAATCCAGGGAACATGGAAGTGATGTTGGCAACATCTGGAGTATTTTGGGTTGTTGATGGTGGCAATGTTGGAACAACATAGGAAGGGGAGGGAAAGTAGCAAGGAAGAATGTAGGACGATCATGTTTTACGTAAATATATAAATATAAAAAAGATCATTGCAACATTGGAAGATGTTTAAAACTTATTTAAAAGTGTTGCAAAATGTTTTAAAAGTGTTTAGTGCATCAGTGGCATAAGAAATTAAAATTAAAATTTGGATGTGGTCGGTTTTATGTCTCTCACATTTCTACACTTACATTCTTATGCACTAAACACTTGTAAACACTTTTGTACTGATTTTGCAATGATCTTCAAGCTTTCTTCACAATATTTTATATTTATATATTTACGTAAAACATGATCGTGGATACATTACTTCCTTGCTACTTTCCCATGTTGTTCCAACGTTGCCACCATTTGAAAATAATTCGAAACTATATTTAGTGTTAGTGTACGTAAAATTAGTTTATAGTTCATTAAATAGTACACGTGTAAATTGCTTTGTTACGTTAGGAAATGGGAAGTTGGTTTACGTCCATTTTTAAGCATTTGGGAAGAAATAATATGCATGTAAATTGTTTTCTTTAGTTAGGAAATGGCAAGTTAGTTAACGTCCATTTTTTTTTTTTGCATTTGGAAATTATTCCCAAAGTTGGTAACGCCGACTGCAGAGCCATCTACCGGAGTCTATATTAACCATTACAGCAACTCGCGCTGCGATTCTGTGGAACTTAGAAGAATTCCTGAGACACATAAAACCGACTTTTTCCTAAAATTTTTTGCGTCCTTTAGTATACAACACCCTTTATTTCATTTGGGAAGGGAATGTTGGTTGTTCTGGTTTCATGGGTAGTCCTTTTAGACTATCGGTACCTTATAAGTCTTGAGCGTGTGCACTAAGGCTCAAGAATAGTTTTTTTTGTGCTAATACAGTAAAACTTGCTCAAAGCGGAATCGCATGGGACCAATTTTATTTTCTGCATTATAAAAAACTAAAACTTATTAATAATCTTAAGATTACAGAGTACCATATATGTCTTTGTTATGTACCTTCGATTAATTGTAGTTCCGCTGCCTCTGAAAAGTGAGGTATAGTATGTACAAGCGACTTCGGTGGTAACGCGTGAAAAACAGTCCTGTTTCATCAGTGTTAAAAATGTCTCTTAGGTTAAGTTATGTAGATAGGAAATAACACTATGATGTTTTTTAATATTGTTTATTTTTTATTTCACTCACCTCATGCTTCATAACTCCTCGCAAACCCAGGGTTTCGTCACATCATTTGTGACATTCTCAATGCTGTGTTACGTTCACAACTGACGTCCAACTGCCTTCTATTCTGCAAACTGACCTCCACGCCATCTGATGGCTGACCGACAAACTTCCAAATCAGTCCTCTCTCCTTATAACCGGGTATTTCAAAATTCATAGTTGTATTTTCATTCTTGCATATGTACATTTTTTCCCAAATTGCGAGTTCCTTCGGTTTTTCCAATTGTTTAAGAAATTTTGTTTTGGTTTCTATTCTATGTTTTTCTGACCAGGCATGTGTAGCTATTGCAGATTTTTCGGTTTCTCCATTTTTAACATTTCTGAGGTGTTCCTTTAATCTTGTATTTAGATTCCTTTTTGTTTTTCCTATGTATATCTTTTCACAATCTTTACAATTAATTTGATAATTTCCCGATTTTTTGCAGTCTTCAATCTTTTCATTTTTGTTGGTTTTTATTAAATTACCTAAGCTGTAATCATTTTTCGGTGCTAATTTAATGTTGAATTTGTTGAAGATTTTTTTTAACTTGTCTCTTAGGTGTTTATCCAGAAATTGAAGTATGCAGTATCGTTTTCCGATCACTAACTACACTTTCATCTAAAAAAACTGTCCAGCCAATCAGAATATGCCTTGAAATCGTTAATCCCTAGGGATTTAGCAACAGCTAGAGGTTGACTTTGGAGCATCGGTTAACATTTTGCAGTGCAATGGTTATTTGTAAGACTGGTATCTGTATTTCACATAACGGTGTGCAGCGAGGCCAAAATAAAATTTCAGATACAGGTAGAATCTATACGGAATCATTCCTCACTGTTTTTTGGCATAATGGAAGTTCATTGAAATGGAGACTAATTTATTTCTCTGTATTTCTGCTTTATAAACTTTTTTCGTGAATTGTGTAGAAATATACTTCCATTTCCACATTGGACAGATTTTGTTTTATGCAAAAATAAATACAGGTAAAATTACCATTATTTCCAGGACCAAGAAATTTGTCCACATTGGACAGATTTCTGCATTATTCACGTTCCGGATTAAAGTTTTATTGTATATATTAAATTTGTCGAAAATCTTTTGAAATTTATTGTGCCCATGGATGATACGTGAATTTCGTAATGCTTCATTATCATTTATTATCCATCACATCATTTGGTTAATGTTACTTCACCTTCCAATTGCACCAATCTTAGAAGTGGGTTATAATTCTATTGATACCAGGAGACAAACTGAGAAATGTCACGAAGACGACCTGTTGGCATTGAGCAAAAAAAGTCAATATCCTATACCTTATATATTCATATGCAAAGAAAAAAAATTGCTCAGCATTGTGTTACAGCTAGGGTTTGGATATTGAGGAATATTCCTTTTTTCCATGTATGTCTGAAGACAAGACCCAACTTAATATACAGCAAACTCCCGATTATCCGTGCGTATATTATTTGGTTTGCAGATTATCCAGGTATGACTCTTTTTACTGGTTTTTTTAATGAAGATAAATACTGTACTGTATTTTGTATTATGAAAAATGCTTTATTCTTAAACGTGCTACTGTGAACTGTGCTTAGAAACTAGCACAATAGAGTAATCTTCACTCACAACCCCTTCCCCTGATGCATTTAACGGTACCAACCAACATTCTGAGAATACAATATAATTTCGGAAATTTCTGTTGCGTGACTCATTGAAAGTTTGTTGTTATAGATTGAAACCATAGATATGCTGTGGCAGGGGTTATTGCTGGTTAGTTGTGTGGATATCAGTGGTTACTAGTGTGATTATCACTGATTGTGCTGTTATCGTTGGTTATAAGTGTGGTTATAGGTGGTTATTAGTGTAGTTATTGCTGGTTACGATGGCCATTTGTATAACTGTTGTAACCAGAGTGGTCATAACAGGAAATAGTCCCACTTTTTTTCACGTTTACGAGTAAAATAAGAATAAATTTTATTTACAAATAAATGTTAAATACAGTATTGACACCCGAATGAGCAAGTGCTCGTGCTCGGGTGCAGTGCAGTTACATGAAAAATACAAATAGAATATATGCATTTAAGTTGAGGCCAGTTTCATTTTTACATAAATTATGGCACATACAAATATAAAATAATGTATTGGGAATAAGACTTATTCTAACAAGAGAATTAATGGAATGGAGAATGATATACAGGGCAAGTCAAAATGTTGTGCAGGTTTTCAGAAATTTATTATGTGAAATGTAATGAACATATAATATCGTGAGACATATTGTATGAAAGGTAAACTCTCAAAGTTTAGTTGTCCACTTCTAAAGTTCCGCGTTCACCCGCAAGATGTCAACAGCAGAGCAGTAAAGGAAAATGGCGTTGACTGGGGATCAGAAGTCTTTCTGTGTGCTTGATTACCATGTAAACAACTCTGTGACTAGTGTTCAACGACATTTCCGTACCAGATACGATAAAGACCCGCCGGA
Source organism: Diploptera punctata (assembly GCA_030220185.1). Taxonomy (NCBI): domain Eukaryota; kingdom Metazoa; phylum Arthropoda; class Insecta; order Blattodea; family Blaberidae; genus Diploptera; species Diploptera punctata. The sequence goes on along the minus strand of JASPKZ010008362.1, from coordinate 693,117 downwards.
TGGGAGATCCATTCGTAAGTGGTACACACAATTTAGGGATTCAGGCTGTATCTGTAAACAAAAATCGACTGGCCGTCCGTCGACGAGTGAAGAGACAGTCGAATGCGTTCGCACATGCTTCGTGCGGAGTCCACAGAAATCCACCTACCGGGGAGCGACAGAACTTCAACTACCACAAAAAACTGTATGGCGGATTCTCCGGAAACGTTTACAGATGAAACCCTACCACTTGCAACTGGTTCAAGCCTTAAAACCCGCCGATTATGCTTTGCGAGCGTCCTTCTGTGTTGATTTTCTCGCATTAATGGAAGAGAATGAGTTCCATGAGAGGGTAGTTTACAGTGATGAAGCGACTTTCCACCTTTCAGGAAAAGTGAATAGACACAATGTAAGGATTTGGGGAACTGGTAACCCCCATGCAACTCTGGAACATCAACGCGATTCTCCGAAAGTGAATGTCTTTTGTGCCATTTCCCATGCAAAGGTTTATGGGCCCTTTTTCTTTCATGAACGTACTGTGAACGGACATGTTTTCCTTGATATGCTACAACAATGGCTCCTTCCGCAGCTTGAAGCGGATAGTCCAGATTTCATTCTGCAGTTGGATGGTGCCCCTCCACATTACCATGGCAGTGTTCGAGACCATTTGAATACGGCTTTACCACAACGCTGGATAGGCCGTGCATCTCAGGGTGATCAACAACTCATTCATTGGCCACCTCGTTCACCAGATCTAACCCCGTGTGATTTCTTCATGTGGGGTCTTGTAAAGGATCATGTTTACGTACCTCCACTTCCAACAACACTGCATGAACTGCGTGCCCGCATCACAGCAGCCATTGCTGATATCGACCGCGGACTGCTACAGAAAGTTTGGCAGGAGATTGAATATCGGCTTGACATCTGTCGTGTAACAAAAGGCGCTCACATAGAACATCTGTGAATATTTAAAAAAAAACTTTGAGAGTTTACCTTTCATACAACATGTCTCACAATATTATATGTTCATTACATTTCACATAATAAATTTCTGAAAACCTGCACAACATTTTGACTTGCCCTGTACATAAAATATAAATCATGTAATGGATTATAACCAATAATACAGAAGAAAGTAATTAGTTATATATTGATTTATAATAATATAAGCAAAAATAGATGCTTTATATTTATTATTTTAAAATATTCAAATGATTAATTTTATTCACTTGATTAATTAAAAGTTATTAATTTAATTGATTTTTTAAAACTAGCTGTGTTTAGTTTACTTAGTTCTGGATTGGATCTGATTAATTCATTATATAATTTGGGTCCTAGATATCTACTGTGTTTAGATCCAAAAGTTGTATAAAATTTTGGAACATGTAGCAAAGAAGTAGTATTTTGTCTGGTACTGTAAAAACTTTGATTGTGCTCTTTAAATTTGTTTTTATTTTTATGAAAATAAGCAATGTATGCTTGAATATTTGTTTAATATTTGGCACGTTGAATTCTAAATAAATTAATGATTACGATAGCACCTAAATACATTTAATGTAACATTTTATGAATATTTGTTGCAAATAAGTAGTGTTAAAGTGGGTAAAAATTTCTGGTCAACTTCCACAGCGCCAAATGAATTTGAAGAGGATTAAAAGGTAAAATTCCTGCGGCAGGTCAAAGGTATCAATATTAATAGTGGGAGACAGTCTACTATGAAAGAAAAATGCTTCTGAAATGATAAATAGGATTATTCCTTATCATAATTCTTTTTTGGATTGGATTACCGTGTTTTTCAATTTTCCATTCATATCTGTCCCAATTAACACTGATAAATCGGGAGTTTGCTGTATATAGATTTTGGGTCATTGTAGGCTAAAATTTTTTTATTGGTCCTTTTCTAAGCCTTTTTTTTTTAGGTCTTATGGCTTTTTTTTTTTTTGCAACTTCTTTTGATTACATTTATACCATTTGTATAATTCAAGAGTCCAGAGTCCCAACTTCTATTAAAAACATTTTACTTTACAAAGACTTAACATTTCAATCACTTTTGTTCCATGAGAAACTATTGAACCCTCACAAAATATCCCGTTATTTTTAACCAGCCTATTGACCACCTGATATCCATTGCGGGTTTGCTTAATTCATTTTAGGTGGGAAAAATGATTCGTTCTAAATTATCCAAGAACTTTCTTTTTAGTGAACGCTGAATTCCTTTTTCGTATTTTGTTATTTAAAAGTATGAAAGAAGCATTTTCAGTCATCAATTATTTTTTTTACAATGTATGTCACATTTCACTAGAATTTTGTGCTTTTTAAACATTTTTTTATTAAATTAAAAATTCATGTAATTTGAATTGACTTTTTACATCCTGTTTTTAGTTTTAGGTCTTTTTAAAGGTCTTTTATAGGTCCTCAACTTCCAAGCCCTAGTAATAGCTAACAAGACTGCTGCATATAGTAGTAACCTAATGGATGTGGAATGTAAAATTGGTGCTTTATAATTTATTTTTCTGGTTTGTTTATTGATCATCTGCATTTTTTTTAAGTTGTAATATTTGGTGCTTCATTTTAAACAAAAAATCTCAAAATATGGATGTCCTCTTTTTATGCTTGGACTTGCTTCCTGTTCTTAAAATATTTGTAAGTAGCATTATTAAATTAAGTTTTGCTGTGATGTATATGGTAATTTGCGCCTGACATTGGATTTGTATCTAGTATGTTGAAGCTTTGAACTGAGCAAATAAACAAAAGTTTTGTTTTGAAAATTTTATTTTTGTGTACTTTTTTATTAATATTGGAAATATTTATTGTAGGGCAAAACTGAAGTATTTGTCATTTCTCCGCAAGAGATGTAATGTGAATCCAGCAAGAGGTCCCTACCATTTCAGAGCACCAAGTAAAATTTTATGGAGAACAGTGAGAGGTGAGTTTTTTAATTACTAATTAGGTGTAATTTAACAAAGAATCTAGCTATATTGTTATTTTTACTGATTTAGCCTTTCTAGTTTAGTTCAGTGAACATTTATTTTACATTGTATTTCCATTTTTTTTATTGAACATAATCATATAGCTATCTCCATATTCGTCTTATACTTAAAAAGCTAACAGAGGTATCTCCACCTAACTTACTGGGTCATATAGCAGCAGACATTGCTGAATAGTTCACTTTATATAGTTCATTTGATAATTTTATTGAATGATTAATCACAATTGTGGCTATTGTATTGCAAATGCCTTGATATTGTACCCTATTTAAGTTACACAATTTTTTGTACACATTAATAAAATATTTACATTCAGGCTACTACATTGTTAACATGACTTGGTTAGATTAATTGCATTCCATTACAAAAGTTACCTTAATTTCAGATCCCCTACTTTGATGAAATTCAAAACAACAGTGATAGTGACTGAACCCCTTATCTATTATATAGATCATGCACATTTTGAGCCATTCTCTTTATTATTGTTTATAGAAGAGAATCTTCTTTTTTATCACATTCTAAGTATATACACACATTATATTTGAAAAGAAAAATATACGCCTAGACTGGGGTTTGAACCCAGGACCTTTGACTTTCTATATCAATGCTCTTCCATCTGAGCTCAGATGGAAGAGCATTGATATAGAAAGTCAAGGTTCAAACCCCAGTCTAGGCGTATATTTTTCTTTTCAAATATAATTTGTCCATCATTAAGGTGTCTAAAAACGAATAATATTAACATATACACACATCTTGGGTCAATAATGGTGTACATTTTTTATTGTGGTTTTAAGCCATCTGTGTTATCGTTGCAATTGTTCCTTTTTTAGGTTTAAATTTAATCAATCTTAAAACCTAAAACTTATGCTAGGCAAAAAGAATAAGTGCAAGATTAGGGTAAGTTAGCTATTGTAGTGCAGATATCTATATGTGCATGTTAGAACGAGCCACAGGTTGCTACTGTGATTCTTTTCCATTATCTTCAATTATAATTTATACCTCCAATCTGATGTGAGTTGAGTAATTTCACTAGATGGAATAGTTCATTGTAATGGTGAGTTATTTTTGTTAGCTTTTAACATTTATATGATATGAGCAGTATCCAGTTCTAGAAAATTGCACAAATTAAAAAAAATTGTGCTAAAGCTGTATTTTCTATTAACCTTGTATTCCTGTAATTTTGTAATCTATCTATAATTCAGTTATCTTTGCTAGTCTTGAAATTAAACAAATAAATAAATGACTTCAAATTTAATTTTCTACTTAATTACCATAACTTGAAAACATCAATGATTATAATACACTTACCTACATTATTTGAATGAAATGAAAATAAAATCACTAATGAGATGTGTTTAAATAAGAACTTAGAAAAAACTCATTGTAATGAGAGCATATCTAAAAAAATAATATGTTTTACAGGAATGCTTCCCCACAAGACTGAGCGAGGGAAGTCTGCCTTGAAACGATTGAAAGCATATGAAGGCTGTCCTCCTCCTTATGATAGAAGAAAGCGAATGGTGGTTCCAAATGCAATGAGAATCATGTGTTTGAAACCAGGAAGGAAGGTAAGCAATTGCATTAGGTGAAGAATTCTGCATGGTTAATCCAGGTCTAGTATTATAGCCTCACTATGATGGTTGTCCAGCAGCTAGCTTTGTTTCCCTTCAGCTGTTAATAATAAAGTAATCCCACTGCAGGCCTCAGGAGGCCTTTGGGGTAGTAGAAGGTTAAGGCTCCCACTTTTTCTGGACAATTGGCACTTGATGGCCACCTTTACCCGCCAGAACACATTTGTTAGACACTGAGCCGACCTCAGGGCCATAGTGCTGCCAGAAGGTTTGAGTCAGTTTAAAAACCCTGACCCACCGGGACTTGAACCCTCGATCTTCCGGCTTGTAATGCAGTGCCTTAACCCTATGCTACGGTGTGCCCTGCAGCTGTTAATATTTAATTAAATACAAAGATGCCACTATAATAATTCTGCATGTTAGTCATTGCCAAGCATTGTGTGGCATCCACTTTTATATAAATGGACAACCATCATACTTACCATGCTCACAACTGGTAGCTGACAGTGGTTTAACAAGGCATCAATGATTAAAAGTTATCTTACCTACATTATTTGAATTCTATGAAACAGAATTTTATCTGAGATGCCTTACATAAATATTAATTCTTTTTAAGTGGATATGAGGTGAGGTATAAAGAATTTTAATTTAAATCTTTGAAAAATTAATTCTTCTATTTTTTACCATAAAATGGTTATTTTGTATGTAATTTTTAATACCGTTAATGCTAGGAAAGCTGAAATCGGATAGCTACATGATTAGTGCAAAAATTAAACTGTGATGCAAGCCTAGCTTATTAAGATAGACGTACTGTATACTGTAATTCATGCACCCGGAGTTTTTGCATTACATTAAAAAATCTATTTCATACATGTACAACTATTTTTTTAGTTTTCAACTAAATGAACTTTCCAATCAGATTTAGTTTTGGTAGTATGTAATTTTGTTTAATAAGTTGTAATGTTAATATTATCATCATCATCATAGTACATTCAGCTAACAGCCAGGATTCTCGTGAAACAATCTCCCTTTTTTTCTTTTATATATATAGAGCATAGTTCTCAAAAGCCTGGCACAATGGGTAAGGAATTTTAGAAATGTTCTATGACTGAAGGTACAAAGACTAGAATGGGCTTGGATACTTATGTGCATGGAGTGCGACTCAGAATCAGGGATGGGGTAAAAACCAAATAACTGCCTCTTGCTAGGCTTATACTACTAATAAATAAAACTAACACCCCTTCAAAGAAAAAATTAATTTGTCCCATCAATTAGCATTTTTCAGTGTAAGACCAGATATGTTTAAGGGAAATGTTATTGATTTATGTTTGTGATGCGGTAGTGAGAATAAATACCTAGTCATGAACAAGACAAAATATTCAAGCAATAAACTTCCCTTTCATAAATCACACATCCACCTTTAAGATAACAAGAATATCGTTAAAAAAGTATGTGAAATATACGAGTAAGTACGGTATTATCTTCTGCTTTTGAATTTTTTCTTGCAAAAATTTTTGGTCTCACTCTTGTGTGTGCAGAAGGGAAAAGATCCAAGCATTTAGTATTTTTCTCATGTGTTGCATTTTTAGGGAAGTATATTTTAAAAAAATATCAGTGGCGAGGATAATTAACACAAAGATAACTAAGTTATGTAGTTATGGTTGTGAACGTGACACAGCATTGAGAATGTCACAAATGATGTGATGAAACCCATGGGTTTGCGAGGAGTTATGAAGTATGAGGTGAGTGAAAGAAAAAATAAACAATACAAAGATAACTGTTAAAATCAGCTGTTTATTTTGAAACTTTCATTAAATGTGTTTTTCTGAAAAAGAAAGATCCAGTGTTTTCATGCAAAACTGACTTTAAAATTCTCATCAACTTCCTTTCATAAAAGAAACAAAGATTAGTTAGTACATATGCATGCATATTCAGGTGAATTTATTGCTGTATTAATTACTCTTGTGTTTGACAGTATTGTCATTTGGGACGCCTGTCACATGAAGTGGGATGGAAGTACAAGAATGTAGTCCGTACATTGGAACTGAAGAGGAAGGTGAAGACTCTTGTACAGATGCGTCGTCACAAACATCTCAAGGTCAGTATTATAAATGTATTGTGGCACTTTTTATTTACTCATGAAAATTTACTGTTATTAGTATTTGCTTTTTAAATGTTAAATATCAACGCTTTTCCATGATTGGTACGAAAGCACATTCCTCTGATGTTTTGCAGCAATTGTCTATTGTAGGGTTACCAGTACCTTTCCAGGTGTTCAGTATAGCAGTTGGAGTAATGTGCAAGTACAATGCATAGAGAAGGTCTTGAAATCCAGCAAAGAGAATAATTAATAAATAATATTCAAAGTTAAAATTGGGAAAACACATTATGAGGTTCTTAATTAATAAATTAATGAGTCATTTTAACATCTTACCTCATATTTCATGTTTTATCAAACACTGTAACTATAGTTTTCAAATGATCTTGTCATTCATTTTCAACCGCCATTATGACTACCGGATATTCGTTTGATAAAACATGAAATATGAGGTAAGATGTTAAAATGACTCATTAATTTATTAATAAATAATATACTTAACTTTCTCAGGGAAAAAACACTGATGAGGTTTAATTTAAGAATTAAATTAATGAAATAAGTTGAGTCTGCTGTCATCTGACCTCATATTAGTTGTTTCATGTAGGACATGTTTCAGAGCATATTTGCTCTTTCGTCAATAGTGCTATGAACCATGTTCTATGAGAAACAACCAGTATGGGGTAAGGTGACAGCAAACTCAACTTAATGAGTAGAATTTTATAATTTTACTTCCTATTGTATTTTCATAAGAGAGAATAATTGCTTATTTCATATACTACATAAAGTCAGACTGCTAACAGCAATATAGAAAATTTAACAGTGTAGGTTTTTAATTAATAAATATATTTGTATTGTATGTAATTAAATATATTTAATATCTATCCTATAGTGTTCTGCCCTAGGGCAGATCCTTCACTGCAATTATAGCATTTTCATGCTATACTTTTGCAGCTTTACTAGGGAATTATAGGTGTGGTAGCTTCCCGTTGCTTTCCACATTGATGATAATGATGGCCAAATGATGTTCAGGGACCTTTCGGGCCTCAAACCTACCTGACATTTGTCTTGCAGGTGAGGAAAAACCCCAAGAAGCTTGTCCCAACCACGGATTGAACCCGGGCCCGCTGCGTGACAAGGCAGCACGCTAAGAGACCCTAGTGGAGGGCTAATTAAATATAATTATATTTAACACCTCACTTCATAATCTTAGATTGTGTAGGTTTTTGTTTATGAAACAATATTTACCAGACTCCAAACTAGTAAATTTTACACTGCTAATAAGTGACTACTAAAAGTAGAACTTTTATGAAACAGGCCCAAGTAAAATATATATCTCACAACTTTCAGAAATGTTGATGGTATTCTTGGTGAGCATAATCCCATACACTGGCTAAAATTCCATGAGAAAATGTATTTACCTAAGGGGACTTAAAACTAGTGTATATTCTGTAACATTGTTCCAAAGCAGGATATCTTTCACAGGTTGACCAAGATGCAGGACAGCTGTTGCAGATTCTTATCTAATATATTTGTTTGTTTATATTTCAGAAACTCACAATTGAAGCAGGCAAGAAAGTTCAGAAGCAGGTTGAACCCTTCACCAAAGTGATACAATCGTACGGATATAATTAAGAAATGTAATTTGAGGTTATGAATTACATTGTGTTAAAAAATACAGAATATTGATAAATTTCCAACTATCATTATACTAAAACCTTGATTTCCAAATATTCAAAAATGTTTTTAAACCACTATTTAATTTTCAGAATCATTGGGTTGTTAGGATAACATAATTTATTCATATTCACAATTTTTTACTATTTGTAATAAAAAAGTTCATATAACTTCAGTTTAATAAATGCAGGCATTATATTATTTCATGCTATTGATCTTAATATCTGCTCTAAACCAATATCATCCATCTCTTAAACTTTTTTTCTGATGAACTAATTTCTTTGCCGAGGCGCTAGTATTCAAGTATATAGTTTGTACTACTTTGATCTTTTTCTGACAAACTGGATATTGAGAAACAACTGTGAGTACAGAAATGTTTATGATTAAATTAAAATGTTTCATGCCTCACCTCATATCCAGTCTTCTAACTAGGCTAGTTTCAAAGTCTGGGCAGCTTCAACTTCAGTAATTTCTCATTGACTGATGTTATGTCGATCAGAACTGCTTCTTCCCTCTGTTGGTAGACCGATAAACTCAGAATCTGCAGGAATTTCAAAGTTTTTTCTTGTCCTTTTTATGTGGATTTTTTTCCCAAACATGTTTTTTTTTAATTAGGCTGGCTTTTGTTATCAATTAGATATTTTTTCCTGACCATGTGATTTTTTCCTATCAAAGTTCAACAGAAATGTTTTTTCCTTTTTGCTGTCATTGTACTTAAGTCAGTTTATAAATGAGTTGGATAAAATATTTTTACATCTCACCTCATGTGTTTTCACAATACCAGTGCAAGCAAAATTTAATCCCAACGTTCATAAAATCTGCACTCATTGGCAGTTTGGAAGATAGCAGTAATGGCACAATTTCAACAGTGAGTTTCAAAATGAAGACAAATGGCCTTTGAAACTGGTATCGTGAAAATACAGAACTTCGAGGTGAAATGTAAATACATTTTATCCACCTCATTTATAAATTGAAAATTACATCACAGTGTTACTTCCCACCGTAACTTTGATTAAACTTAAATCAGTGTTTACATTTTAATCCATCGTATTGGGACACTCGTCTGCCTCCAGTTAAAGGAATCAGTTCTGCTGGATTAGTGTTTACCTGTGTATTTAAAGGTCACAGGATTAAAAATCAATTGATTTTTTAAGGACAAAAGAAATACTGAGTATGATTTCCTTTGGAAGAGGGCTAAACTCATGGGTCCCATGTTTAGATGTGTGGAATGTTAAAGAATCTCAAACTAGAAATGAGAGGTATCTTACCAAAATGTTACAGCTCACATCCAGATTTGAATTATGAGGTTCTTAAACAGCATCATTAAATAATGTACGAGTGAATAAAAATTTACAACTCACCTCATAAAATATGATCTATCATCTGGATGTTTTGGAGATCCTTGTTTTCAATTAAATTTCAGTCATAATTTAGTGGAGAATTGGAATGGTCTCCAAAAACTGTCTAGATGAGAGGATTGTTTTATAAGATGTAAAGTTTCCAATCCATATTTTAGAAGATAAAAATGTCTGCCTGATCGAGGATTTAAACTCAAGACCCCCAGCTTTATGCAGTGATGCTTTAACTTGAGTTCACAGGCAAGTTCATGTCATGACAAACTTTTCTCTGATAATCCTGCATCCCATTAGCAGTGATACATTCACAATTCAGTTGGGTTGCTTCTAAATCAAGATGACTTTATGAAAGGATTTTTTTTGCAATAATTTAAGCTTAATAATATAAAAAAATTGATAATAATATGTAAATTAATGCACTTGGGAGAACTTAATTTTTAAAGGGAAAATTTTATGCTTGAATCCAAGAGCTCTACAGTGTGTGAGATACAAGAAAGTGATGTTTTCTGTTCCCAGCTAGTGCGAAGATCAGTGTGTTACCAACTGTCCTCTCACTCGCTGTTGGTCTCCAATGGTGCTATACCCAAGCCATTTTATTTTTCACTATCAGTGATATACTAATCATACATATGATGTTTTGATACAAATTAAAACTGATATGATAATTAAATGAATCGTGATTTTTTCTTACCTCATACATCTATGTTTTTTTTTAAACACAGAACTGCAGTATCGGCGACACGTCAGCATCAGCTGTTTCCACGACTGTCAATTTTTTTCTCCTTTTTGCCGGTAATTATCCAGACTGCCATCTGGTGTTCTTTTGAATGAATCATTTCCTAAACTGCTATCTGTTGTATTTTTGAAGAACTTTGTAATCAAGCTTGGTTCTTCCGGAATCTCAAAGTTCATACTTCTAGTATGGTTTCTTTGAATATGTATTTTTTCCCAAACTGTTAAATCCAAAGGTTTAGATAGATGTTTTAAAAGTTTTGCTTCTTTTTCAATCCTATGATGCTCTAATAAACTATGTGCTGCTATAGCTGATTTTTCAATTTCTCCATTCTTTATGTTTTTGAAGTGCTCTTTTTTTACGAGTTTCCAGGTTTCTTTTTGTTTTTCCTATATATATCTTGTTGCAATCTTTGCAATCAATTTGATAAATCCCAGATTTTTTGTTGTCTGTGGTATTACATTTATTATTAGTTAACAGAAGATTACCCAGGCTGAATTTGTTAATTGGAGCTAATGTTATATTAAAATTTCTGAAAAATTTTTGAAACTTATTATGAACTTCAGGATGGTAAGTGAATTTCTTGAATTTTACATCTTTCTTGGGACCATGATGTAAGGTGGTGTATTCCTGTAACCTTTTTTGTTGTTTGAATTTCTTTAATTTATTCTTTATAATGTCTTCATCGAAACCATTTATTATAGCAACATGAACAATATGATTATATTCCTTGTCAAAATCTTCTACATTAAGTAGAATATTTAACAATCTGTGTAATAGACTATTGAAAATTGCATGTTTGTGTGTCAAATGATTAAAACCTGAAGATTTTATGTAGTTGTCAGTATGTGTCTTTTCTGTAAATGTTAAATTCAATTTTTTGCTGTTGTTCATTTCTTATTAAGTATAAGTTTAAAAAAGGAATCTTGTTATTTTGTTCCATTTCAATAGTGAATTTCACTGACTCGTCCTGAAGATTGAGCAATTTCAATGCATTTGAATGTATTTTTTTATCAATTACAGCAATAATATCATCTACATATCTATACGAACACTTGAAAATTAAAGGATAAGCATAAATCACGATTCATTTAATTATTATTAATTGAACCTCATAATGTTAAAAATTCCCAAATTTAATATATAAAACTGATATGATTAACATGCAAGTGTTCATTTCATGCAGTGCGCTGAAAGAACAACACAGAAAGGTGGATCCCTGAAATCATGATAAACATGGATTGTAATTGGTCATCAGTAGAGCTAGGAATTTTAGGTGCTGCACCTTAATTGTATTTTGTTGTTACAATGCTCAAATTAGCTTGTCTTGCAAAGAAAACATTAAATAAATGCCCCTAAATGTGTTTTAGTTGCACCTTTTTTCAATGCTAGCACTTTTTTATCAATGCAAGCACATATTGCACTTCTTTGAAATCTTTTTTGTCTCTTGAGTTTCCAAAATAATGTGTATTTTTTTTTGCATTTCTTTAAATACGCTTTCAAGGGTTGGTAATGATGTGTAGTATCAGTCCACATCACATTACTTCCACTTTAGTGCAGTCCCGTTAGGCTATTCCTTTTAAATTAGTTCACACCTTCTTGCACCACAGTTATGCAAAAGCTATTGTTTAAGCAAGGGAGATTGTTGAGTGCATAAACAAATGTTTCGGTTCAAAATAATATTAGACTTGTGCGGTCTGTTATTTTCCTGAGTGACCAGTATGCAGTATGCCAAAACCGAATGTGAACTCCTATAAACTACATGATTTTGTAAAACAGTTTAGTGCAGATGGAATTCAAGGTGACATCTGTTTTGAGGTGCATTCTTTGGTGATATTTCAATAACAACTGATGAAAACACCAACACAATCGTGTTACGCAGCATGTAGGTAGTGCAAAACATGAAAACTACAAGCAAAGACATTTGTGGTATTCCTCTTTCCAAACTTAACAACCCTATTATATAAGCATATTTGGAGAAATATACTGTCCCAGATGAAAATCATACTTTCAACCTCTGTATGAAGAAAATTTAAAACAGATCAGTCACGTAGAACATGAAAACCAGTATATCTACATTAGACGAAACCACTGATAGTTGAGTTATTGAACTTTTATATATATATAAATATTTGAATTGTTGAATAATATCTGCTTTAACAGTTTTCTGGACTTATGATTTCAATAACATCATGTTCTGGTCTTACTCAAGACTTTTTAATATATGACAACATGACTGAATTTTGTGTCGTGAGTTACTTGATGTAATTGGTTTTGGTACTCTTTAATGATAATTCAGATGGAAAATTTGCACCTTCTATTTTAAAAAATTGCACTGTTTTCTGCTAAATTAAAGTACCTTTTTGACCAACATTTTGCACCTAAAATTCCTAACTCTAGTCATCAGTAAGGTGATGTGTACGGTTGCCCATTCACTGTCAATCACTTTCTTGCATCTTATGCTCTTTCCTCTCATGTTACCCAGGTAAGTTCCTCTCCTGATATATTCTTATCTTATCCTGGATCGCGATAACGGTGAAACATTCATTCTCAATGCAATTGGATTTTTCTATCAAAATCACATTATGCTGGGATTTTTATACTAATTTAAGCTATATGCTCTTTTTTATATGTAAATTAATACACTCATTTGAATCAATTTGTAAAGAGAAAATTTTTCTGAACCTAAGACCTAGTTTTCAATCTGTGTGCTTTATTGATAAGTTTTTTGAATCTGGAATCATCTTACCTCAATTTAATGTAAATTGAGGTAAGATGATTCCAGATTTTAAAAAAAACTTTATTAAAAGAACCTCATAATATAAATCCCTAAAATAAACCGTTATTGATAGTTACCTGGTAGTGTCACTTTCCATGAATTTTTTGATAAAATACTACTTACCTGCTGTACTATTACTGCAGTTCCTATAGTGAAAGGAGTATATAGGTTTAAGAATAATTACAGTATGTCTTTAATAGTGAATGGAGAACATATCTTAATCGACTCACCTCATACATTTTCAAACTTCTTTGATACCAACGGTTTCAGACAATATCATGGCGTCCATTGATGAAATTCCGTGATTGTTGATTTCTTTAGTGACATCACCTCTTGTGCTGCCATCTTTCGTTGGGATTATAAACTTTGTAATTAAATTTTTATCCACCGGAATATCGAAATTCATAGATCAATATTTATTCTTCTGAATGAATATCATTTCCCAAATTGTCAATTCCAACGGTTTATCCAACTTTTAAAACAGTTGGATAAACCGTTGGAATTGACAATTTGGGAAATGATATTCATTCAGAAGAATAAATATCGATCAATGAATTTCGATATTCCGGTGGATAAAAATTTAATTACAAAGTTTATAATCCCAACGAAAGATTGCAGCACAAGAGGTGATGTCACTAAAGAAATCAACAATCACGGAATTTCATCAGTGGATGACATGACTGATGAAGGACATGATATTGTCTGAAACCGTTGGTATCAAAGAAGTTTGAAAATGTATGAGGTGAGTCGATTAAAATATGTTCTCCATTCACTATTAATGATATAACCTCATAATGTTTACTTCCCGATATTAATTTAAATACAGTATGTCTTACTTATTTTAGGAATTCTCACTATGAGGTATATTCATTAAGGTAGCTTATGTTTATCAATATGAGGTGAGTGATAAACATATTCTACCTTAACAGTATGTCTTCCTTATGTGTAAGTTTATTCTTGTAAATTTCCATTACATGAAAGGAATACGTGATTTTGTTATAAAATAAATTTAAGTTGGAATTAAACAGTGAAGCAAATTACATTGAAATTTTCAGAAGGATTTATTCGAAAGAGTTACTCATGCTTCACCGATTTGGATGGAAACATATTTTGTGTGCTATCCTTAACTACTAGTTTATTGTGGGGACTTTATTCAGAGAAGAAACCCTGCAGAGAAAATCATAAATCGACTAGTAACTGATGATCAAATGTAAAAAAAATTAGTGCAGATGGCTTCCTTTCTTAAAGCCATGGTTCCTATGTCTTAGATTTATGGGGAACAAAAGAAACTCATTGTCATTACAATAAAAAGAAATGGCACATAATAAACATGGCTTTGAAGAAAACCTGATACACAAGAAAGGAAATATAAGAAATTTACATATCCTTTTTAATAAGTTTCACGATTTCAGCCTTAATGAAAAATAAAAATGAGGAAGGGTTTTGAATAAATCTACATGGAAAACTAAATATCAGATGAATAACATCTTAAGAAAAGTGAAAAATTGGGGAAATAGAAAAATCTGCAGTAGCTGCTCATGGTTGGTCATAAAAGCGCATAATTGTTAGGAAAAATTCATGAACTGCTTGAAGAAATCGGTCAAACTCACAGTTTGGGGGAGGGGAAATAATTATGTCCAAAAATACAAAGAGAAAAAATGATACTTCAAATTCCCAATGAAAAAGGTTTTATTTGGAAGGTCATTTGTGCACCAGCAGGAGGAGAATGTAAAGGGGTATCAACAGATGTTAATGAATGATTCAATTCTTATCACAATATTGACTAAAGATGAGATGGATGCCTCTTGAAAACTGCAATTCCAGTGTTAAAAAAACAAAGTATGAGGTAAGATAAGAATTGACTCGTTCATTAATTGAAGAACCACATGTTATTTCCCTTCATTAACTTAATGAGTGTCAGATGACAGTTTCTCAAACCTGGTCCTGAAGAAGAAACAAAATGTTACATTAGATGTAAAATCTGATCCACTTACTGATTATTTTAAGGAACTCATGCCTACGATTAGAGCAAATTGGTCACTCCTTTCACATAGTGTCATATTAGCATCTGTTACTACAATCTTATTTATTTTTTCCTAAGTACATTCAACGAATAGTTACATTTCATGCAATGGATGAAGACCAGCTATCTTCATGCCTTCGTGAAGAACAATTTTGCTTGCATGAAAAAGCAATAATCTTTGTGAACCAATATGTTTTTCTTCATTCTTGATCCTTAGTACTTCAAATGCCCGATTTATCACATTGCTGGAAAAAAAAAGTTTTGCTAAAAACAAAAAGATTTTTATAGAACCATATTAACATGAGAATATGAGTCTGAAACTTTGTTTCGGAAACCATCACCATTTTAAATAAATCCCAACTGTTTAAGATGAGGTGCTGGCACCTTTCCTCATGCCCTGGTGGAGGGTAATTGAATTTGGAGATCAAATCATGTCCAGGAATGAGAATAACATTTTGTGAGGAGTAAAGTTTGCAGTTCATATTTAACTTATTGATATCTTTGATATTAGATGCCTAAATTAAATGTCAATTCAATTATGTTATGTTACTTCCTATTGTATTTTTTAAATCAATTCTGTAAATTTATAATTTTACTTCCCATAGTAATTTTATTAAAAATTGATGGCTCAAGGTGCTAAAGATTGAAATGAGTGGACATGAAAAAGATTTAAAAGAGCTGTAATGCTAAAAAAAAGTACTTGTTTGAAGAGCTCTAATAGTATTTAAATTTCTCAAAATTAATATTACAGTAAAAACCTGGCTTAATACAGAATTGGCTTGGTCCCAATAAGTTTTCCATATTAATCAGGTATAGAGTCTTGAGTGAAAAAGAAATTTTAAGGAAAGACAATCTGTAAGCTTAATAAGTTGGGTCTGTCTTATCTTAATCCTCTGCATGCCATTGGTAAAATCTCTTGTGTCAGAGATTTAAATCGCAACTGCCGATGTGATCAGCTTTGCAAGTAGTTTAAGTATATTGTCTGGCAGGTAATGGACAAGAGCACCAGAGCCGATCTGATCGGCTCATGACACCAAAAGGGTTAAGACATGTTTCAAAGCATGATGAAATATGAGGTAAAATGATGGCAGACCCAACTCATTTATTAAGTAGAACCTCATAATTTTACTTCGTATTATATTTTCATAATTCTGCAAACTGCTTTATATAATTTGGTTTGGATTAGTTACCTTATACTGGAGGGCTTACCTGCTTTCCATTCTTTTGAGATTTTGAGGAAATTCTGTTTATAGCACATGAATTTAAACATTGTTAACACGTACTAATGACATAATGCTAGTCCTATGTACAATAACTAAGAACTAATTACACTAGTATTTAGTTATATGTATATTGTATCATTCCATCCTTGGCCTCTATATATCTTGTCAGTTTCACTTGCTTTATGCATCAAGGTTTTTCAGCCTTGCCAATTACTAGCAGTTTTTCAAGTTTTCCTGCGATACTGTCGGATACTGCCACCCACACATTTTTCACCATGTAGAGACAGGAATTTTATATGTATTGCCTAAAAACAACCAGTTTCTACCCCGTTGTATGTCTTTCCGGTGAGACTCTTCCACTAATAATTAACTGCAAAGCACTAAAATCTCTCAAACTACAGGGGAGTAATACAACTCCTTCATTGGATAATCCTCACTACCTGCCATCTATGTTGCACCTGGTTTACTCCACTCTGCCCACAGTGGATTCTGACTTCTATTTCTGTGCCGTGCAGTTTAAAAAGACAGATAATTTTTTTTTTGGGCACGGACTTGGTACATCACAATGCTTTCTCTAGGAGAAATTTCAAGGTATGTTTCGGCATGCAATGGTTGACAGTTCCCTTGTCAGATACAAGAGCACTGTTATTGCCACTTGATTCCACATGATTTTGTCTCTCCCAGTCATCCATTAGAAGCCTTGAATTCAGGTTTATTCAATATTTTTTGTAAGCTCAGTGGCTTGATCCTACAAAATTGGTCCAGATATAGACATGCTCATTGAGTGGGCATTAACGAATCATTTCCATAAAAGTTTGTTAATTTGATCATAACCCATCATTTTTTGTTTCCTTTTCACAGTGCCACTATTCACTTATCTGATCTTCATAGTTTTAGATGCAAGTTTTTCTGCGTATGAATTGGAGCATGATTTTTCATACACTTTGTTTCTCATTTAAATTAATGTTGGGAAGTAAATATGAGGTTATATCATTAATAGTGAGTGGAGAACATATTTTTAACGACTCACCTCATACAATTTCAAATTTCTTTGATACCGACTGTTTCATACAACTTCTCGTCCCTAAGTCATGACTGAAGAGGGACGAGATGTTGAAAGCGTCAGTATCAAAGAAATTTGAAATTGTATGAGATGAGTCGTTAAAAATTTTGTTTTTCCTTTTTGTGTAACTATAACTTTCACCTTATCACTTAATGACAATGCTATATTTTTGTGTGACATTCTTAAGAAAATGTGCAAATGATTTCATATTATACCACGGCAAGGCAGAAACTAATTGAGGGATCTCTTATTTACAGAAAGGCCAATAAAATTTACAATCACTGGCCCAATAAAGTTGACCCTGGCTTGTTATAGAGAGGAAGTGTTTATTTCTAATGACCTGATTGCAGATCCTTAAAAAATACAAACCATGTCAAAATAGTCTGTTTCAGAGTACTATTTTATAGCCAGTTAAAAAATAATGTCCACATTATTTCCACCTCTAGCAGAGATGGGCATTTTCTGTTTCCATGCTAGATTCTTTCTTATTTAGGAAAAATAAGACATGATATATAATTTTTGTCATGACTAAAAACAAAAAAATCCTGAAAGAACAGGATTCCGGCTTATTCAATGTGTGATTTGGGCAGTTTCACTATATTACATTTTTCCCTCACCATTCATAATATTGTGCTCTTCACATGTGCAATGTAACCTGCCTAAGAAATGCATTAATGATAAAATAATCTTACCAAAATCTTAAGAGGTAATTCACAAGAATACAAGCTTCCAATTCTTCATAGGTTCTAAGTAAAACTTCTTCAAACCTGTAAAATGAACAATGTTGTATTTTTTACAAGAATTTGGTCAATTATATATTGTAATTAAGATACACAGCTATCGAATTTTGGCGCATACCACAATTATTTTAACTTTATTATTGTGGACTAGTGGTTATGCTCCTTGCCTATGGTCGCGGGTTCAAACCCGGCCAGGGTCAATTGATTTTTTTTTTTAGGATGGAAAAATCCAAGGAGCAAGTCCTCCGGGAGGGACTGTAAGCTGTGGGTCCCGAGTCTGAAGATTTTCAGGCTCGTAAAAGATTCTTAAGCCTGAATGAAAAGGCCTCTAAGCAAAATTTTCCTGTCCTATACTACCTTGGTTTCCTAGATGTCAATATGAGGCAGAATGCTGACCATGGACCACTCATATGACATTATACAAAAACAAGTGTAACTAAATTAGTATGGTTCAAATTTTTCCCTGTAGGGTGAGAGCGCCTAAATCTCTGTTAAGGAAAACATGGGCTTACAAGATACAAGAAGATATACTAAAAATCAAAGAAATAATGCAACTTTGGCCTCTAATCTATTGTATAAATTGGTTGATTGTTTATTAACATTTAACAGTTTAATATTAAAATTTAAAATAAATTTTTTCATACATCTCACCTGGATGAGGTGAGGTGTAATTAATTTTATTTTAAATTAAGCATAGTGATATTTCCTATAATGGTTAAGTTTAAAGTTAAGCTGTAAATGTCAATTTTTTTTTTTTTCAAATGCCCCAGGTTTGTCTTTCGACATTCCTGGTTTCTCTCCTGGCATGGCGTATTTGTAACCCACTTCTGAGGTTGGGGCGCCTGGAAGGCAGGGTTACGTTGCCCCGATGATATGATGGGTGATAATGGTGCGCCAGGAGAGTCCCTAACCTTAACCTAAGAT
The DNA here is from genome assembly GCA_030220185.1 of Diploptera punctata. Lineage (NCBI taxonomy): Eukaryota > Metazoa > Arthropoda > Insecta > Blattodea > Blaberidae > Diploptera > Diploptera punctata. The sequence continues at coordinate 673,968 of JASPKZ010008362.1, read as the reverse complement.
GAATATGAATGATGATGATTGCGCTGGCCAAATGATTTCGGGGACCGTTTGGGCCTAAGTTTTCCTGACATTTGTCTTATAGGTGAGGAAAAACCCCAATAAAAAACTGTCACGACTGGGGATCGAACCCGGGCCTGCTGCGTGACAAGGCAGCATGCTACCCTGAGACCACAGCGGTGGACGTGTCAAATATTTTATTGTGAACATCAATTTAAAAAAAAATGTTTCTTCTTCCCTGCAGGTATTTCAATTAATAAAAATTCCCAATAAAAAGTCTTCTTAATAAAGAAGCCGCCATTTGCAAAAATCATAGCATTTGGGGTTAGGGAATTAACTATGTATAAGAGAAAAATATGCATTTAGATTGGAGGCCTAGAATAGAACATTGACATAGAGAGTCAAAGGTCCTGGGATCAAACCCCAGTCTAGGTGTATATTTTTTCTTTTCAAATATAATAAAATATGTTTTTATTATTAATTTCATACATCTCAATGATGGATAAATCATATTTAAAGAGAAAAATTATACGCTCAGACCGGGACTTGAACCCGTATATAGAGAAAGATTTGCATTTAGATCGGTACTTGCTCAGGTAGCTCAAATGGTAGAGCACTTGGACTAGAAAACCAAGGGTCCCGGGTTCAAGTCCCGGTCTGAGCGTATAATTTTTCTCTTTAAATATGATTTATAATAAAATATACTTCATTATAGGGAACAGAATATTCAATGACTATTTATTAAATAAAATTATCAAACTTTTATATGATTTTCATAAAAATTAATTTTATTCAACATTCTTAACAGCTGTTTCAGTACACTGTACCTTCTTATGAAAATCATATAAAACTTTGATAGTTTTATTTAATAAATAAACATCATGGATTTTCATCACATAAACACCAAATCAGTCAATTATTCCATGACTACAGACACATTTGCCGATTAGTTACTTGTTCTGTCTTCCACTTGACCCAGTTGAGACTTAGCGATACACCACTGTACAATTCATCCCTTTTTCTTAAAAATGCTATTTAAAATTGAGTGTTGGAGTGGTGGTGTATGGAAAGAGCTATATTATTAGGTGATATAATAACTGAGAAATTGTAAATGTATTTATATGTGATTAAAATTTTAACGTGCATTATCTACAGTGGTAGGTATAAATATTTGTCTATTCTATAAAGTCAATAATATAAAAAAAATGCATGTGAAGATTTTTGTCACTACACAGTTTCAAGGAAATATAAATTCATATTTTAATTATATTATTTTTGGTCTGGACATCTTACCTCAACATTAATACTGAGGTAAGATGTCCAGACCAAAAATAATATAATTAAAATAACCTCAAAATATAACTTCCTAAAATTAAATATTAATATCATATTTTAATAATATTAATGAATGCCTTTATCTCAACATGGGTATAATATTTATTTTTTAATAATTATCATACTTTTCAAATAAACAACAGTTTAAGAGAGATGTAAATAGACTCATATATTGGAAGATAGAGAGAAAGGGTAGGGGACAAACTATGAAAACAGTAACAGTGCACATGTTTTCTGTAGGTACTACCTCAGCGGCCATTAAATATGCCATTTACTATAGTATTTTAACTTTGTGCATGACATAAGTACACATAATTTATGTAACATGATCTAAAAAATGTATAAATTGAAAATAGACCATGTTAATACCATTTATCCACCCAGCAAAACCAAAAGTGTAGTTAGTGACACTGGAACATGCATTGATAATTATCCCTTATTTCTACTGACAACTGACTTAAAAAAAACAGTTTTATTAGAATGGGCACCTTCAAAACATAAATGACTTATTCCATGTAACATAAATAATTCATTAGCATTATTGACAATGGAGATTCATAGCTGCATAGACATAAGCTTTCCATACATCCTTATACTAATATTTTCCAATCATTCTCCATATCTTCTTCTTCCTTCCAAGTATTAGGCCAAGGCCTGTTACGATCCTATAGAAAATTTTCCCTTAATTTACTTAAATCATGGGCAATGCTATTCTCCCGCCTTGTTCTTGACCTACCTATTGAATATTTTCATGCCCAATGCAATCTATTTTGGTTTTAGCCAAATAATTAGGTATACTTATTATTTTAAAACTTCAGATATGATTTGCATGACATTTCCCCTGATTATAAATAGACTTAATGTATGACACTTTGCACTACAACTAGAGAGAAAATGTTTTAATTATATTATTTTTAGTCTGGACATCTTACCTCAATATTAATGTTGATTTGTTCTTGAAAATGTTTTGCCTAAACTGGAATTTGAAACCACAATCTTCAGCTTTAGACACTATGTACTGCATTATATTATTTAGGCAATCCAGGAGAAAATTCAAGTTTGTCTCTATTTGAAATCCCTGTTTACACCTATAGTGAACTTTTCTCATTACAACAGGGTTGCTTACATTAAGAAGACATTGCGATGGCATTTGTTCCATATCAGCTAATTATGAACGTAATATGAAATTAATGTACTCAGGCTTGTTGTTCAAATGCAATAGTTAAAACAACTCGAGAGAAAACTTTATGCCTAAACCAGGATTTAAACCCAAGATATTCAGCTTTATGCACTGGTGCACTACCATTGTACTACTTATGCAATTCAGGAGAAGGCAAGTTTTATTAACTATTGCATATAAGTATGTGCAGAAACATTTATAAGAAAACATTAATATTATTTTTTTTTTGGTTTTGTGGTATAAAATAAGTTTAAAGAAAGTGGATTTTTGCAGTCACATATTTAATCCAAAGGTTATATAAGAATATTATTTATTTTAACTTTTGTATGTTCTATTGTGGCCCAAGAGTATTGTTTTACCAGATAGAGTTACACACCACTTATCATATGATGGAAGATGAGTCCAGAGTTATGTTATATTCCTCTAGATGCAATGTACCGAAATCATCTTTTCGGTACATAATCTACGCAACAACTACGTCATCGTGTCTTCCCTCTATATTGATCTTATATAACAGTGCCAAATTCCTATCTTCGTTGTGCTCTCTCCTATGTACCCCCCTTCCTTCTTTATGCGCTGCATGTGACTGCGCATCATCTTCCCCTTGTTATCAAAGGCCTCAAATAAGCTGTGCAAGTTAATATCAGGGTCATCATCAACTTTGGTTTCGTCGAGGTCAGATCAACATTAGCTCGAAGGAGCTGTTTGATTTAATCAGTCCCATAAGCCAGGGTAGGGCAACCAGGACTGTGAACTCAAGCCCTTGGCTGGACTGGATTGAGTGTGTGTATGTATGTACGTTTATTATTATTATTATTATTATTATTATTGACTTTTTCTTTTGATGACCGATTTACATTATTTCATTCATGTCTTTTCTTTCAATGGTCAAGAAGATAAACTTTTGTTATATTATTTGTATTTCAATTATCTGACTTATGACTCTAATTAAAAGTTACATTTTTTTTTAGTTAACTTATGTTTACTAATTGCATAGCTAGTTATGTTTCGTATTGATTTATATTCTAAAGCTTTCTCAAGCAAAATTAATCCCCTTTTTTCCTTCTAGCTTCCACGATTATAATACTGTTTAGCATTCAGTATTATATGTCAAATAATAAAAGAAAAGGTGGATTAATCTTTGCCTTCTATGGGCCCGGACAAAGGAATGTAGATATAGTTACTCAAAACTATCAAACTCAAAGTAATATAAAAGATTGGTAGGATCGCGCAGTGCAGCAATATAGTGATTAAAAAAAAAAACGAGTTCCTACAAGAAGTTTCCACGCCCTCTCATTTAAAATTCATACCACATGTGAGTCCACTTAAACTTATAGAAATACCTTGCAATATCTTGTACAAGCAGAACAGCTTCAGGTTCCACAAGAACACTTGGGTCACATTCTGCTGGAAGGTTTACACCACAGTTCTTCTCCAAACTACAAAGCCTGCAATGTGTATATTGTAGTTTTACACCAGTATCACCTTGCACCTGAAAAATGTCAATGTTACAAGTACAGTCATGTAAAAAAGATATTTTGGAAATACTTGAAGAAATAAGACATAAACATATGCTAATTTTGGATACTGCAAGGTTACCAAGACAGCCACTAGAATAAAGAATACAAGGGAAGAGATCAAAAGGTCTGGCAAGATATAGATGGGAGGAACAAGTTATGAAAAATGTTGAAAGAAGAATTAATTGGAGTGAAATGGAGGAGAGGGAGATGTGGAATAATTGGATAGGTGGAGGTTTTTATCCAAAACTTGACTGTGCAAAAAGGGGATACAAGAAAAGAATTTTTGTCCAAGACTCAAACCCCAAAAGGAAGGAAGGAAAAAAAAAAATATATATATATATATATATATTTGAAGATCTGGCACCGGCACTTACTAGGGAACTGTCAACCATTACATGCCGAAACCTACTTTGAAATTTCTTCCAGAGAAGTGTTATGATGTACAAAGACTATGTCCAAAAAATTATCTGCCATTTTTAACTGCAAGACACTAAAATCCAGTGCCAAATATCTCATTTAAGCTGTAGACAAGTAACACAATTCTAGAATTGGTAGATTAGATAACCCGCACTACCTGCCTCACTCCACTGTGCTCTTACTAAAGCAGGGAGTCCATCTCTGTATAGTTCACTGCCATTGCTGGATTCTGGCTTCGATTTCTATGCCTTACACTTAAAAAGACATAATTTTTTTGGACATCACAACGCTTCTTTGGGAGAAATTTCAAGGTAGGTTTCAGCATGCAATGGTTGACAGTTCCCTTGTTAGAAAGAATTGTCTAACATTATCGTTATTAACCCATTCACTTCAGGTTTAAATGCTCAATGCTTTTCCCCAGAAACCAGATTTAAGTTGCCGTATATTACATTGTCTATTTTCAGACATTCAAAAACAAACAAAAAATAACGGTACTTGAGATCACAATAAGGGTGAAGGCCAAAACACATTCCTGTACTCTTCATAAATGTTAACGAAAGATTACTCTGCCAAGGGATTTACAAAATATGTAACAATAGAGTTAAGCGAGTGTACCTCATCTTCTGAGTTGAAGGCCATTTATCTTCCAGCGAGTCTACCTCGTCTTTTGAGGTGAATGGGTTAATATTATTTACTCTTCCAATGAAAGCCATGGCCAGGATTTTTTACAATCTGAAAAATCTATTGGCCCTGGCCAGGTTTGAACCTGTGAACTCAGTGCCAGAAGCAAGCACTGTAACCACTACTACATCAGTATTGACATTAAGCTTACTATTAAAACCCTTCTACATGAGATCTGGGTGGATAAAAAACCAGATGGAGACTATCTTCATTAGCTTCAGAAGAGAATTGATTTATCTTATATATGTTGGAACGAAGCAAAACATAAAGATGCTACAATGTGAACATTCAATTCAAAATATACTTTACCTCAAGTGCTCTGTTCCAGTCAAACTCATAATCCCTTTGTCTTCTTTGCTTTAAATCATTGATGATGACAGCAGAAATTCCAAGTATATCATTTATTCTGTCGCTGCTCTTGCCCAGAACTACCTTTGTTGCTAGAAAATTAGTAATATAATATTTTTAAAAATATTAATGAGCACTAATGTGCACTTATTAACACAAAATGTCTGATGAGTCAAGGCCAATAAAAATAACAAAATGCTGAGATCCATATACGGTGGATAATCAACTAAAAATTTTAATTCCAGTAGGTACAGCAATAATTATAGTACTGCCATGTGTTAGCAGATGAAATAACAGTACAGGGAGTTGTGTGCAATCTCTAGTATGTTTTAACTGGATTATTCCATATTTCATTTTTCTGCCATCTTAATGAAACTGATTGGACAACATTCCCAACTATACTCAAATATATAGAAATTTCTACACGACATGTTTGAAAAAACAAATTTTCATTCAGATCTACATAATTAAAGCAAAACCTAGCCATAATGGCTTACTGCAATAGAAGGTACTGCCATTAAGTTTTATGCACACAATTTCTCTGCTTAGGGGTACTATAAGTTGTGCCTAGTAGCTCAATATTGGACTACCAGCTCATAAAGCTGAAGATTTTGGTTTCAAGTCTTTTCTCAGGTGCAATTTTTTTCTTTCTAATTATGTTGAAATGCTATTTGTTATAAATTTTTTTGCACATTTTTATTTTTATTTAACAGCTCAGATCATTAACATTATAAATTAAAATTAGGGCATGAAAGGGAAGATAAATTTTGCACAGAGGCCTCTTATTTCAGGCTTCTTTTGTCTGTCATAAATTTATTATATAAATTTCACAGCTTTACATCCTTTTTGAAAGATTTTTATGTCCTAAAAATCTATTGACCATAGATGGATTTGAACTCGCTTATCAGAACTAGAACTAAACATGATACCACTAATCCACCAAGACTGATAAAACTGTTGTTTTTAGGGTCTTCTTGTTTTCATGGTAAATAAGATGTAAAATATCTGGTTAAGAAAACTGAAAGTAATGTTGAGAGATTGTATCATAAATCATTTGACTCTTGATACAGTCACCTGCTAGCCAGTGAGAAGAATCAGTTCAGTTGGCCTTGGCTTTTTTTGTTGTATTGCAGATTTAGTATTATCTCTTTTTTTTTTTGAGAATTTTCCTCATCATTGAGGGTTTTCTCCAACCAATCTTAGTAATTATTATTTCATTGTAATAACATAAATCTAGAAATTAGAGAGAGAAATAGGCCATCCAAGGAATTTGTAAAATGATTCATGTAGCCTTTAAAATCATCCAGTGCCACAGCTGAGTGATGCTATGGGACTTGTGCTGATCTTAGTCCCCATGGGAGAAGAAATTTTCTCATGGAATTTCAGCCAGTATGGGACCAGTGTTCACCAAGCATCATGAGGAATTTGATAGCTACATTGAGTAGTGGCTCCAGGTTTGAGAAACCAACTATAACAGTTGGGGGACCCTACATGCTGACCACATGTCACCCCTATAGTGACTGGATGATCGTCTGCATCTGTGAATAGAACATGTGGATATGAGGCCAGCAGCTCTATGTCATGCCATAGAGTTTAACCTGTAAAACTTATATATATATATATAATTTTTGCATTACTTGTTAACTTTCTAATCCACAATTATTACTTTTGGCAGGTAAAATCTTTGAGTCACACCACTGCAAGTCTCATAATATGATTTTACCTAATTTTTTGTTAATTTCTTGTAACTTCATACATGCACAATTTAAAGTAATTTTAAAAAATCTCCTTATTTTTCTCAGATAAACCAGCACTCTTATCCTGAAATCCAAAGTTTCATATCTTCTCTGGTATAGATTATAAAAATTACTAATATTTCATAATGATTCATACTGATATCCGATTAAAATGACATTTGTTATGAAATTCAATACTTTTTTTTAGCAAGTGAATACCTGGTACTTGTTCATCCAAAATATAATAGAAATTTTCTTTTACTTACACAAATTGCTTCAAATCCCACACTTATAAAGTACATAAAAAAAGGTAACATCATAAATTTTATTTGAAGAAAAAATATATACCTGAATTGGGATTTGAACTCAATGTCTCTGGTTAGGGTACTACCAGCACTGTATCCACTAAGCTACCAGGCATTCTATCAAAAACAGAGACATTGAGTTCAAATCCCAATCGGAATGCCTGGTAGCTTAGTGGAGAGAGTGCTGGCATACAGAACCAGAGACATCGGGTTCAAATCCCAATTCAGGTGTATATTTTTCTCTTCAAATACAATTTGTCATTCATTGAGAAGTGATAAATTTAATATCTAAGATTGGTAGTAAAATCATGTTCATTACAATGGAATGACTCCTATCTCTCTGTAAATATAAAAACTTACATACTAGGAGATTCTTGCTGCTTAATCGTCATGATGTCTCGACATTCATCCAAAATGTCATTGAGAAAAACCACAGTTCCTTTACGTGTACTCATACCATGAATTCTTCCAAACTTGATGTGTTTAAGAGAAGATGCCCATGGGAACTGCATTTTGGAGAGCACTCCAAATAATGATGTGAAGTGATAGGTCTGCCCATTATCAACAACATACAACATCTGAGAGAAGTCATATTGTTCGTGGCGATGAATGGCAGCAGCAATGTCCCTTGTCAAGTACAAAGTCGAACCATCACTCTTCATGACTGTTACATTTACATCTGAACTTATTTCTACAACCTTCCTGCCTTCTTTATCCTCTTTCAAAAGACTCTGAGACTTCAATAATTCAATAATGTTACCAATATCCTTTGCATTGTATGATGACTCCCAATTATATTCATCAAACCTCACACCTAGACGCTGGTAAATATTCTCTAGTTCCTGTACAGTGTATTTTCGATATACTGACCATTTATCCATGATTTCACTGCTACCAATTTCTAAATTGTAGAAAATGTTACGGGCTTTTGCAGCAATCTCTGGGTCAGTTTCTGCTCGTTTATTTGCTTCCACATATGCCTGGTATAACAGATTCATTGGATTTTGTTTAATCATAGCTTCTGTATACCCGCAAATATCTAGTCCAACTTGCAGTAATCCAAACTGTGTTCCCCAGTCTCCAAGATAATTAAGTCTTATGACATTACAAGACAAAAATTCAAATAGATTGGAAATGAAATTTCCTATTATCGTTGAACGCAGATGTCCCACATGAAATGGTTTGGCAATATTTGGAGAGCTGTATGGATAAAAGAAACATTATTAATTGTTAATAAGCAATTCCTTGAAAAATGTATTACAAAATATGACAAGACATGGAAAAACTGCACTTAAACTTACCTATAGAACAACAGTGCACATGCACCAGAGTTTATAGAGCCACATATCGACTATTATTGATATCGTACTAAAGGTCATACAGCTTATGCTAGATGACAGCATGTCGCTATGAAATTTAAATAACCAATCTTTGCAATAAATCCCCAATTCTATGTTGAAGAAATATATTAATTATATTGAAATTACAAAATGTTTATTAAAAATGGGTGTACATTTACTTATCATTCCCTAATGCCATTCCAACCAGCGATAGAAAAATAATAGACTAAGTAATATACTCTGTGGAGAAAATAGCAGTTACGATCACAATATTGTCTAACAGTGTCATAATATTGTGATTTGCATATTTAAATAAATACTTCAAAATTGTCTAATAATGTTATAAAAATTGTTTGAAAAAGTTTAAAATATTAAAAAATGTTAGTAAATACAGAAGAAGAGCTATAGTTTACAACAGTAAACTGAAAAATCAAGAGTAAGTAGAAGTGCAGTTCAGCCGAAAAAATTTGGATATATTAAAATAAAAGCTCAAATTATTCTAAAATAGTGTAGTAAAACGCTGAATATTTGTAAAATAATTCCCTATGTTCAGATAAAAAATTTTATATCAGTATCTTACCTAAAATCAATAACTATTTCTTTTTCTGGAGGATTAGGAAGAATATTCTTTGCTGTAGTTTCTTTCCATAATATTGGATCATCTGTTATTTCCTGTAGTACTTCTTTAATAAACATATTCTTATTAATTTGGAAGACAATACTGGTATTATTTTTAAATGTTGTCTCCGAAACATTGTGTATAACACCATTAGAACTCAATTTCTTAATATCAGATATATTTATTTTGTCTTTCATTGATGGATCAATAATTCTTTGTAGAGAAATTACTGGTAACTGGAATTCAATGTCTGTACTATTTTTTACTTTTCCAATTATAACATGATTTGAAAGAGAAGAAGGAGAAATTGTATGAGGATTCGCCTTCTTTTTCACAATATCAAGTACCTAAAATATACAAACAGAAACTGAAAATTAACGTCACTGCTTTATTTTTTTACTCATATTTTTCAGGTATATATCAAACACTTAAAATGGTGGATGGATTTCCAAAATGATGTTACTATTTGACTTTATTTTCCTTCGATATACTCTATTATTTTCATCCTTTCACAAGTAATACAACCATGGTTAGATAACCTAAATTTTATCTTTTTATAAGTAAAAATAATGGTATAATGTAAGTCTTCTCTTATTAACCTGTACTTACAAGTGAACAGACGTATGTTTTGAGCCTAAATGCCATTTTAATTACTTAGCTTCTTTAAATAGAAAACATTTTAAAATTTCAATTTTATCCTATTTTGTTTACACACATATAGCAGCATACGACTTGCCATGTGCTTATAAAACAATGCTGCCACAAATTGAAATTAAATTATAGTTAATTTCAGGGAAAAAAAATCAATGTTTTTTATGAATATATATTAGGTATACTAATATGACACCATTTTATATAATTATTTAATAAACGTAAAACTAATACTTGAATATGTTCCAATTAAAAATATTTTACATTAAATAGGTCACTTCTTAACATTTCCTACACTGAACGGAAATTATTTCTTCGATCAGAATATATCTCGGCCGACATAATTAAATAATTAATTTTAATGTTAATATAAATTCATAATATTTATTTCAATATTTAATCAGGTTACTAAATGGGATTATATATTTTGTTAACAATTCATCAAAATATACATTGACACAATTCTACTGACGTCACCACCTGCTAGGCAGTCGCCATTTTATAATGTTGTAGTGGCTGTCGGACAGCTGACCTGTCATTGTGAAGTGAAATTTCAGTGGTGATTAGTGTAGGATTTGGGGGTTTTAAGACCCCTTTGTGTACATATTAGTATTTATTCAAGATGAGTGTTAAAAATGGCAGGACAGACAATAAACGATAGATTGCTGGCTGCCAGGCATAGTATAGCCGGCCAAGGATTGGCCAAGTCGGTATGCAAAGCAACGACAGAAGAAATGATAGGTCCAAAAAAGAAACATTTAGATTGTAAGTACTAAATAATTCAGTTTTGCATTAGTATATTTAATAAGTAGTTTCTGTATAGTTATAATCAATAGTTAATTCGAATCTGTATTTACATCATTTCGACTTTTTTTTTGCAAGACACCATTGTTCCTTAATATTATATCGAAAATTCCGAACTCGGGTATTGACCCGTTAATGGTAAAATATTGAATATACTATATTAAAATATTCATTGTAGGAATATTTTTAAAGCTATCTAGTAATGTGCGCCATTAAGGGCTACTCAATATTCTGACATTTGGTACATAACCTATCCTTAGCATAACTGTTCCAAACATGAAATTAATTTAGGCTATATTACATTTGTTGCCTTCATATAGGCCAATTTTTGTATGCCCTTCATGAAAATTTTGTATATTTTAAGTCAAAATTGCAGAATATTTACTTTTGGGTGGAGCCGCAAGAAATGCCATTTTCTTTCTTCGCCCATGCAATAAAATAGTATATGAAGAGAAGTCTACAAATTAAAATGTGACATACAGCATTACATTGTATTTTTTTTTTTTTGTTATACCGTAGTTATATTGTTGGTTCAAACGTTTGTCTATAAAAGTTATAATACGAAGAAATTGTACAATATATACGTCGTTTAACAATAAATATTTTGTATATCAATATCTGAAAAATGTTCCATCATAGTATCATAAATTCGCTATGCAGCCTTTAATTGACGAGGCTTAGAAAAAATACCGTTGACGTCACCTGTCGACGTTAGGGGATGTGGTTGAGATGGTAGGGAATAGACACTATTACAAAACCTTCATTCATAAGGTGTCCAAAGTTACGACCACCAATAACATTACGATACACGGCTCCCCCATACAATCGTAAATGTTCAAAGATTGTTGGATTTCAGTAACATCTCCAGTAATAAAGATAAGTAAATGCGAGTTTCTTATTCATTCGCAATTTTGTTCAGGATAAATCAGGATACGTATTTCTGTAAACATCCCAACGATGACGCCAAGAAATAAATTTTGGGAACTCCATACATCAATGAGTAAAATAATTTTTAAAAATGTTTTTTATCACAGTGAAATAGTTTGTGTGTATATATATATATATATATAGTATTTATTATTTTTGTAGTGTTCGATTGACATTAAAATCGTTTATCTATTTTGAAAATTGTAAGCATTCTGTTGCTATGAAATCAGCAGAGTTTTTAAGATTGAAATTGGTTTATTAATAAAATGTACAAAACAGATCGTCCAATACATTTTAATTTATTGGAATTGTAGACTGCAATAGTAATTTTTATTATGTAGCGGAAATAGTTTGGTTTAGGCCTATATACCAAATTTTGTCATTACAGTTATTAGTTTGTCAACATTAACCTTCAAGAAAACTTGTTTTTGTTACATACAGAAAACACTTTTTGTTCAAGGTGATTTTCAACTGTATGTATTTTATCTTAAAATATACTTCCGTAATATCTTGTTTTAATAAGTTCGTAATATTACTTTTATGTTACGTCACGATAGAAAGCACTTTCACTTGGAAGAAAGTAGTTCCAGGTTTAATTCTTCAATATTGAAGTATAAGATCATAATGACACGATTTGCCACAAATTGCATAGACACTCATGTTCTATGGCATTACTATTAATTTACTAAAAACGCCACGAATAGTACGTGAAACGATTGGTCTAGTCGGCGATCGATCTATTTGTTTAACCATACGCAGATACAGATTCTTTTTGTTAAAATGTTGAATTCGACGTATGTCTTTAAGCTTTTCGTATAACGTGACGAATTCTTAAGTCCTTTAAACATTTGCATAATTACAATACTTTTCAGTGCCCTTCCGTTGTCTTTGGGTTTTAGGAAGGGTTGGCAAAGGACTTTCAACATTTAGCCTACACCATCCTGCTTCTGATTAAACTTATATCGAGAAAATGTTATCTTCTAGATGCATAACGGTATATGTTGAAGCAGGTGGTTATTAAACGTCAAGCTATTACATAATTCAGTTATTTGAATTTGCGCAATATTTGAATTTGGGATTGTATTTACATTCTCCTGAACATAAATTGATCATCATAATTATTCCTATCATATCTACCTTGTGTAGTATGAATCTGTCGATGATGACCAGTTTTAAATGTTCGTGTTGCCCTGGGTTGGTCCCGGCATTGAGCATATCACTAACCGGAGAGATTCTTCGTGTTCTTATGTTCTCAAAAAAGTATATAATTACATTGTATAAAATCCTATATTGACAGCTCGTGGCCTTGTTAGTCCGGGAAGCATAGGACACTTAAAATATACCTCCAAACGTGTTAAACTGAGAAAAAGAGTAGTATATAGGCCAATTTGACCTGTAATAAATTTAGTTTTTTATGCATTAGAAAATATAGATCGCATCTTTAAAATTGTGTGCTCAAACTTCAAAAAGTATCGTCTTACACTACTAACCGATTTCATCCCTAAGACTAGAAGCGAGTCATTCAACTCGAAGAAAAATTTAATAAGTCATCAGTATTGGATTAAGTTCATTGGTGCATTAATAGTTAAATGTCCACATTCGTTTTAATAAACATTAAGTTGTAAATTACACTTTTGTCGTCTGTGAGTGACTTTGTTCTTGAGGGAGATGCTTAGAAGGTATTAGGATGTTAGTATTGCCAGCAAAGTATGGATAATAAAATATTTAGACGACAAAATATTAAGAGCTAAGACAATAAATTTGATAAAATGCTCTTACGTAGTCTGCATCGATTTCCGATTTAATATATCCTGACCTATACCAACGTGACGTAATTTTTCCAGCATAAAAAGCACGTGAATAGATGAAATATGGATAGGGACTGCTGGAGAATTCAATACCTGTAGTTTACTTCCAAATACTTAATAAATGATCATTGAAATCCCAAATGCAAATAATTCATTAAAGAATAGTCGTTTACAGATTTAATATGAAAGTTACGAAATAAACAATAAATTGATTCTATAAAATAGGATAACTAAATTAATAATAGGGAGTCCGCATGGCAGTTTTAAAGAAATTGATCGCTTTAGAAAAAATGGGTTAGATTTATTTGCTTTAATCGTGATATGTTGAATTTATTTTCTTTAATTCCTTTCCCAGGGGTTTTCTCCCATTTACCCATGCCACAATTTCATTCCACCATTTCTCAATACTCATCCCATCCATTTCATTCATCTGCCCCTGTAATGGTGCGTCAGGCGTGGTCGGCCGGCATCCTTGTCATTCACAGACCTCTATAAAGAGGCTTCACCTGACCCTGAGTTGGACACGAGTTGAGTATACTATAATTCCATTCCATTACCACTGTTTAACCTCTCGTATTATAGGTACTTTGATGTGCCACACGCCACCCGGACCTTACAGTGGCACGACCTGTTGGGAGAGGGGATTTACTTATGGATTACACATACTTATTTTGACCACACAAGGATATGGAGAGCCTCCCCGAATGAGTGATCAGCTCAATGTCGAGGCCTCCTCCGAGACAACATTAAGACGAAACACACCATTCACACACATTAATTGGACGATGTTATGCATCAACGGGCTAAGTGCCTTTTTAAAAAATGAGATTTTGTTGACATCTATTGCACTGGCTCATCAAGTAAGTGTATACACACTTTTAGCGCCAAATCTTTAAATACAGTCGTATTATTAATGAAAAATGTAAAAAGCCATCAGTCCTATCAGATTCTGTGCTTTGCAACAAACGGCTATGAAACCAGATCTTCATAAATGCTAATCTAAATTTTGCATCATGCAGCTAAGCGCCAAATGTTCCCGCTCTTAGATTGTTGATGCATAACCGTCAAACAAGGAAAATAACTATCCAGTTAATCCAGTATTGTTCGTTTGGTGCTACAATAAACAGTGAAGATTGACTTAAACTGTAAACGTATTTTCTTGAAACTTACATAATGACGCTAGCCGGTTGTTGTATAACGCCGTTCAATTGTAAACATGGCGAATATGTTAATGATTATGATAGCCAGATGAATTTTCTTTCATAAAATAAATAATTTTAAAACCATCCTCCACATTGTTTAATATCCTCTAACATTTAAGTTCTTCTGATTATTAAATTCAAATGTAGTAATTATTGTTAACCAATATCTAGTCAATAAAATATTAAACCAATCAGTTAAAATGTATAGTAGGCCTACCAAATTGGAACAGGTCATCTGCCAATCACGTGTTACTCCATATGCTTTATTATTTATCTTTTCGTATGATATCCAATTTCTGTCTTCCTTTGGAGTTCACTTCGATGGCTAGTTTTTTTTAATTTTTTCATTGGTAATTTTATCGGTTTTTAAATTTTTCCTTTTTTTTTTTCTAAGTATAATGAGAATAAGTTTTCTATATTTTTTCCTTTCTTCAGATCCCATTTTATGTAGCCAGTCGTACGTCGCAAAACCTCATCTCAACTTCATTCCAGCCGGCTTCACACCTCCTTCTGACAGTCCGTGATTTAAAAATATCCATTTTGTGATCACAAAGCACGATGTCATGTGTTTCAAGCTTTGACATGAAAATTGAAGTATAGCCAAAGTGAAATGCACATATGTGTTGTATTAATAGCAAAAAAATAAAAAGAATTTAACGGCAAGTAATCTAAATTAGTGGCCAAAATGTATTTATAATTAACTATATATAGGCCTAGGCTACACAAAAAAAGTAAAATTATGAAATATATAAAGGAAGAAATGTACATATATAGGCACAGTTCATTCATTTATGCTGCATCCCGTCCAATTATTTTTTTCACCCTAGTAGTAGTCTACATAGACGTCCCATGACGTAGCCGAGTGATCTAAGACATCAATTCCTTGGCAGGGCTATGGGACCGGTGCCCACCCTGCATGGTAAGAAATTTGGTTAGCTACAATAAGTAGCAGTTTTAGGATGGGAAAACGAACCATAATGACTGGAGGACCCGATGTTCTGACCACATGGTCACCCCTATATTGGCTAGATGATTTGGCGCCTCCTAATTGGCACATGTGGATGTGAAATCAGCACTTGGTTGGTAGGCCAAGGTCTTCTGGACTTTTCGCGCCATTGAGGACACCAAAGCAAAGAGTTTGGCAAATAATTTCTGTAGAAATCATTGAAACTAAAATGGGTATCTTGTTTCGCGGCAGTTCATACCACTGAGTAAAATACGGCAAACAATTTCTGAACATCCTGTTGAAGTTTATCGGTCTGTGTTGCACGCAGTTAGGAATCGCCATAAACTGGAAAATATACGGAGCTAATTACGTGACGGACCTTCATTGTCAAGAATGACATAATAGATATTATACTATTTGTCATCTTATGCAGTATATACCAGATTGTATTCAGTGTAAAATGGCAAATATGATTTACATGAAAATAATACTTAACTAGTTAGCCGCTAACGAACTGGTGTCTGGAACCATAGGTCGCATGCGTAGGGGCCATAAGATATAAGCCAGTTAAAACTTGGTCAAAGTCTAATTAAATATTTATTGAACAAATTAGATAAAGGTATCCCCAATACGATACACGTAATATATTAAAGCTTGTACAATATCACGTTCACCCCTTACTCTGAAGTTACGTTACCCTATCGTAACCTATACAATTATCTGACGTCACAAGTCTCCCCCTCTACAACCCCCTTTTTCGTAGTAAGCAGGTGCAGTGGTATTTTTTCACGTCATATACCGGAATAAGAAACCTGTCCAAATCGACAGTGGAGCGAATTTTTAACCCTTGAATAAATTGTTTCTCATACCAGGCCATTTATATGTTAGGCCGCAGTGAAAATAAATAAAATACATAACTGTACTATTTTATTGAGAAATGTTTTGTAATTTGGCTTCAATTTGTAATTTATTTCGATTAGTTTTTCTTTCGCTATATTATTAGTTCAGGTGGACAAGTGGTTACAATATTCGCCTCTAGTTACTAGGATGGCCGAGGTCGATATATTTATTTTTAAGCTGAGCAGTTTAAGACATCATGCCTTCGTGCAGACCTACGGGTCTTGGAGCTGGTTCGAATCCACATGGAGGAAAACATTTTCTAATGGAATTTCGGCCAGTATGGGACCAATGCTCACCCAGCACAGTGAAGAATTTGGGTAGTTACAATAAATAGCGCCTGCAGAATGAGAAAATCAGCTGTTACTGCTGACCACATGTCGCTCCCACACTGGCTGGACGATCCATCCACGTATGTGATTAACACATGCGGATGTGATACCAGCAGCCGGATGGTAGGCGAAGGGCCTATTAGGCCTATTTAGTTTTTTATAAAAAAACTGAGCATGGAAGCGATTAATGCCATGGAACCCGTGTCTTAGATTTACGAGATGTAAAATATAATTAATGCCTGAAATGAGACTTCAGAACAAAATTTGCCGGATCTTTCACGACCACTTTTGAATTTCAATGTTAATGATCTGATATTTCAAAGAATATTGTTAAATAAATACCATTTCGTTACATTGTAAATACCGAATTAAAAGCGGTAAGGTCATTCCATGCCAAACCAACCAGTCAGTAAACTTGACCTTAGATTTTTTTTTCAGAAATCATTCTCCCAAAAGTCTAAATTAGTACGGTATACATTGTTAGAAGAATTGTGTTATTAGATTTTGATGGCATTGTTTTTTTTTTAATCTGGGGAAAAAAAAACTTTTTTTTTTATCTTCTGACATTTTCAATCTTGAATAGCTCACTCTATTTGTCCTTCAGTGTTATTTTACACTTAATGTTAAAGGGGATTTCTTAAGATTTTATTTGATATGCCACTTGTCTACATTTACTAAAATCAAAATTAAAGAAAAGTTTTAAAAAATGGGATAATTTTGGGAAAATTATGTTTTCAGTATTGTTACAAACTATAATACCTATAAGTTTCACTGTGGGATCTCAATGGGATTAAGAATTAAAAATAGTTGGATAGGTCTGCAAATTTTAATCCAGATACCGGTAAGTTACAGTGGAGGAAATTGGTATAAAGCCACTTGTTAAAAGGGTTAACACAAGTTTATTTACTCTTTATTTGGCATTTTTCTATATGAACTTAGAAGGTGATTGAGTATAAAACACACACAAATAATGTCAAAATTAATTATCCATTTCCGTCCAAAAAAGTACATGAAAACTGAAACCACTCTCACATATGGGTGGAAATTAGTATAAAGGCACTTTGTGTATTTCACAGATTAAACCTAAAAGACTGACCGCAAAGTTTACAACAAAGTTCTAAAATTTAGTTGAACCTCCATTGTTGTTAATTACTTGGAAGATTCTCTTTGGCATTGACTTGATGAGGTTGTTTATTTCTTCCACTGAGATTGAAGCCCACTCTTCCTGAATAACATTTTTCTGCTCAGTCACTATCCCAAACTGCCGTCCATTGCGATACACACGCCTTGCCAGGATCCCCCATAAGTTCTCAATCAGATTTAAATCAGGACTTCTGACTGGCCACGTCAAAAGTGGTATTTCTTTCTTCCTGAACCACTCCTTTGATTAGGCAGACACGTGAATGGAAGCATTATCTGGCTGAAAAATTAGATCTTTGCCAAATTCCTCATACATTCGTATCAATTAGGACTCCAGAAGCTCCTCAGTGTAGGACTCAGAATTCATCTTGATGCATATCCATGCTATTTTTGATCTTCCTTTAAAGCAGAATGCTGCCCAAATCATAATGCCTCCACCACCAAAGTTTCTACTCATTCTAACTTGCTCTTCAGTACGGAGGTCGTTCCAGTAATACTGAAGACCATCAGGCCCATCCAGATTAAACTACTCTTCTTGTCACTGAACATTACTTTATTCCATTCTGAGGTCCAGGACATGTGTTCTTCAGCAAAAGTCATTCTAACTTTCTTATGTGCATCGTTTAGAGGTAGTTTACTAAGACTTTTTTTTAAATTTTAGGTTCTTGTCTTCTGACAGAATTTGTCTTACTCGTCTGGCTGTTACTGGCAACTTCAAATCAGCCTGAATTTGGGAAGAAAACATACTCTTACCTTTTGCTTTACGTAAAATGAGACGTTTAGTGCGCTCAGACAATTTTCTTGTCCATCCATATTTCCCGTTTTTTTTCATATTGTGAGCCCAGTTTGACAAAATTATCAATGACACATCTTGAAGCCCCAATTTCGTAGGTATTTGTCTATTGGAAAGGCCCATCTCCTTGAAGGCACTACCTCTTGATTTCTCTTCATTTGATAGAGGCTTTCCACGTGGCATTGTACATACTACTGACTTGTAACTGATGAATGATGCTAACAGACACGTCGTCTCCATGTAATTGCAGTGTTTTGTTTACATAGGCTATATGTCTCTGTAAGAGCCAGAAGTTGACCTGGCTTTATACCGATTTCCACCCCTAGGACAGCGTTTTCTTAGATTTTACGTATTATTTACATATATAATAAATACAAAATGAGGAGACCTGTATGAAATTATGTCCAAGATAATTATATGTAATCTATAACACACATGCGGTATTTGCATAAATATTTCAGGTTGTTTTACTACTAAAAGTTAGTGGCTTTATACCAATTTCCTCCACTGTGTTGTATGCTACAAACTTACAAGGCCTATTATAAATTAAACTCATGGGTAGATACAGGTTAACATCTGAACCTAATAAAATAGGTTTTCTGTCACTTTATACTTCTATTATTACTCAAAATTAAACAAAAAAGATATGCGGACATTATAAAGCACTTCACATCTCTTCTGTTGATCATATATATCTACGCATATATACAGAAATCTTTGGCAGCGACACCTCCAACTCATGGATCGAACCCGTACCCCTAATCAGATTTTAAAATACCATCCTAGAGGAATGAGATCTTTAGGAAGACTACTTAAATGATTGCATGAGACCTTAACAAGCGACTATGTAGGAAGATAAACTAACTCACTGGCACTATCGAACCCATAGTTTCATGGCCGCGCGGACATAAGCTCTCCATTCATCCCTATCCTGAGCTAATGTTTTCAAATCATTCCCTGTATAATCTACTTCTCTCAAATCATAGTTAGTTATTCTCCCACCTAATTCTTGGTCTACTAACTGGGCGTTTTCCCTCTGGTTTTCCTACATGAAGCTTTCACGCACGTATTTCATTCCCCATTCGTGGTAGGAAGATAAACTGAAACCAATACATCTTTCAAAATACGTTGTCATTCGATTGTCCTATACGTATTCTTGTATTTTTTTAAAATTAAATCCTAGATTAACATTGGCAGAAATCAGATTGTTTAATTGTAAGGAAAGCCTGTTTTGTTATGCTGCTTTCACATCTCCCTCTCCAATAGTGGAAATAAAATGTTTTTAATCTTCTTTGGACCTGCTTGTGGAAATCCAGAATTACGTGTAGTAAACGTATAGCCCGCGCATCCTAAACTAGCGGGTCCGTGACGTCGCTGTTGTATTTGGGGGAACAAGAGGCGAATTGGTACTACTAACATAAAAATAGAGGTAGCGTGCTACCTTGTCATGCAGCGGGCCCGGGTTCGATTCCCGGTCGGGACAGGCTCCTGGATGAGGTTTTTTCGGAGTTTTTTCCTCACCTGTAAAACAAATGTCAGGAAGCTTAGGGCCCAATGGTCCCCGAAAATCATCCTGCCATCATCATCATCATCCTTATTATATCATCACAATCCATCACCGGTGTGGAAAGCAACGGGAAGCTATTATAGCCTCATTAGGATGCTTTTCTAGCGGCTCGCTTTGTTTCCCCGCAGTTGATATATATAATTAAATATAAAGATGCGGACTACCGCCACTACAATAATTCCGCATGTTAATCATTGTCAAGCATTGTCGCGTGGCACCCACTTTTATATAAACGGACAACCATCATAGTGAGGCGATAATACCACACCTATAATTCCCTAGTAAAGCTGCAAAGCATAGCATGAAAATGCTATGATTGCAGTGAAAGACCTGCCCTCGGGCAGAATTACTATGGATGGAACATAAAAATATCGACTCACTTATTACTGAAAAGGCATTTAAATGTGAATTTGTATTTAGAAGCGATTCTAAGTTAACCTAAACTTATAATTGACTGCAAAATTACGTGTGTAGCACACGACAGGAACTATCTCAACGCGGATACAAACTACAAAGACAGCGTTTTCGTTCAGATTTGTATTAGGGGTTGGAATGTAGAGGGAGCAGTAGCCCTTAGTCTAAGACGACAAATAAGTAACGATCCTCACCCGTGGGATAAGAGTGAGCTAAATGTGCTTAGGCGCGACCAGCCTCATGGGCCAATGTTCAGCGTTTCTGGTTCGATTCCCGGTCAGACCATAGGAATTTTTCCTTAAAGGGAATTATTCATGTGGTTGTCCATGGTCTGGAATTTAGGTTAAGTTAAGAACTCTCCTGGCGCTTCATTATCATTTATCACAAATCGGGGTAACGTAATTCCGCCTTCCAGGTGTCACAACCTAAGAAATGTATTAAAATTCCACCAATGCCCGGGGTGAAAGCCAGAAATAAAAAAAAAACAATCTGGTGGCATTAGACCATATACATACACACTTAGGTGTATGTGGAGTTCACTCTTAACACGTTTCTTATAGATGAATCTTCTTTAGATATTTTACAATTGAAGTTCGGCGGCCCCTCTAATGAAAATTTTATTGCCATTTTATCGCGATATGACGTTTTAATTTCGAGGAATGGCTTTTATTTTTACTACTTACATTTGCATTCTCGTGCAGTGTGAATCGTCTGCCAAGATTGATATTAGCAGTTTATTGGTTTCCTTACGATGTTCCATGATCACAAAGTTCAAACACCCATTTTAGTTTAGAATATTAATTTTTATTTATAGACCTTTTAACATTTAGGTCATATTGCATATATGATTTTTAGTAGTCGTCGTAAATTGGGTGTTTCCATTGTGTTTGTCGTTTTTATGTTTGTTTTGTGCATTTTTTTATGTTCACTGATTTAACTTTAATGATATTAACTGGTGAACATGATTGAACGAGTCTTGGTAATGAAATTCCAACCCGATATTTACCATGGCGTCAGAGGAAAATCCTCAAGTTGGTTGGCATCTGAACACGAGCCCTCTAGAAGTCCGAAGCTGCCCCCTGAGCCAATTGGCTCGGTTTTAGGATACATTTATTTTTATTAAAAATGAAGATAAAAGGTAAAATTATCTCAGTACAGATCTTAGGAGGCCGTTTAGATAGTAGATAACTGACACGAGATGTCAACCGGGTTGTAAACCCTGCCTGATGGGCACCTTTACCCCCAGAGCTTGCGTCTGGCTCTCGACATCATGATCCCCCCAGAATATTTAAGTCAGTTTTTTTTATTCTGATCCCCTCGAGATTCAAACCTATGTCCTTCCTTTTAGTAGCTTATTGTCTTAACTTTGCCACGCATGCCAGCTTCAAAATGGAGACAGAAAATAAAAACAGTATAGTTCTAAGCAAATAAGATCTTTAAAATGTATGTGGAATCTCTTGGATTAGAATGATTTGAAATTAATATTTCTATATCAATTCCAAATTACAGAAATAGTGTAAAACTGTTAAGAACAAAAGGGTCCAATATTATTGTAATCGGATAAATTGAATACATGTTAGCAATGTGATAGGGCAGATTCCAAATGAAAATTTAAAGAACAGAGTGCTCCAGGAGAATCACGTAATGTCAATGATAGTGATTGTTGTTTATTTACATGTTGGAAATTCACGTTTTACTTTTATTGAAAGTATATGAAAGCATGAAATGAAACTTCTTCACACGCAGTTCTGTATAAAACCTACGCAGTTGGCATGATTTGATTTTCATTAAATTGAAGTAGATTGTCGTAGTCTACACTGCTGATATAATTACACAGCAAGATGATTTGCTGTTTGGTAATAGCCTATATTTTGCTCAATCTGTTTGTCTAATCGTTTACTTTAACCGAATCGCTCTTGTTCAATTATAAGGTAAGAAAATTAAAAACTTAACGAGTTTAACTTTGTTATGTTAATTGTAGTAATTTCGGTTTTTTTTTGTTAAGATGGTATTTTCTTCTGTTATTCAGAGACGTGAAATTATGTTGACTTCTTATTTTACAGTATATCTGTATCTTGGCACTTGCATAGCTTCTTCCAGTCGTTACTAATGTTTTATTTAATAATACTCTTTAACAGTAAATATCTTTAGCGTCGCTGTTCAAATCTGTAATCGTAAAATTAGTTTTCTATATCTCATTATTTTCCTTCGTTTTTTATATACACTAGACAGGGACAATTTAATATGCCTTGCTTGTATACATTTTATTATTAGTTTTAGTCTTAATTTTAACTAATATTAACTGGTTGTATTATAGATCGTAATATATTAGATATTATCTTTTGATCAAATTTTTACTTAGTATTTAATATTAGAGTTAATTAAGATTCTTATATTCTGATGTAATATATGTTTGTCCTGGTGAGTGGAAGAGAAGGCCACATGGCCTTATCTCCACCAGGCTAAATAAATCTAATCTAATCTAAATGGCCGACAAATTTCCTTGGAGGACTTTTCTTTCAGGCATAATGTTGTTTTAAAACTCCATGCCGCGACAGGCCTTGAAGGCCCATGATTTACAACTCAGCTGTTGCCTCACGCCATGTACACCCTTAGACAAAAAAAAAAAGTCATCTTTTGAACACACATTTCTTCTAAGTCCTACTCGGCACAGCGCTGGGTTCAAACTAGGAAACTAGTCATAATTGTGCAGTCCCTGAGCTACTGTGTTATGTGGCATGGACTGCAGACACTCCTACGTGTCCTATTAGCCGTAAAGCATGCAGTCACTGTTTCTGTTAATGAAGGTCGCAGGTTCTCGTCCTCGATTATGCAGTTTTTTCGTGATATTGTATTAAACTTTTTTATGAATTAAATACATGTTATTTTGACATTTGAATTAAATCAATTTTTTTGCAAAAGCCCTAGGTTGTCTTTCGACATTCCTGGTGTTCTCTCCTAACATGGCGTATTTGTAACCGACTTCTGAGGTTGGGGCGACTGGAAGGCGAGGTTACGTTGCCCCGATGATATGATGGGTGATGATGTAGTGGTGCGCCAGGAGAGTCCCTAAACCTAAGCTTAATCTAAGATGAATATGAATGATGATGATTGCGATGGCCATATGATTTCGGGGACCGTTTGGGCCTTAAAATTTTCCTGACATTTGTCTTACAAGTGAGGAAAAACCCCGATAAAACCTCACCCAGAAAAACTGTCCCGACCGGGGATCGAACCCGGGACCGCTGCGTGACAAGGCAGCACGCTACCTCGTTACCACAGCGGTGGACGAATTAAATCAATGTTAATGTCGTTATTGTAACAATTATATTTACCACATTCAGGGTTTGTTCTAGGTAATTTAAATGTATTGCGCAAAAGCAACAGCCCCTAACAAGTTTGTTTATAATGAATCATATTGAATTTTACCATGGCTCAGCGCACACACAAAGACATAGACACAAGGCAATCTCAATGCCCCGCAGATTGAGGGCGGTAATAGATGCTGAGGGTTCATACACCCGATATTGATTTTGTTTTTGTTAAAGTTTTCATTTTAGAAGATATTATTTTCTTTCCTCATTTATTTATTAGGAGAAGGTTTTAATTTGTTTTTGTGTGTGCATTTAAAGCCACAAAACTCAAATATAAAATTAAATATGAAACTATATTACAGGCGAAATGCTATTCTAACATTCAGTTAAAGGAAAATCGGACCCGTGAGGTTACGAACGCAGATGATGTCTGTTAAACCTCTCGACTACGGAAACACACTAAGCCAAGCTCTCTTTCATGTTGCTTGAGTGCGTTCTGCGTTAACTAGCAAACAATCCAGTACAATTACTGAACACGTGTTGACGTGAATACGGCTTCTGCAAGCGCTCACGAAGTTTCCCGATAGAATTTGCGGATGACTCATTTTTTGTCTAAGGGTGTACGTGGACGATCATCCAGCCAGTATAGGAGTAATGCCAACATGTCGGGGCTGCCAGCCGTTATAGCTGGTTTTCTACTTATTATCCATCCATCCATAGTAATTCTGCCCGAAGGCAGGTCCTTCACTGCAATCATAGCATTTTTCATGCTATGCTTGCAGCTTTACTAGGGAATTGTGGGAATTGTAGGTGTGGTAGCTTCATGTTGCTTTCCACACAGGTGGAGGATGATGATGATGATAATGATACGGATGATGATGGCCTTATGATTTCGGGGACCATTTGGGCCTTAAAGTTTTCCTGATATTTGTCTTACACGTGAGGAAAAACCCCGATAAAACCCCCACCTAGAAAAACTGCCCCGACCGGGGATCGAACCCGGGCCCGCTGCGTGACAAGGCAGCACGCTACCACAGCACGAGACCACAGCAGTGGACCTACTTATTATAACTACCTAAATTCCTCGCCACGCTGAATGGGTACCGATCCCCTACTTACCGGGACGAGACCCGTGCTTTACTTCCCTTCCAAGGAATCCTAGATGTGATGTTTACGTCCTGAAAAATGTACCTACCCCAGACAGCTTCGAACTCGCACACTTTGGAACCAGAGACTTTATTGATCCATCCATAGTAATTCTGCCCGAAGACAGGTCCTTCACTGCAATCATAGCATTTCCATGCTATGCTTGCAGCTTTACTAGGGAATTGTAGGTGTGGTAGCTTCCCGTTGCTTTCCACACCGGTGAAGGATGGTGATCATATGATTTCGGGGACCGTTTGGACCTTAAAGTTTTCCTGACATTTGTCTTACAGATGAGGAAAAAACCCGATAAAAACCTCACCCAGAAAAACTGCCCCGACCGGGGATCGAACCCGGGCCCGCTGCGTGACAAGGCAGCACGCTACCTCGAGACCACAGCAGTGGACGCTTTATTGATGTGTCTTGATAGTTCTCTTCTTCATAAAATCACACCTCATTTGCTATCAGTGTTTTCATTCAAATAAAGGTAGTACAATATGCGTTTAACAATTGTCGCTTTTTTTTTATTGAAAAAACAGTATTTAGCTGAGGTAGAGAGTACTGCTTTTCTTCCCTCCTGTGGTCAGGGAATTATTATTTTTTTTTACGCGTTACAATTATTATGACGAGAAACCTCTGTAATAAAAGGGGATAAAGTGATTCCGGGCATTCGACGAGAAATGTGGGATATACTTTGACAGGGAAAGAAGGAGAAAACCTTCCCTAATTCTAGTTCGTCCATTACGTAGAGTGAAGACACAAACGTGTGACCTTGAGTCGGAAGGCTAGTGGCTAACCCTGTCGCCGCTAGCTGTACAATATTTTAACAACAATTTAAGTTTTTGATGTTTTAGGCCTATGCATTCTTTCGATCTCTAAACATATTTATTATATGTTAATAGACAACATTTTAAAGACATTAAAAATACATTAAATGAAATACAAATTTGAATGAGAAAAATTCTAATCGCCTTCCCTCATTCATTCAAGAATCTTCTAATATTCTCATTTTTAAAGGAAACCAATATTTTTAAATTAAGATGTTTCCTTTTCATGTTCTTTTGCTTACCATTCGTATACTGGTTTAGACACCTGATATTCTTTGAATTGTTTAATGTCTTAAATGGAGTGCTCAACTCGTACTAATTCTCTCTCTCTCTCTCTCTCTCTCTCTCTATCTCTCTATCTCTCTCTCTCTCTCTCTCTCTCTCTCTCTCTCTCTCTGTGTATATATATATATATCCCTCTCTTCTCCCTACCTCCCTTGAATTATTCCCTCTGTTCGTTCATTTAATTAAGTAAGGCAAACCCTTTCTACATTCCCTTCAAATAATCCGCTCTCGGCCTTTGCGGCTTGCACTATTGCTTTAAAATAATTAAAATTAAATTAACCATAAATGTTACCATTTTAAAATATTGTATTTCCCTTTACAGAGATTTAGGCGCTCTCCCCCTACAGGGAAGAATTTGAACCATACTAATTTAGTTACACTTGTTTTCGTATAGGTGTAATTTTGAGTGGTCCGTGGTCAGCGTTCCGCCTCATACTGACATCTAGGAAACAAAGGTAGTACTAGGACGGAAAAATTCGGTAAATTTTGCTTAAATGCCTTTTCATTCAGGCTTAAGGATTTTTTACGAGCCTGAAAATCTTCAGACTCGGCCTTAAAGTCCCTCCCGGAGGACTTGCTCCTTGGATTTTCCATCCTAAAAAATCCATCGACCCCGGCCGGGTTTGAACTCGGGACCAGAGGCAAGGAGCATAACCACTAGTCCACCGCGGCCGACTAAAATATACAGCTTCAAAATCATATAAAATCATTTTTAATCTAGAATAAATTGGTTTTCATTTTCGAAACAGCACTGTTATTTTTGCAATGTGCCCTGAACGCGCGGCGACTAGAAGTAAAGCGTCGCCCGGTAAAGTGTCATGCACATGATACCTCAATTTAAGTACACGAATTTGTCACCTATTTACTTTTGTCGCAGATTGTATTGAAAAGTCCTTGTTCCACCATACATTTCTGACTTATGTTAAAGTTTAAATTCACAATTTCAGAAGAATTAATTCCTGGCATCAAACTTCCCTAAAAATGTCAAAAAATGTGTAACGGTACAAGGACAATTTTCAACATATTTTATAACAAAGATAGCGGATTCTCGGAATATCTTAAAAATAATGTATTTTTCTCTCACATTATGATATTAAAGCTGACAATTACACGTCTGTATTTCTTATACGCTCGTTAAATTAAATTGTTTAATGAACGTAAAGGTCTAAGCTCCCTGCGCATGCCTACGATTGAGCTGCCTCATTTTGTTGACGCCTTCAGAGTGTAGAAAACAGACGACTTCTCGTATTAATGTAACGAGTGAATGGAATTGCCTATTGACCAATAAAACTTAAAGTTAATGGACTATATCATTATCAGATGATTGAACCAGAAATCGATATCTAGAGTGAACTATGAAAAGGAGGGAAAGGTCACACTTGGTTCGCTGCTAATTTACAGTTTTAAATAACTTTGAACCGAGTTTAGATATGTCTTGTGAGAGTGAGGAAGAGCAGGAAACGGATGCTGTGTTGAGATTCATTACCGCAGAAATGACTCTTCCTCTTGTGTCTAGTGTGTCTGTATCGGAGAAAGTATTGTATATATTCGTACTAACTGTGGAGTCAATATAAGCGTAAAATGAAACATCAGTAGTACTCGCGTCCGGCGTAGTCAGATCGAGATTGTGGGATAAGATGAAACCCTCTATTATTGAACACTTGTGGTATATAATGACCTAAACTATGACTCGTCGCAGAGACTGCAGCTTGTTCACAATGCTTGCGTTCGTTTCATTTTCGATATCCAACCGTTATGATCAATTTCCTAACACTTCAATAATCTCTTAGCGACAGATATAAATTGCACTCTCTTTCACTTCTTTTTAAGCTTCTGAATTGCTACACTTCTAGTTATCTGTAAATTACGGTATCTTCTTGCAACAATATGGACACTAGGTCACAAGATAAGTTTGCTATCAATCCCTCTCCACAGTACTTCCTCATATTCTACTTATTTCACAGTAGCCTCTGCCCGCTCCTGGATTTCCCTCCCTAAGTCACGAACCTATGGGTTCGATAGAGCCAGTGAATTAGTTAGTATTAACAGAACTGCCGCCAGCATGTGGATCGTATGTCCAGTTTCAGCCAATTCTAAGGTACCAACCAAATGTAAAATATATATTTGGGAGTGCCAAAGAAGAGATGGTTAGAACTTTTTTAGATCATAACATTCCTTTAATAAAAAACGTATTCAATTATTAGTATTATTATTATTATTATTAATTATTATTATTATTATTATTTTACAATTATTAACTTTTTATTAATGAACCATTGCCTACTGCAATTTTAACTATTTAAATTGTTATGAAAGAAAACACACCAAATTATATTACGCAATCTGTAAGTACATTCCAGTGAATGTAATACAAATATGATTTTTGAATTGTACATTTAAGTAGACTTGAATTAAATGGAGAGCTATTAGCGGTCTAACCAAAATGTCTTCATGGGTCATTTACTTGGTCCGCCGGCCAAAGTCTGGTCACTTGTCCTGCATAGTGCTTAGATGGAAAATACATTTGGAAAGATAATTTAAAAGTAGGACGAAATTTTAAAAGGAATATCGTCTTTGATATGTGGAAATGATGATGTCAAAAGACAAATACAATTCAGAAATGTATGTAGATTTTTATTTGAAATACACAACTGTAGATGATCTTTAGAGCGAAGATGCAGACATTGTATTTATGTTAAAATGTATCAGAAAGAGATAGAATATGTGCTAGAGACTGGATGGATCAGAATAAATCGATTGCGGTAGTAAGCGAAGGTAACATTAGATTTACTTAAAAGCCAGTTTGAAATACGGTAAAAATGGAACGCTGAAATGGAATATAGCATGATTGTATGAAGAATAATAAAATATTCAGGTTAGCGACCTTTTGGTTTAGAATCATATACTGTACGGGTACTGTTAACTTTCCGTGAAGCCACTGCTCGTGACAGTGTAATTCCTGAATGGCAATGGAAAATTATTCAGCAATTGCAGATGTATTCATAAGGTATTCCGTAAAATATTGTAATCATTTTGAATAACACTTCCATTGCTTTATAAAGATGACAGATTCTTAATGAGAATGAAAGCTTATTCTGGGCATTCTGTAGTACTACGTCTACTTTACCAATGTGTGATTTGAAACAATTTTCGTTTTCTTCATCCTTCTCTTATGTCTTGCGACGTATGGCCCAGTTTCGCCCATTCCTTGTAGGCCTATATCTCACGTGTCATTTTTCTTATTTGCCGAATTTCTTTCCTTCTTCTCACCACATTATTTATACTTCTCCCATTCAGTCTTGGTCTGCGTTTTCTTCTTCTCTCTCCCATTCTACATTCAAAATGTTAAAGTAAGTACCTGATATCAGTCGTCCTCGACCAAATTAAAATTCTCTTTAAAAAATTTCAAGTATTTAAAGCTATGTAGGCCTTTCAGAATCGTGTCCCATCTTGTGAATTTTATTTGAGTACAGAATGAAATGCAGAAGATGGAATGTGTTTCTGAAAGGCCTACATAGTTATAAATACTTGGCGAAAGTTTTTCAAACAGAAATTTAAATTAGTTGAGGACTGATACATCAGGTACTTCTTTTAATTTTTTAAACATTTTATTACGTAACGTCAACGGCGCTTTATAATGAATTTTAAAAATACTGATTCTACATTCAGGTATTTCTATTCTAACCATAAAGAATTTTAAAATGTTTCCCCTCGGCCAATTGGTCTCCCATATTCTGTAATCCAAAATATCACCTTCTATTGTGTTCTATTAAAAATGCTGAAATGTTAATATCCGATAAAAATTGCATTCGTTATAAAATTAAAAGTATATTGTACATTCCACCGGAGAGAAGATAAACGTTTTATTTTAAGACGTATGTAATTGATCTGAAAAAAAATCAAATTCCACATTTATATTGCATAATAGACGAAAATGTTTATATATTATGACATTTTTTTTATCGTAGAATTAACACATTTGTTTTTTGTAGCTTCAAAGTCGTCTCAATTAATGCTCCGATGATAAATGCTACACCTGATAATTTTGTCAGTAGTACATTTTAAATATACGATGATTCTTTAACGTGACATATCTAACAAGGAAACTGTCAACCAGTGAATCCCAAAACCTACCTTGAAATTTCTCTCAGAGAAGCGTTGTGATATATCAAGACCGTGTACATTAAATTATCTGCAGCTTTTAATTGCAAAAAATAAGAAATCGAAGCTAGAATCCAGCTATGGTAACCTATTGTGCGAACCAGTTGGACGTCCCTGCGCGAATACAGTGGAGTGGAATGAGGTGTGTCGCGACACAGACGGCAGGTTTTGAGTATCAAATCCACCAGTGTCAGTTCTGTTATTTCCCTGTAGTTTAAATGAGAGCTTTGGCGCTGGAATTTAGTCTTCTTCTTCGTCACGGTTTAGGCTTATTTACTAGCCTGTTCCGGCTCCAAATTGCTGTTGTTTCCATCTTTTTTTTGGTCTTCGCAGATTTCTTCTTTCTCGTGGTGAATAGTCGTATGCTTCTTTTGGTATTCTATTCTCAGTCATCCTTGCCAAGTGTTCTTTCCAGTTTGTTCTGTATTTCACTATTGTTGTGTTTAATTCCTCTACTTTTAGTTGTCTTATTTTTGTGTTGTGTTTTTTGTCTGTTCTTTGATATCCTGCTATTGGTCTGAGGAATTTCATTTCAGCAGCTTGTATTCTGGCAGATTGTTGTGTTGTCACTGTCCATGTTTCGGATCCATAAGTAATACCTAATAGACACTGACATTGTCTTGTTAATTTTATTATAGAGTCTTTCTGGCTTTATTTTTCAAAGTTCTTTTTTAATGTTCCTGTTATATAATTAAACTTATTTAGTTTGTTATTTGCATCTGTTTCCGCTGTATATGATATTTCGCAACCTAGGAAATTATATCTTACCACTTGTTCTATTGGTTTATTTTCTAATATGATCTTTGTCCGAACTGGATGAGAACCCTTGAAGGCCATTATTTTTTATTTTCCTGATGATATTTCCATGTTGTATTTTTTTTTATATTTCATTTAGTTTATATAGCATTCTTTGTAGTTCGTCTTCTGTTTTTGCTATTAAAATCTGATCATCTGAAAAGGCTACTGTTTTATTACTATACTTCCTAAGTTAATTCCCCCAGTCGTCATTTGCTTCCATGATCTTATCATGTCGTCAAAATAAATGTTAAAAAGAGTGGTTGATAGTGGACTACCTTGTCTAACTCCTCCTGTTATATGTATTGGTTCTCTTTGATTTATTTTTATTTTTGTTGTCTCATACATTTTCTTAATTACTGCTATCAAGTGTAGTGGAATTCCTTTTTCACTTAATATGTTCCATAATTTTGGTCTTGATACGTTATCAAAAGCCTTCTTATAATCTATAAAGAAGATGTGCGTCTCCAAGTTGAATTCTCTTCGCTTTTCTATTATTTGTTTTAAAGTGGAGTTTAGTGCCTTGCAATTAGAAGCGGCAGATATCCTTTTTGACACGATCTTGGTATATCACAATACTTCACTGGGAGAAATTTCAAGGTAGGTTTCGTTATGCAGTGGTTGACAGTTTCCTTGTAATATATCCTAAAAGAAGGTGCGGCCTCCAATTGTTCTAAATTGGATCCAGAGAATGGCGTGCTACCCCGAGACCCCAAGGCTGATCGACCTATCGGGAGATCATCATCATACACATGCTTCTTTTGCCGTACAAGAACATGGAAGGCCTGTCTGGATGAGTGATCACTGATTAGTTCAATGCAGCGCCAACTCCAGGAGATCAAATGAATAACATGAATATTGTGTGGCACCATAAAACGAAGTCTCAAACTAGAAAGGATACACTAAAACGGCGTTCCAACACTGCTATATGGATCGAAACATTGGGTCTTAATAAAAACAACCAGGAATGAAGAATAGAAACTTCAAAAATGAGGTTTTTGAGAAGTGTGGCTGACTATACAATAATACAGGGTGGACCGCTCGAATGGACCTAATTTCAATTGCTTGTTACTGGCAAACGGTTGAAGATAGAAACTTAAAACAACGTTCATAGTACAGAAAAACTCACCAAGTTTTGATATCCAGATCACCACATCTCTATATGAGCCCCAGCAGTCACTGTGACGATATCAAAGCGATGAACAATTTCTTGCCAAGTACGTTGGAGTATGTCTTCTGGAATGTTCTCAATAGCCTCTATGATGCGCTCACGAAGATCACGAAGGTCTTTGACTGGGGTGGTGTAAACTTTATCTTTGACATAGCCCCAGAGAAAGAAATCCAGTGGTGTTAAATCGGGAGATCTCGGGGGCCACGCGATTGGTCCTCCCCTACCAATCCAACGGCCAGGGGAAAATGTTGTCCAAAGTCGTACGAACTTCATTGGACCAGTGGGGAGGAGCACCATCTTGCTGGAAAACGATGTTAGGCTGCAGTTGTTCAATTTGTGGAAAGAAGAACTGCTCCAGCATGTCAAGATATGTGGTACCACGAACAGTTTTCTCGGCGAAGAAAAACGGTCCAATGACCTTATTATGTGACAAACTGCACCAAACATTCATCTTCGGACTATCACGAACATGCTCTTGAATAGCGTGAGGATTCTCCGATCCCCAGATCCGCACATTATGCCGGTTTACCTTGCCTGACAAATGGAAAGTGGCTTCGTCCGAGAAGAAAATCTTGGTCATGAAGTCAGGATCAGCGCCGAGACGGTCCAGCATCGTATTGGCGAATTCCACTCGTTTCGGCATGTCATTCGGCTCCAGACGTTGCACTAACTGCACTTTATATGCGTGCAGTTTGAGGCGTTTGTGGACAATCCGTTGTAATGTCGATTTTGGTATTTGAAGTTCCCGCGAAGCTCTTCTTAATGACTTCCGGGGGCTTCGCTCAAATGCGGCTTGAACATTTGCTACCATTTCATCGGATGCTCTGCGACCACCACCATGCTTCTTCAACACAGATCCTGTAGCTAATAATGTATCACGCCACTTCTTTATGCTTCTAGCAGTTGGAGCATCACGGTTAAACACACGCCGGAACTCCCTTTGAACTCTAATGATTGATTTAAACTCCGCATACCACAAAACAGCTTGCGCTTTCATCTGCGGAGTCGCCATTTTCACAAACAATTAAATCTAAGAACGAGAAACGTATCTTTGTGCCATCTACCGACAGGATTCGAAACTTGGTGAGTTTTTCTGTACTATGAACGTTGTTTTAAGTTTCTATCTTCAACCATTTGCCAGTAACAAGCAATTGAAATTAGGTCCATTCGAGCGGTCCACCCTGTATATAGAAAACGAAATGAAAATATACGCAGAGAACTAAATATGTTCAAGCTATTAGATAGAATTGAACAATACAGAGATTAATGGATGGACCATATCAATAGAATCTATAACAGAATCTCGAAACATATTCTTCACTACAAACCACTAGGACGAAAAAATGTAAGAAAACCCAGTAAAAGATGGACATACCGATTTTAATATGAGATCGGAATAGATCTTGAGGTCTAATCCTTGATGGTAATGATGAATTGAATAATTAATTATTTTGGAAGAACCCTACAACACAAATATTTTAAACAACACATACCATTCACTCAAGTCTTGCAGGCATACTAAACAAGACAAATATATGGATGATTGTGATGGCTATTAGATGATGGTGTTTGGGGCTACTGAGTCCGTAAGTTTCCTGGCATGTGTATTCTGGTTTCCTCACAAATTCATTCATGAACAGGTCTTCTACTGCTTCATGAAATTAGGCCTTTTGACCTGTTTTCACATCAAGTTGGATTTAATTAATCTTTCATCTAGTAAATGAGCGTCCAACACTTCTATGTCCTATTGGTTTGTGTTTTAATAACAGCTGGGGGATTCTATCTGTAGGCATTCTTTTAACATGTTCATACCAGTTGTTTCTCATATTATCACTTCTATTTGTTAAATTAAAAATATTTAAGTCTTCACTTCTTATTCTGACCAAAATACTTTACATTACTGAGAATCGTCAAGTGAACAGTTTTACAGTGCATTATCACATCTACCTGTAACCAGTGTTCTATACTCTTATCCTTTTCCCTGAAATCTCTATCTTCAAGTCCCGGTTGTGTAATAATGTTTCATTCTCAGCTTTCTCTATGTACTACTGCAGCCAAATGTGTGTATGTGTATATACCCTATATTTCTGTGGATACAGGATAAACATTGTAAGTCTGAAAACAACTCTTCACGAGAGTTTATTAATATTCAAATAACTTAATAATAATCGGAGATTTGTATAACTTCTGACCGAGAGATATCTAAGAAATTAGCTACCACTTAAGAACTTGTCTCTTTTGTTATAGATGAAGAAAAATGCTATATTTCTGACATATTAATCTACAAAATTAAAATCACTAAAATCGGGCTTATCTACTTTGGAACGTGCCCAAATACCACAGATTTTTCTACCATATTCTCGTTAGATTCCAATCCATAACTCTCCTTGGAAACCTTTCATCATTAATTCGTTTTACATATCCGTACCATTGCAATTGTCTGTATCTTACAAAATACATAAGTTTAATTGAATTTTCTTCATTCATCTGTTGCCTGAAGCAGAATCTTTCACTCCGACTTCTAGATCAATAAATTAGAATAAATAAATTGATTAGGACGTACATTATATATCATGCTAAATGTATAGGACGAAATAATAACCGCAGGTATATGAAACTTATATGTAATCGAACCGTGAGAACACGAGGATTTTGATTTTCATATAATTGAATTAAAATAAATTGAATCAAACTAAGTTGATACAAGTAGGAATAAACGATCAGTTAATAATTAAGGAAACCATTAACAAGTACATGGTACCGCTTTTGTTAAGCGACAGGCCCTTGATGCGGCTACAAAAGAGTTAAAATTCAAGAAAACTTATTTTTACTAGCGGATTACTGGACATTTCTTTGTGGACCAGTAATCCAAGATCTTAAACTGAGCTTCGCTGACAGGCCATTAACAAAGCATGATTTATGGCTGGGGAACTACAGAGTCGAGTAAACAACGCATTATGACGAAATCGACAACCCGCGAGGACGCGAAACCTAGCAAACGGCGGGAAAAGGCCACTGACCCAAAGGAGTGTCCTACAGGGAACATGGTGGATCCTTGTCCAATGGAAAGACGGCGATTCCTCCTTTGGTACTAAGGAATCGTTGTCGACCAATATAATAAAGTGTTGTATCGCGACAAGGTAATGATCTCATGACGACACGATGCCAGAGAGAGGGTAACGCAGTTTACCTTATACCAACAATAAATATATTAAGTTAGTTTTTAGTCCAGCATTCTGAGTTGTAGATCAGCATTCTGAGTTTAGCGTTTTAGTTCTGCATTTCTAGTTCTGCATTTCTAAGTTCAGCGTTCGGGGTCCTGAGTCCGACGGAACTCACCAAGACGGGAGTCGGGACAGACGCACCGGCATGGCGATCAATTAACAAACTACAAACCTAACTTCACTTATAATTTGTTCATTCGAGACTCCAACTTGAGTTCTAAATGCGTTACTGCGGTCAATACCTTGTCCGACATCAAATGTGTCTGCAATATCACATGTATAGTGTCCATCAATTAATAAAATATTTTTATTAAACTTCATCTCGCGTAGTCTTGCGCCGGCCAGCTCCTTGCTTATCCCTGAGAAAGAACCTCAACTCTACCGATACCAACCTGAGCAACCCAAGATCTCATACATGGGGATATCCTTTCGGTAATCCTAGCGCCCCACATCCATTATTACCTATTGAACCCTACTAATACCACCTTTCGTAAATGGCGCATCAACGTGGGGCGCTCGAATATTCGTCTTAAGTATTGGTGATAACATATCGAAAACACCAAGAACGTACCGACGAGAAATCATCCCACTAAGGCAAGAGATCCTGGACTGTGAAGCAGATGAATGGACCTGGAAGCTGACCTGGAGGACAAGGGACGAGCAGACAACCCCGGAGAGATGGCAGAATAACAGTAAGAGCAAAAGACCAGCAAAAGGTAGAAATACATATTTTCTTTTAAATACTCGTGTTGAAATTCTAAATTAGAACAAAAGGAAAGGAATCAAAAATAAATAAAATGGAGGATAAGGGAAACTCAACCAATGGCCCTATAAAATATATGAAAATGATAATGTTAAGATTAGAGGCAATGGACAGAAGTTGGAAACAGGAATTAGAGGCGACTGAAAGGAGTTGGAAACAGGATTTAGAAGCGGTGAAGAGAAATAGCAAAAATTATTTAGAGGCGTTTAGAGAGAAACATTAAGGGATGAGATGAGAAAAGATAGAGAGATGTTAGGGGCAAAAATAGATGAATCAGTAGCGAATATGGGAATAAAGGTAAACAAAACGGATGAAAACCCTAAAGACTTAGAGGAAACAAAACAGGTTAGCAGGGAATCAGTAACAGAAATACATGAGGAAATTAGGACTGTAGGAGTAGAAATAGATAAATCAACGAGTGATCAAACAGAAGAAATCATTAGGGATCAGGGGAAAATACCTAAAGACGTGTTAATGAAACGTAAAGTAATAATTGAAAATACTGAGTGTAAATGTGTGCATGTTTCTAATTGTAAACTGTCGGAACAAGATACACCAGATATGAAAGATCTTTTTGTAGCCGGTAGAGATATTGCAAATAAATCAAGCGTGAAACTTGAAACGCAGGTAGCTCGCAGAAGACATTTGAAAAGTAGATGTTCATTTAACAATTACTTAAAGTTTTTGACATATTTGAAAGATCCAAAGCCAGATGTATCTTGGTTCGGCGTATGCGGGTTAGAACAAAGAACCCAAGTATTTGCAAAACAGATTTTTACAAATAAATGGGTTACAAGCGTACCTTCCGAGCAAATTGCTAATAGCCAAATAAATGTAGCCACAAGGCGAAAAATTAGGCGCGATTACGATATGAGTAGCGCGAAGTCATCGCAACCATACCGCACAGCAGTGATAATGGATAAAAGCGCGAATAATCTGTTTAACTTTGACAAGAGGTTGGCCATCATGGATAACCATAACATATTTATAATACAATCTATATTTGCTCAGTAAAGGGGACAATAAATGCATGAACCAGTATGTAATCGAACCCAGGACTAATTGATCAAAGAAAATATCTATAGTGTAAATTAATAGAGAATATTAAATAATTGTTGAAGTAAGAAAGTCACAAGAGTAATCTTGCATATTAAGAACTTTATTATAACTAAATGAGAATACCGACATATCGTGTATTTCAAATTCAATTAAAACTCAATTCAAAAGATGGCGAGATAAGGGCAGATTTTATCTATCTAATCAATGATAATACAAGGAAGAATGTGAATTATTGATTATAAATTAAGAGATTTTCTTTATATATATTTTTTTTTGAAGACAAAGAATGGTAAATAATTTGTCCATACTAATCTTATAGCAATAATGATGAATGATAGGTGTAGAAATTTTCAAATGGAACTGGGTTAGATTTTCATTTAATTTTGGAATTTATAAGCTACATGGACCTGTGTAATTAAAAATCATGAGTAACTACTGATAAATATTATGAATAACAATAATGCTGACTATGGCGGTAACAATAATAACATATAAAGATTAACCTTTCATTAAATAATTTTAAATAACGTGAACTCTAATAATGAGAATGATTTACATTTTTTATATATACATTTAAATATTTATTTAAACGCTCCTAATGCGGACTCTATAAAACCCATAACGTATTATACTAATTTGGATAAAAGCGATTTTATTTTACGCTAAAGTTTATTATGATTACATAAAAATGTACTTGATTATAAAAATAAAAGGCACCTAAGGCATTAATAGAATTGATGAGATGTTGAAGCATGATTTGTCTTAATGACGATCAATTAGCTTATAAACTTAATGCACGAATTTTAGTATGTGTTGAATTACATACAGAGTGATATTATTGAGAAATCGACTAGGATAACATAGGACCTCAGTACGATTATTTTGTTTATACGTAAGCTAACGAAGACTTCGTATATTTTCTTTGTGTCTAGTATACACAATTTTAGGGCAGTAGAACCCTCAGCGACGAGATATTTGTTTATACGTAAGGTAATGGAAACTTCGTATAATTTCTTATGTGTCTAGTATACACGAATTTTAGGGCAGTAGAACCCTCAGCGACAAGATATGTTTTATGATGTATGAAAGAGAAGGATCGACGGTTCTGTGTTTTATGACTCTGTATTTTATGAATAATTTGTGCAAACCAGATAATGTGTTAATTGACAAAAATAAAGCGAGATTTGCTTTGATTAATTGGAAAGACTAGAGATGCCTAAATGTTATTTAAATAAAAGATTGAGTATAATAATTTATCAAAATAATGATTAAATATCCACATCAAGAACGCGTAAATAAGAACGCCTATAAACATCAAATGAATTTTAACGCTAGGAGCGGCAAATACAAATATAAAAATAATCAAGCTAACCATAATTATGCAACATTTTTCATTTTATAAATAATGAATGGATTAATTATTATTGTTTGATAAACATAATAATATTTGACCAAGAATACATATAACAAATGCTAATAGCAATTCTAATGTAATACTATGAATTTACGTAACGATTATTAAAATGAAAGGGCATATAAAAATTGTTTTATCTACGACCCATGTAGGAAAACAGGTCCATATATATATAAATATTTATTTGATCATGTTATCTTTATTATTTTTTTGTTGAAATTTATTGAACGCAGATTTTTGCAAAAGAAAATACTGGTTCATAGCATAGACAAAAGACGTTCAAACCTGCATATCGGTGAACATGTCTAAATAATTGTAAATTACCTTACCTATTTTTTTGGGATAAGAATTGCGTGTGAAGTGATTTTAATACCCAGTTAAGAATCCCATTATTTGCGTGTGCAAACAAGACTGTGATTTGACACTATTAGTTTTAAATTGTTGACAAGCAGGTAGATTGTTTACAAATTGTCACTATTGACAAAACAGGTAAGAAGGGTAAATTTAAAAGATAATTTGTTGTTATGTAAACATATGTTTTGAATTTATTTATGTGCACCAAGGTTCCACCAAGACCCGATAATATATATAGGCGAGATTTATATAATTAATAAAATTTACGCAAGCATAAATTGATTATCAATTATATAGGGCACTTGAAGCAGAATCTTTCACTCCGACTTCTAGATCAATAAATTAGAATAAATAAATTGATTAGGACGTACATTATATATCATGCTAAATGTATAGGACGAAATAATAACCGCAGGTATATGAAACTTATATGTAATCGAACCGTGAGAACACGAGGATTTTGATTTTCATATAATTGAATTAAAATAAATTGAATCAAACTAAGTTGATACAAGTAGGAATAAACGATCAGTTAATAATTAAGGAAACCATTAACAAGTACATGGTACCGCTTTTGTTAAGCGACAGGCCCTTGATGCGGCTACAAAAGAGTTAAAATTCAAGAAAACTTATTTTTACTAGCGGATTACTGGACATTTCTTTGTGGACCAGTAATCCAAGATCTTAAACTGAGCTTCGCTGACAGGCCATTAACAAAGCATGATTTATGGCTGGGGAACTACAGAGTCGAGTAA
Organism: Diploptera punctata; assembly: GCA_030220185.1. Taxonomy (NCBI): domain Eukaryota; kingdom Metazoa; phylum Arthropoda; class Insecta; order Blattodea; family Blaberidae; genus Diploptera; species Diploptera punctata. The sequence goes on along the minus strand of JASPKZ010008362.1, from coordinate 633,744 downwards.
ACAACGCATTATGACGAAATCGACAACCCGCGAGGACGCGAAACCTAGCAAACGGCGGGAAAAGGCCACTGACCCAAAGGAGTGTCCTACAGGGAACATGGTGGATCCTTGTCCAATGGAAAGACGGCGATTCCTTCTTTGGGACTAAGGAATCGTTGTCAACCAATATAATAAAGTGTTGTATCGCGACAAGGTAATGATCTCATGACGACACGATGCCAGAGAGAGGGTAACGAAGTTTACCTTATACCAACAATAAATATATTAAGTTAGTTTTTAGTCCAGCATTCTGAGTTGTAGATCAGCATTCTGAGTTTAGCGTTTTAGTTCTGCATTCTAGTTCTGCATTTCTAAGTTCAGCGTTCGGAGTCCTGAGTCCGACGGAACTCACCAAGACGGGAGTCGGGACAGACGCACCGGCATGGCGATCAATTAACAAACTACAAACCTAACTTCACTTATAATTTGTTCAGTCGAGACTCCAACTTGAGTTCTAAATGCGTCACTGCGGTCAATACCTTGTCCGACATCAAATGTGTCTGCAATATCACATGTATAGTGTCCATCAATTAATAAAATATTTTTATTAAACTTCATCTCGCGTAGTCTTGCGCCGGCCAGCTCCTTGCTTATCCCTGAGAAAGAACCTCAACTCTACCGATACCAACCTGAGCAACCTAAGATCTCATACATGGAGATATCCTTTCGGTAATCCTGGCGCCCCACATCCGTTACTAACCATTGAACCCTACTAATACCACCTTTCGTATGCCAAATCATTTCATTTCTTATTCTGTCCAGTTTAGAATGTCTGGCTGAATCGTGAGAAATCCATTTCGAATGCTACTAATTTTGACGGTAAATCTTGACTTACTTTCTAGGTTTCAGCTCCATATGTAGCCAGATTTAAAGGTGAAGGAAAAAACCGAATATGAAACCTCTCACATGAAAGTTGTCATTGTTTGGGATTGAAACTGTGTCGTCTGCGTCTGAGACAGCGGTAGACTAAGGTTGTTTCTAAGGGTAAAATAATCTACCCTCTGACGAGGATATGTCAATAAAATTTAGTAGCAACTGCAGCAACTTCCCGCCGCGTAATGTCCTTGTAGTACCGCTATATATGCATATACTCCAGTAACCTGACCATGCTGTTATTTTTCAAACGGGTTTCGTAACCAGTTGAATCTTTAGCTTCGCATTATTTTCAATACCAAATGTAATGTTACTGTTTTCCCACCATTTGTGGGATGGAAATCACTCTTTGATTCTCAGGTCAATAGTATCTCAATTCTAAGCTAGACATGAAAAAGCCAACAGATTTTGGTTGGAAACATCTTACTGCAGTCGTCCTACAGGTTTTTTTCATGCTGTAAATACAAGGTGTTTCAGAAGAGGTGGTCCAAAATATAGGAATGAGAAGTAAAAATGTAGAGAACGAAAGACATCCAGTAAACATGGGTCTGAAAATTAACCGGTTACGAGATGTCTTTTTGCTGGTTGGTCACTGAATACTGAGGACAGTAAAAGCAATTTATTCGCGGGTTAAAAAATTGAGACAAATTTCCTGTATTCGCGGTTTAAAATGTATGTGTTCGCGGATCCGTCGGCAACTTTTTTACTTTAGGCACGTGCCAAGGCGGCTTTTACAAAGAGTGATTCAAACCAGATGGACAAATTAATATCAAAGTAATACAAACCTTATTGTTATTAAGCCTAAAGTTCGTTGTTAAAAGCCACCGCCACAATATTTCACGTGTCGTTATGTCCGTTGATAAATACCGCCCTCGCCACGATCGGTGTTTTATTGTTACAACTTGTCATTCGCTGCAATAATTTTGATTGAATAATACGTTTCTCTTCTGATTTGTTGCCAATTTATAATGTCCAGTAAAAGGAAAGAAAATTAGTTCTGAAGCGGAAAAAAAGTATGTTATCGCTTAAAGTAAAAATATAAATAAATGTTTGACCGTTTACGCGTTGGCGAGTCATTTGCGTCTATATCACACTGTTTCAAATGTTAATGAATCAAGAAATCCGAAGACAAAATAAGGAATTCTATCACGTAATTCACAGCTGAATATCAATCTTAATTTAAATATATTTTAAAACCGGCAAAACAGGAAAAAAAAAAAAAAAAAAAACTAAGTTCTCTGAGCCCTTACCTAAACCTGACAGTAATAATTAATAGAAATTGTTCAAAATCCCTCATTAATTGATTTTATTCTGATAATGTTTATTTTATTTTGTAATCTTGGAACCTTACCCCTATAGGCTATACCCATACAAATTACAATTCCATATTCGCGGTTTCTGTATTCGCGGCATATTTGCGAAACATATCCCCCGTGAATAAAGAGCTTTCACTGTATAATATATTCCATAAAATTAATCAATTTATTAATCACAAGACAAGCACAGTATTCAAAGATAAACAGAAACAAGCATAAAATCTCCAGAAAATATTGGTCCGCAATTTTCTTTAAAAGTGTCTGGTCATGTTTTATAGGAAGCCAGATATAATGAGAACAGTTAAGTCTCGTAGACTGCGATGGGCAGGACATGTGGCACGAATGGGGGAATGAAAGACGTGCATGGAAGCTTCTTGTAGGAAAACCAGAGGGAAAACGCCCAGTTGGTAGACCAAGAATAAGGTGGGAGAATAACATTAACTATGATTCGAGGGAAGTATATTATACACGGGATGATTGGAAAACATTGGTTCAGGATATGGATGTATGGACAGCTTATATCCGCGCGGCCATAAACCTACGGGTTCGATAGTGCCAGTGAGTTATTGTATAGCTGGCTGAACTTGGCTGAGAGAGAGAGAGAGAGAGAGAGAGAGAGAGAGACAGACAGACAGAGAGAGAGATACAAGGGTAGACCATTGACCACTTTAGTCCAGATACAAAAGAAAGAACCCACCCTGTTGTCAGTTTTCCTCTTCCCCCTTACCCGTATTAACATCTGTTGAAGAAACACCGCAAACACTGGTGCGAGTGAGAGAGGTCTCATTCTACAAATTTCTCGTAAAGTTAAACCAGAGAGACTATAGTAAGTTAGTTATGTAGTGTCTGGTCATGAAGTTGTATCTCAGCTGTAAAATTTTGTGGTCTGTTTTTGGATTTTTTTACGAATGTGCATAACTCCTCGTATTTGGCATAAGCCATCTTTCGGCCATACCCTTATTCTGAAGTTCCTACAAAGCTTCTTTATCAAGAGCTAGCCTTCGCTAATTAATTTTACCCAGAGTTTTCGCATCCATTATTTCATCTTTCCTTCTAAGTTTGTGTCTTCCTTAGGCATTTTTTTTTTTTTTTTTTTTTTTTTCCACAGTTGGAGTATTTTATATTTTCAGGTAAATTATTAGATCTTAACTCATGCCCTGCCCATTTCAATCTTTGTGTTTTGATATATATGACAATATACATATTTTATATAGATAACTAGCTAATACCCGGCGTGCGCCGTTACGCCTGAATAATTAAATTAGATTTTTAAATTTTCGTTTCAGGTGAACTCCTACACCCAATGGTTTTAAAGTTTTATATATAGGGGCTAAATACTCACCGTACATGTAAAGGTATACATTCCGACGAATCAACGTTATATATAATACGCCATTTTCCATCAGTATTTATTAGGTCAGATATGATTCGTAACTTTAGTGGCTGTAAGACATTTATTCGGGACTCCCGAATTCAAATCTCGGCTTTGACTAGTCCAATGGAGATTTTCATAGTTATAATTACTATTCAAAGCATACGTTGTGTTCAAATTTAATTACTTTGGTTTATTTTGCCATCAAAATTTACTTCATAGACAATAATAAACTTAATTTCAGTGAATTTACACGAAACGCGTACCGTAAATGTGATAAAAGCACGCAAAGCGTAATCTACTGATAAACATTGTATATTATAAGTAAGTATTTCACACTCCCACCAAATAATACTTTGGGCGTATCTTATGTATACGCACGTACAACTGCCATAAAATGATTTTGGCCTTGAGAGTACTCAATGCCACAGTTGAATGTTCTTTGCAAGGTTCTGCAATTGGTAATAATAAAAATCATTCTTCTTAGCATACATTTATTTTAATTCTCTTCTTTTACACCAATAATATTGGGCAACAAAAAAGAAACTTCTTTTTGTCTCAGAAAGAAAAATATGTGATTCTGATAGTCTTTTTTTCTCCTGAATTCAAATATGATAACTGTTTTTCTCCATCACGCAAGGTTTCAGAGAGACAGGCATTTATAATTTCAAACACTTTAATATTTTCTACATTCGTAACTACACAATATTCGAACATTCGGACTCACCTAGAAAGTAGGAAATGACGATTTTCTGCTATATTTCACCTGTGGAGCATCCCTCTTGATGGCCCAACAATAATCGGCCAGCATATTAGTATTCTATTTGCCTTGATATCTCTTTTCCATAGCTGAAATTTCCTGATGAAAGTGTTTCCCGTGCTCATCGCGCCAAGATAATAAATGGACGAGAAAACGTTTATTAAAAAAATAATTATTTAAATCCATTAATTGAAATTGAAATTAAAAAAACTGTGGGTGATGGAGAAATTCCGAATACATATTTGAAAACACGATAAAAAACTGCATTAAGTACAACTATTGGCACTTATGAGACAAAAATCATGTTGACCAGTGTAATTTGTGGGTCTTTCATTCCATTTCATGAAATAAAACAATTTGACATCCGAACTTCACTACATAGGTTATAAAAATATATAAAATAGTTATTCTTCAGTTATATATATATATATATATATATATATATATATATATATATATATATATATACACAGGGAGTGGTTGGAAAACATTAGTTCAGGATAGGAGTGTGTGGAGAGCTTATGTCCGTGCGGCCATTAACTTACAGGTTCGATAATGCCAGTGAGTTAGTTAGTATCTTACTTTAAGGGGGAAGAAAAGGTTACGAGTATTTGATAATAAAGTTAAAATCTGTAGATCGAAGAGACACAGACAGATGAATGGAGAAAACAATATAACAGTGAGCTACACGGTGGAAACCAGATGTAACAATTAAGTCTTGTAGACTGCGATGGTCAGGACATGGTGAATGATATGGTCATGGAAACTTTTTTAAGAAAACCAGAGGGGAAAGCGCCCGGTAGGTAGATCAAAAATGAGATTGGAGAATAACATTAACTGTGATTTGAGGGAGCTGAATTATTTAGAGAATAGTTGAAAAACGTTGGTTCAGTATAGGGTTGTACGGAGAGCGTATGTTAGCACGACCACTAACCTCCGGGTTTCCATAGTATCTGTGATATAGGTAATACAGTAATTGAGAGCTGTGGTCTAACCCACATGTTTTTTTTTTAACTGAGATTAAAGTCTGATATGTGTATCATTAACATATTTTGATTTTTTTTCACACCTAGATAGAAAGAAATTTGATTTCTATATTATACGAATAAAAACATTTTTCAAAATTTAATGAAGAGATCGATAATATAGAAAAATATTTTTGTATCCACTAGTGGGCCTATTATATGGGAGAATAACATTAACTATGATTTGAAGGAAGTAAAGTTAGAAAAACTTTTATTGTGAAACAATAGTTATTTAGACGGCTAGTTACAAAAGCAGAGGTTTACTAACGAGATGCTCAAGTTAGAACATGACCGAAAGGAGTTGCTAAACCTAATTTTGTAACGTGTTCTCTACAATATGTCATCTACATTCACAGTGTTTTAATATATGTTGTATACGTATTTAATGAAATCTATTTATTGCGGAAACGATATGTTTAGAGAAAGAGTAATGTGGGCTTTGTCTTCAGTTTCTTCAGCTGGAGATCCTAGTTTTGCCTCTTCTATTAAGGGCCTGTTTCACCAACAGAGGTAACTATTACGCCAGTTTAAGCTATACATTATACATTGGGAAAACTGGCGTAATACAGTTACCTCTGTTGGTGAAACTGACCCTAAATCTTCATACCAGTTCCTTCAAGAAGGAAAACAAATACCTAATATAATTTTCCCTAGTCTATTTAAAGCGGAATGTGCTTCATCTTTGGGAGCGTGACAAGGCGAGTTCACTTGTTACACACTCTTCTTCAAAATATGAATTCGTTGAATATATTACCATATTAGAAGCAAACAATCTCCCTGAAGACTCACAAATGATTTGGTGGTATTTGTGAATCTGAAGAAAAGACTTACTTGTTGGTTTTTTTCATAAGGTATGGAGTCAGTGTTCCTCACTATTCTTCCAAAATGTCCCATAGAACTGAACATGGTTGCATTTTTTCGCCAAGATGAAATAACTTCACGATATTCTTTATCAGTTTCCACTTCGACATTTTTTTCATCTTCATACTATATAAGCCAAAATTTCGGTCAAACTGTTGAGTAGCTGTGGCATCTAACTGGAAATATGCGCAACATTTTGACATTGTACACTTTTGAAAACCAAGAAATAAATATAATAAATTTAACATTTTTAATTCTGGCCCCCAGCACTATCTGAAAAGGCGTGTCATAATTATGTATGAGGTGTTTATAGACTAATTTGTTCATTTGTTGCCGTCCATAGTTTCAGAATTATTATCAAATTGCAGCGTTTTCAACACGTGCATGGAGCTCAAACTATTGTACGAACATTTGATCACCTGCACGACTAGCGCAATATGGTACACTTGTATTCTTTCTATAGTTGTGCCATCTAGGCAGCTCGGATGCACACAAAATTTTAATATATCATAGAACAAGATCAGTATTTTAAGAATATGCAATCGCCTTAAAAAGGGCGTATACCGTCATAAGTCGTTGTTAGGGTGACGTCCTCAATTTATAATAAATTTACTTCTTGTATTAATAATTTCCGTTGTCGAAACGTATATATTGCATAAACACGAAATAAGCTTAAGTCAGTCTTAAAACACCCCATTCGTTACTAAAACATTACTTTTGTAAATTGTACCCAAATATCTGTTATGGATTAAGTTTTTCGCCCACCTCCTCAATTTACAAATGGGTCACTGCCTTTGGTTCTTAAAAAAAGTTTACAACTATTTTCAGTTTAAAAATAATTTTATTTGCTTATTTATTTAGGCCTAGAAGAATTTTAATACGTAAGTTCATATTTCCGAATTTGTGGTTACATCCAGCAGAATATATAGGGTAAAGTGTTTATTTCGTGATAAAATATTTGATTTTACTAAACATGTAACTAACTAATGGGTAAACTATGTTCAATTTCTGCGCACATACAAGATACCACACTATTCCTCCTTCCTGAACTCACAATATAAATGACAATGAAAAACTATTAGAATTTGTATTTAGTTTTAAAAATGTATCACGAAAAACATCTGTTGTTAATTACCTATTTTTACCCTAAATGTATTTCTATATGCTGTATTTTTTTGTATAAGCGTTAAATAATTTTAACGAGTATGTGGATGGTACACACGGGTTTTTTCCACTGCTACCCACTGCACTTTTTGTGCTTCAGGTAGCAGTCTAGGCGGTTAGATGACATTAATGTGGTTAATTTGCAATTTATACACCACTTCGGGACACTACGTTACATACGGTTGCGTGTACTGGAGTACGGAGAAGATGTAGAATACGTGTATGTGTGTGTGTGGTGTGTGTGAGGGAATGATTATGTAGAAAAGGGAGGCGATATAAAATTATTGTAATATTGATTAATTGGCTCTTGGTATTGGAATTCCAGCCGAACATATTTTGACAACTGAAGAAAAAGAAAACTGATTTTTCCTGGATTTTGAATCCGAGATATCTTCAATACGAATTGCAGACACTACTGCCAGCCAACTCGCTCGGTAAAATATATAATTCACTAATGACCAGTTTAACCAAGCTAATGTTTTTAATGTTCATGAATAAACTGTGGTTTTGTTAGGACTTGTTTAGAACGTTTGTCCTATTATCAAAACAACACAACGATGACGAAGTTACAAAAGGCAATGTTTTTATAAAGCTCATTGTACTTTTTCATAACAAGACGACCATGAAGGGGGGTAATGTTAATTAATGTGAATTGACAGATCTCAAAAAAACACATAGGTGCGTTGACCTTACCTTTGGATACGCTTTGTTTATATACTTAATGTGTGAGACGTTTCGTTAGAGTTAAAATAATGTTTAAAAGTAGGCTTAAATTATAGGTATGGTAAGTGATCACCGCACCCAATATTAATTTCACTCTGATGAATAGTACAAGGAATCAAGTGGTTAGCGTGACGCAATCATTTAACCCTAGTGGCGTGTTTTGTTAACTGGATTCGTTACTTCTCAATTGGATGATATGCATCAACCGTCTAAGCGCCATAAAAATGAGATTTTGATACCATCTGTTGCACTGGTTCATAATGTAGGTGTACGCACACTTTTAGCGCCAAATCTTTATATATAGCCTTCTTATTAAAAAAATGTAAACGCCGGCAGTCTTAACAGAGATTCTGTATTTTGCAAAACAAACGGATATAAAACCAGATCTTCATAAATACTAATATACGCTTTGCATCGTGCAGCTAAGCGCCAAATGTTTCCGTAGACTGTCGATGCATAACTGTCAAACAAGGAAATTAACTTACAATGTCTAGTATTGTTAGTTTGTCGCTTTAATAAATAGTGAAGATTGACTTAAACTTTAAACGTATTTTTCTCGAAACCTACATAATGACACATAGCCGGTTGATGCAAAACACCGTCCAATTCAAGTGGATATTCAATTAGAATAGCTTTTAACAGTAGTCATAATTAAAAGTTACGAGTAAATTCCAGAAAAGCAAATTTCTAGTTAATTTTATTTATTTTCAAAATATCAGAAAGTCGTGAATGAATATCATACATTTAATTTGTGTTTTTTAATGGTTGGCAACTCACGCGTCATAGTTGAATGGTCTAAGGTATCAGCCTTGGCACAGAGATATGTGTAGCATAAGATTCGAGTCTCCACGAGTGAAGAAATTTTCTCATGGAATTTCGAATAGTGTAGAATCGATGTCGACATAGCATCTTGAGGAATTTGATTGACTATAATAAGAGCGGCTGCAAGTAAAGAAAATCAGTTATAATTGACGCGGTAACCGATATGCTGACCACATGTCCTCCGTATACTGGATGGATGATCGTCCATCTCTATAATCGCTACATATAGTTGTGAGGACAGCTAGACCAAGTATCGCACCATGCAGTTTTTTAATAGTACAGAATTTGTATTTTTATTATAATTATTAATAATAGACCTATAAATTGTGGTGGCTCCGTGGCGCAAGCGGTTAGATGCTCGCATCACACCGCTGGGGGTCCCGAGATCGAGTCTCGGTCACTCCATGTAGGTTTCGTGGTGGATGAAACGGAGCTTAAACAGGTTTTTCTCGGGGTTTTCTCCCATTTTCCCCTGCCTCCATTTCTCCATATTCATCTCATTCATTTTATTTCGTTCATCTGCTCCCGTGATCGACCGGCACCCTTCTCATTCACAGACCTCTATATCCATCCATAGTAATTCTGCCCGAGGGCAGGTCTTTCACTGCAATCATAGCATTTTCATGCTATGCTTTGCAGCTTTACTAGGGAATGGTAGGTGTGGTAGCTTCCCGTTGCTTTCCACACCAGTGAAGGATGATGATGATTATGGCCATATGATTTCGGGGACCGTTTGGGCCTTAAAGTTTTCCTGACATTTGTCTTACAGATGAGGAAAAAAGGAAAACCCCTATAAAACCTCACCCAGAAAAACTACCCCCGACCGGGGATCGAACCCGGGCCCGCTGCGTAACAAGGCAGCACGCTACCTCGAGACCACAGCGGGGACTCGCTTTGAAAGATATTAAACTTCACACGACTTATAGGTTAAATTAGTACACTACTGAAGAAAACATAAATACTGTCTTTTATAAAAAAACACTCAATATTACTCTAATTGACGAAATGCTAAAATTTACTCACCTAACATAATGTGATGGTTGAGCAACATGTCACTAGAGGAGATAATCTATGCAATACACAATTAAAAGTTGTATTCGACATATAAAGAAACATAACTGGAAAGAAAGTATACCAAAAGAGAAATAGATTTATTACAATTCTATGTTACTTTGCAAAATCAACACTTTTGAACATAAATCCGTTATACAACCTATATAACACCATCAATTCCGGTTAAAACACAGAAAATGAAACATTGTTTTCATATTAGAATATTAGAATAACTTGAAGTTCAATAATTTAGTTGAGGACGACTGACTTACCAGGTAAAAATTATATAATTAACATCTTATTACATTGCAAATGTTCGTGGCCCCTTTATCAGATTTGGGAGCTCACATTTAGGATCTACCATTTAGTCGATGCCTATAAGTTGAAAGGCAGCATTGTAGGGTATACAGAATCCGGCTATTTTTATTCACATTTATACATATTTAAGCTTTTAACTTGGTTATTATTTTATGATATGGTAGTTGGTTTTATACTTGGAGAAAATGAATGCAGTAAGTGCAGTAGACTAGATGAAATCTTTGCAATAGTCTGCAATACACAAAGCTAACACGACTACAGTATCTCCATATATAGCAGAAGGAAAGTAGTTGTGTGCGAAAGCAGTCAAGCTAGTAAACTGTACATAAAAACAATAACATTATTAATGTTATGATTCCAAATGATTTTTCCACTTTTTGTTTTGAATTTTTAATAAATGTTAATTTACATCAAGAGTACAATGAACCTGCGGGTTCGATAGTCCCATTGAGTAGTCGATTCGTTAAACTAGTGAATAATTCAGGTTATTTCTTCTACTACGTACAGTTTTACAAGTAGTGGGCGCAGTATGAAAGTGGCTCACTCTTACTCACACAAAACATTCCATCTATCGAATTTGTTCCCCAAAATTCAAAGATGACCAGCAGTGCGCTATGAAACATTTTAAATATGTTAAAAAATAGTCTGCAGTTTTAAAGAATCAGAATACCTTTATTAACATAATACAAAATCCAATAAGCATTATTTTGCACTCATATAATTAGAACTGAGTCGGCCGCGGTGGACTAGTGGTTATGCTCCTTGCCTCTGGTCCCAAGGGTCGCGGGTTCAAACCCGACCGGGGTCGATGGATTTTTAGGACGAAAAAATCCAAGGAGCAAGTCCTCCGGGAGGGACTTTAAGCCGTGGGTCCCGAGTCTGAAGATTTTCAGGCTCGTAAAAAATCGTTAAGCCTGAATGAAAAGGCCTCTAAGCAAAATTTACCGAATTTTCCCGTCCTAGTACTACCTTGGTTTCCTAGATGTCAGTATGAGGCGGAACACTGACCACGTACCACTCAAAATGACATCTATACGAAAACAAGCGTAACTAAATTAGTATGGTTCAAATTCTTCCCTGTAGGGGGAGAGCGCCTAAATCTCTGTAAAGGGAAAACATAGGCTTACAATACAATACAATAAAAAATAATTAGAACTGAATGGGGGGGAGGGGAAATATAAAAAAAACATTTACTGTAGTAATTTTTTTTATAATTATATAATAATCCTTGTATTCAGTTTGTTTTTAATCATAGTGATATTATGTGGTGTTGCATGTTTTTAAAGGACTAAAGTGGCATTTTAGACCTATTTTACTGTTTATAGCATATTTTATGTGCCTAAATCTACATATTTTAGTCTTAAAATTGAATGTCAAGTGATATGAAGAGTGACGGCTAAAAACGATCAAATTTGCTAATTTTTCAGTATTTAAATTTTAAGGTAACAAATATATGACCTAATCTTACAAAAACTGTAAAAAAATAATTATTAAACACATTACAGAGACTAGTTTTATTATAGATAAGTGAAGACAACTATTTTTTATACTTACAGGGAAATAACACAATAAAATTATTTTCTTGAAAAAAGAACTGTGATTGTTTATAGCGGTCACTCTTCATATAAATACGTACAGAGTATAAGGAGCAATAGAAATTTTATATCAATTGATTCTAAATTAGTTTTATCTTGTGTGCATTATCTGTAAACTGTATCTCCATAAGAATGAAGCTCATGAACATGTTACAAAGGATGATGTAACTTGCTTTCGTTATTGTAGGATTTATGTAGTATGTACATGAGAAATGTAAGAAATTGTTTTTGCACATTGAGAGTTTGCGAAAGTTAGTTAAGGGGTGTAAGCATACAGTGAATCTGACCTACATTTCGTCCAGTTAAGTTGTTGACCTTCGATCTCTTTTTATTTAATTGAATTGTCCTACGTCAGTTTTTGTGCCTCCTTACTAGATACTAATTCAGAATGGGAAAAATAAACTTCACATAATCCATATCATTGCGCGTGTTGCTTGAAAACTCAATGAAAAATAATTAGGTGATTTCTAAATTGAAATTATGATTAATTTACTAGGATCATACAGTGTAAACGTCACACTTAATATATATATATATATATTTTTTTTGTCTAATGCCACCAGGTTGTATTTTGACATTTCTGGCTTTCTCTCCTAGCATTGGCAGAATTGTAATCCATTTCTTAGGTTGGACACCTGGAAGACGGAGTTGCGTTACCTCGATGATATGATGGATGATAAATGATAATGGAACGCCAGGAGAGTTCTTAACCTAAACGTAACCTAAATTCCAGACCATAGGTAACCACAGGAATAATTCCCTTTACGGAAAAATTCGTATGATTTAACCGGGAATCGAACCCGGGACCTCATGAACAGTAGTCAGGAACGCTGACCACTAGCCCACGAGGCTGGTCGTCACACATAATATGAACCATTTTTAAAAAATGCCACAGATTTAAAAATCGTACGTATTATTTTCTTAAAAGTTACTGCGATGGGCAGGACATGTGGCACGTGTGGGGGATGAAAGAGGTGCATGGAAGCTTCTGGTAGGAAAAGCAGAGGGAAAACGCCCAGTTGGTACACCAAGAATTAGGTGGGAGAATGACATCCATGATTTGAGCAAAGTAGATTATACAGGGGATGATTGTAAAACATTAGCTCAGGATAGGGATATATGGAGAGCTTATGTACGCGTGGCCATGGACCTATGGGTTCGATAGAGCTATTGAGTTAGTTATTTTCTTAAAATCAATATTCGAAAATTTATTGAATGCGGAAGACTTTTATAATTTTTAACTAACTCACTGGCACAATCAATCCCGGGGATTTATGGCTACAAGGCCATAAGCTCTCCACCCCTAATCTGAACTAATGTTTTCCAATTATTCCCTGAATAATTTACCTCCCTTATATCATGATTGATTGTATTCTCACAACTCATTCTTGACCTATCTACTGGACGCTTTCCCTCTGACTTCCATTACAAAAAATGTCAATGCCCCCTCTTTCATTCCCCACTAACGTCATGTGTCCTGGCCATCGCAGTCTACAGATTCATGCTATTATTATGTCTGGTTTCACATAAAGATAAACTCAATGTTACGTACTTTATTCATCCCCCTGTTTGTTCATCTATCTTTGGTCCATTTTTTCTCCAAAGCACGTTGCTCTAATATTTCTTATCTTTTCTCCTCTTAAAGTAAGATATGTTTCACATCCATATAGTAAGTTATATTCCCTTGAAACAGTTAATAAGGTTATAAAATATATTGGGGATTCATATATGTTTATTGAATTTATGAAGTTTTATTTTTTACTCGAAAAATAAGTTTTATATGTTTTTATTTTAACTTTTTTGTGAGATATTTAGAAATAAATCAAATCTCTCTTAATTTTAGTGCATTTACAGATAGAAATATATAAATTTAGAAAAATTGTTTTGAAATTATGAATTGACATTGTAAAATGAGCTATATTTATTTTAGCATATAGAAGACAGCTCAACCAAAACGTCGATGGCCATGTCATATGTAATTGTTTAAAAAGTGGTCTACAATTAGTCCTTGATAAAGTTCCGCAGAGTCTGACAGGCTTCTTTTGCATAACAAAGTTGTGTGTGTGTATATATATATATATATATATATGAATGTTTGTTTGTTGTACTTTATGCGCGGCTATACCGTTGATACGATTATGATGGGGCTTTTTGCAAAATGTTCAGGAGATTCCCGGCATGAACATAGGCTATAAGAGAGTTGTGATACTCAACTCCTACACCCTTTAAAAATCGCCCTTTGTAGTGGAAAACGTGAAAAAAAGTAGCTCTTTGGACGCTTAAATGGCTTACGCTGCCTAAACCATAACAAGTACACAAAATTAATGTACACAGAATTGAATATCTCAAAAAGCTCTTCAAAAAAGACCGCGACAGCATATGTTTATCTCTTATGGATAACTCACAGTAAGCATTTTTGTCATTCATTGATGCCAAGAAGATCGAGACAAGTGCGTAGATTCCTGTGCAAGCATAGCAGCACATGGCTGGTATTCTTTTACGGATAACTCACAATAACGCATTTTGTCTTTTAACTCATTTATGCTAAGAAGATCGAGATAAATAGATTCTCGACAACACCGGATAATCAGCACGGGGGAAATAATTACGATATACATTTATAATTACTTTTCATCATACTTATTCAATTAATCATAAGAAGTACATTAATTTTTGTCTTTCAGCTCATTTATGCCAAGAAGATCGGGATGAGTAGATTCCTGGACAACGCCGGGTAAACAGCACGGGATATATAAAAATAATTACGATATAAACATTTCCATGTGCTTGTTTGACTAAACATAAAACACATTAATTTTCGTATTTCAGCTCATTTATGTCAAGGAGATCGGGATAAGTAGATTCCCGGGCAACGCCGGGTAATCAGCACGGAGCATCTAAAAAAAATATAAATTTATAATTATTTTTCCTTCTACTTATTTAACTAAACATAAAATCACATTAATTTTAATTTATTTAGGCGTAGTAGCGCACGCCGTGTATTAGCTAGTGTGTGTGTGTGTGTGTGTGTGTGTGTGTGTGTGTGTGTGTGTGTGTGTGGTGTGTGTGTGGTGTGTGTGTGCTGTGTGTGTGTATAGGGCCTATATAAGTAATAATTTCTGCCGTCATCATTTAATTCCAAAATCATTTTCGTAATTCTATGTTCTCCCATTCTTTTAACATGTCCAAATCATCTCAATTTTATTTTATTTACTTAAAGAATATTCTTATCAACAATAATAAATCAGACCAATAACCAAACAAGAGTTGGACGTCTTCCAGTTTTAAGTTAAAATACTTCAAACAAAGTAAACCAGAACATCCACAAACTAAGTGCTCAAGCCTAATTATGTAACTGACTATCCTAACAATAATATCTAATAATAAATAGTCAGGGATGCAAACACGAGGAACAATATTCCACAAACCAGTACAAATACTAGCATACGCAGACGATATTGATATAATCAGTAGGTATGAAATTAACTTGAAACATTCTTAGCATAACAAAACTCAGTAAAAAAGGGACTAAACATAAATGAAGAGAGAACCAAATATATGTGCACCAATGAAAATAGTAATTTAAAAAATTCTCAACATATTAAGATACAGAATAAAGCATTTGAGAAAGTAAATAATATACCTTAGAGTTTCTTAATAAATAAAACAATATTCAGGAAGAAATAAATAAGAATACAAAATGCTAGTAAATGTGATTTTTCAAAAATAAAGTATTTGAAATCAAAATATGAGTTTCGTAACAAAAACCAAATTGTATAAAACACTAAGCAAACCAGAGCTAATTTACGGGAGTGAAACCTGGGTTCTGACTGAACATGACACATTTCGATTTTTTTAGAAAGATAATCAGAATTATATATCGACCTAATAAGGAAAATGGAGAGTGGCTAATGAGATATAACAGGGAATTATATGAGTTGTATAAATCGTCATATATCATTACAGATATTGAAGTAAACAGACTAAAATGGTCAGGATATACGCAAAGTGAAGTAGTTAGAATTATAAGTGGTAAGCCAGAAGGAAGATGGAAAATTAGAAGATTGAATTTGAGATGAATGGATGGAGTACTACATTATGTCCGAGATATAACAGGGAATTATATGAGTTGTATAAATCATCAGATATTACATATATTAAAGTAAACAGACTAAAATGGGCAGAGTATATACGCAAGTGAAGTAGTTAGAAGAATTATAAATGGTAAGCCAGAAGGAAGATGGAAAACTGGAAGATTGCATTTGAGATGGATGGAATTAAACGTACTTTATTGAATAAAACTAGAAAATAAACTATTTTTAAAATTTACAAAGTATTGGCAGTTCCATCTCTTATCTATGGATGTGAAACCTGGACATTAACAAAGGCAGATAGTAAACAAATAGAGACTGCAGTAATGAAGATGGTGAGAGCAATAGCAGGATACCATAAGGACCGATAAAAAGAAAACCGAAGATATAAGAACAGCACTTTATATATTTAATTTCTGTGAAAGAATAAAATACTATCAAAATGCTTACTTTCAGCACGTATTACGAATGAATGAACAGCGCATACCAACAAGAATGTATAATTATAAACCAAAAGGGAGAAGATTGTTGGGAAGACCATTGAAG
This sequence comes from Diploptera punctata, assembly GCA_030220185.1. NCBI lineage: Eukaryota > Metazoa > Arthropoda > Insecta > Blattodea > Blaberidae > Diploptera > Diploptera punctata. Next base: position 617,186 of record JASPKZ010008362.1, on the reverse strand, counting down.
AGATGGAAGGACCAATTCGACCTATAATGAGATCGGAACTGGCCATTGGGCTTAATCCTAGATGATGATGATGATTATTATTATTATTATTATTATTATTATTATTATTATTATTATTATTATTATTATTATGGATGGATGGATTGAGTACTACATGTCAAATCTTTGAAACTCAAGAATTAGTGGACGTTGCCAGAGATAGAGAAGCCTGGAGAAAAATTCTGAAGGAAGTTTTGATCCACCCAGGTTTGTTGTGCAGACGTTGGTGAATATCCAATAATTAGTCTCTAATATATTAAACAATTGAAAGTTATAATTGCATTAACATTGACTGCATAGAGTAAATGTATGTATTTAAAATACGAATGCAAACAAAATAAAAACCAGTTTATTGAAATAACTTTGATTTAAATCACTCCACTTGGTTATAAGCCTATTGACTTGTGCGATAAGTAGATTTTTCTTTTTTGTTGATATAGGATCTATTAAGAAACTGAACAGGATTAATACTGTTGTTTTAATAATACATTCCAATTTATTAGAAAATCTGCTGTACTTTTTTTCTCTCTCTTTCTCATGATCGAAGGTTGCAACAAAAGCTTTAAACTTTCTCTTGATCGTCATGTAAAATGATTGCACGAACTTGATCTTACTTCGTCTCGGAAGATAACTGTTCCCACAGTCTGTAGTACTTCCGCAATGGGGAACAAAACATTGTGTAATATGTAGTTTGCGCGATAGTGCGTTTTGTCGTACTTACAGCAATGGCGGCCATGATTAAAAGTTCAACTTCCTACATTTCGGGGTTGCCAGCCTAAATTACTATACTGTAATATTATATATTACAAATCACGTGTGGGAAGTAAAACCACTGATCTCCACGTATACTACGTACCATATATATATACAAAAAATATCCAAAAGGTAGTGTTAATATACATCATACGAAACAAATCACGGCATTTTAAATGAACTGAACTTTATTTAAAACAATATAAAACAATAAATACGTACTAGCCATTTTATCACTGTCACAGCCTCCTCTAGTTTCAACTAATGAACATTGATTGCCCACACTGTTAATGTCGCTAGGTTTTAAACATTTTCCTCGCTTCTCTAAAAACCACTTCCCAATCTCGCATCGTAATCCACGCCAGTTTGGAATACTGGATCTCAATACATTTTACTTTGAAATAAATAAATATGTAACTAGGTACTATCGAATCCGGGTGTTCGTCGCCGCGTAGATATGAACTCTCTTTACATCCACATTGTTGTCGTATTCTGGTTTTCCTACAAGAAGTTTGCTTGCTCTTATTACATCTCCCTATCCATGGCCGACCTCCGTAAAAGCTCCTTCGTCCTTCGTCTACTACACGGCTGTTAGTCTCACATCCACATGTACAATTTTCAGATGTAGTCGATTCTCTAGTCGGCAGTGAATGTGTTCAGCATGACAATTCCCCCTGCTATTTTATCAGTTTTTTCGACCACCTTATTATATCTAAGAGAGTAAACTGATCCCACTACAGCCCTTAGGAGGCCCTTAGAGTAGTAGGAGGTTAATGCAGTAGATTCAACCCTGCCTGATAGGCGTTAGAGGTTGAGTCTACTCCATGGTCACGATACCGCCAAAAGGATTAGCCCAGTTTAAAAAGCATGGCCTTCCGGCGTGTTGCTTAACTAACTAAACTGTATTTCAAACGAGTTGATAGAGATTCCCTCTTCACTCACTCCACTAGCAGATACAGGCATCCAGGAAGGGGAAGGTACTACTCTCTGTTACAAAAAAATCAGTCTTCACAAGTTTTGAAAATATAGGCCTACTTTATTATATTTATTTATTAAACTCTCTCTCCCTCCCCCTCTCTCCTTGTAGGGAATTTTACATCCCCTACGTCACCCCTATCCTGAGTTAATGTTTCACAATCATCCCTGTATAATCTATTTCCTTAAAATCATGGCTAATGTTATTCTCCTATCGCATTTTTGATCTGCATACTGGACTCTTTCCCTCTGGTTTTCCTACAAGGAGTTTCTATGCCCCTCCTTCATTGCCCATTCGTGTCACATGTCTTGCACGTTGCAATCTATGAGACTTAACTATTCTTATTATATCTGATTTACCATAAAGATCATGTAGCTATTGTTATGCAATCTTTTGCATTCGGCTGTCTGTTCATCTATCTTTGGTCCAAAAATGTTCCTAAGAACTTTGTTTTTAAATTCTCGTAATATTTTCTCCTCCCTAAAGCTAACAGTCCATGTTTCGTATCCATATAATGGGAGAATGCCAGTTTTATATTTTTATATATACACTATAATAAACTAAAGTTTAGATATCTTGTTTCTTGTAACTATCAAACAATAACTAAATGCTAAATAAATACTGTACATTTTAACTGAATATTCAGATTGTAAAATTTAATAACTACCACTTTGCTGAACAAGGCACTGTACTGAGAGAAATATAAATGTTTTCTTTACTGTCAGTACTGAACAACAGATGACTTAGCACTGTCCCTATAGCCTACTTACGGTAGGTAAAGGGGGAAAGAAACCCCTTCGTCCTCTATCAACTCTTTTGGAATATGGTATACACTACGCCGTGCCGCTCATTACATCTGGCCATGGTACTCACTGTTAATTAGTTTATTCGATTCACTTTTTTGTTCATCTCTCTATCTGGTAAAAAATCTTAGGCGCTTTATTCTCAGATACCCATAATATAATTTTTTCTCTTAAAGTAAGAAACTATATTTCGCATCCATGTTACTTGAAGAATGGTACTTTTATATACCGGTATTCTTCTTATCTCTAAGATCCAGTAAACCTTGGCTTCCCTCACAACAGTCTTCCATTTTCCATTATCCTTATATTTCATTTACACGTTCTTCAATCCGAAACTTGAAATCTCCTTCTCATTGTTGTCTATCAAATTTATTTGTCGTCGTCCCTGTCTTCTTCCCTCTATTTTGGCATTTAATATCAATTTTGAAAGTATTTGTTCTTGCTTTCATACTTTGTGAACACACCTACCAGTTTTATCAATTTGATAAATATTCTCTCTCTTGTGGTAACTCGCCAGTTTCCTTGTTTGATCATATTCTAGAATGACCAATTACATATTTATCTTGCTTCGCTCTACAGCCCTATAAGGGCCTTCGCCTCCTGAGTGTACCTCCTCCAGTGACGTTTGCTCCCAATTCCATACTCCAGATCCTGATGTACAGAACCCCAGGTCTCAGTTCATTCAATGTATCTAGTCTATATAATGTGCGAACATCCCATATCACTAGTGCGAATTAATTTATCCTTCGAAATTGGTGTGGCCCATTCCGTAAATTCAAACATTTTTGAGCTTAATTTTTGGATTCCTACAATAATTGTTTCGTCAGTCTTGCTCAATCCCCAATCTGAAGGATCTGGTCCCCAATTTATAACCCCTCGTGCATTGGATACTAGCTGTAGTCGCCTTTTACGACGTATGATACATAGGCTATAGTGGGACTATTCTTAATACTAAGCCTTCATACGGAAGGACTATTTACATACACTGTGCTGCGTATCCTCATCACAACTTCCCTTTTTGAAGATATGGATTATTTTTGTCAGCTGTTTCCATGTTCTTTTTTCACCATATGATACTATTGGACTTAAACTATGTTTTTTAGTTATCGTTTATAAAGAATTTCGTGGAACATTACGTTAGGAAATTAAATCTCCTCATAGTGACACATACAATTGAAATGCAGTTTCTTGGCTCCAAAATACATCTAGTGATATGAGTGACCAACTTAATCAGCACCAGTGTATGATATATTTTTAAAATTAATATGGGAAATATTATGAGTAGCTAGACCGATATATAATTCCTAGAGTCCATGGAAAATCTGATAAAATTTTACAGGATTGAAGTTATTTATATATTGCTTATAAGCAACCAGATTTTTATGAACGATTTACTTGTGTTAAATACAGTATAATATAATTATTCTAGGCATTTGTGTGACAAATGTACAGTTATTTCCCGGGGGGAGTATAGAAGTTTATTCATGCAATGCTTTATAATGAATCATCACTTCATTCTCGCACAGTATAGTAGCGGACATAGAATAAAAACTTTATCCTTTGATCTTTTTGAATTTCATAGTTGATTTTAGCACAAATTAAATTGAGGGGAAATAAAATAAATACGTGTGACTGATGTTGCTTTAATAATATCGCAGTCCGTATTATTTTATAGAGCTTTTTGAAAAAAGCTATGCAAGTGTGAAATTCACATATTGTTAAGATCATTATAAAGTATTAGCTGATTTTTTTAAAAATCGTAATGGTTCTTAAAATCTACAAAAGCAATTTTAAAAATTATAATTGCTCATAAGGTATTCTACATTCAAAATCTGCACAGATATGTAATTACTCCGTATGAATATAAGTGCATTCACAACTGAAACCCTGAATTTCACCTTATTCTTGTTAAATTTGTAGTTGAATTAACACTTTAAATTCGGAAATATGCGGTATATTTAAAATTACCAAAATATCAGAATATCGTTATTGAAATTTAATATTGACCTAATACGTGTTTCTACAGTAGTTGTTAGTTAAAATTCACAAGATTTTTTTTCTTATGTAGCACTACATTTTGAAGAAAAATGTGTGCTTTGAATTCATATATGCGTGTGCGTGCGTGCGTTCGCCTCCCGGGCCCTAAAGGGACCCAATTTTTTTGGGATATTTTCTTAGTGTTTTAACTGAAATTATTAGTTGAGGACCACTTAAATCTCGGGTAATATTTTTGTTTTTTTTTTAACCTTTTAATACCCAGAAATATCGAGGGAAACCGTGGATGAATGATCAGCTGAATTTCGGATACCACCAAAACAATACGAACATGTATGCCGATAAACCTGACTTCGATTTTTCTTGGTTTTCCTCAGTCACGAGACAAATGCTGAATTGCAATTTCATTACTTGGACTCATTTAATCCCAAGCACTAAGTCATAGTATTTAAAAAAGTGTAATCAATGAACTTCCACAAAAACATAAGACTGCATACAGATATAACAATACATAGTCAATATTAATAAAATTCGTGGTAAAACTCCGTTGAGGTATTAATCACAAATTAAAATGATATATGAAATTATTACCTTATAGGTCCGTCTCTTCAACTTTGTAAAATATTAATTGACTATAAACCTTTAGGGACCAGTCCCATCAATAGCAGGAGGCTCAGTAGATACAAACTTATCTCTTGCTCCTTCTGCTGATGATGGGACTAGTCTCGAAAGGCTTACGGTGAATTAATGTTTTACGAACCTACAAGATAATTTTTTTTTTATAATTTTTATATTATAATTTTAATTTGTAACAACACATACTAAATACAACAAATATATGAGATGCGATATGACTTGCATATTAAACTGTGTTCAAATAAGCGTGAAGAAAAAAAAATCACCCATATATTCATACTTATACTAGGCGAATAATATGTGTGGTCACAAAATGCAGATAGTATTTGGAGACTAACATTAGTAATACAGGTGAAGAAAAATCCGAAAGCAACCCACCCAGAAAATTTATCCTACCAACCAGGCATCGAAACCAGACCCGCTCATCTGACTTTATCTCTAAACCACAGCGATGACTAAATTAACTCTAAATTTTCAAAAGTACTGCTGTGGTTACACACACTCTCGTGTAACCTTAACTGTACATTGGCGTGACTGGCTCTTCTGATCAATACGTATTACACACAGCCATTTAAATAACACTTATTTGATGTACCTGGTATTAACAGGGGAACCACTGCTGCATACGAGGTCACTAACGCCTACTGCTGAATTCAATGTCACATGGTATTAATAACAACATGAGTCAGATGTCATCCTAATGGCTACAATGCTAGTACCTTGTGTTAGATTCAAGAGTTCAAACATAGTGGGGTCGATGGATTTTTTCAGGGCGTAAATATCCAGAGTATTTTTCCTTTGGAATGGAAGTAAAGCCATAGGTCCCATGTTATAGGTTAGTGGAGCATTCAAAAAATATTTGCTGGTCCTTTCACGCCCAACTTCAAGATTATAATGATGAATTGATTTGATTGATCACCGTTCGTCCCTAGTCGGGACATGGGCACTTCTCCAGAGGGAAGTTTCTTAACCGAACTAATTTAGTTACGATTATTTTCCTACAGACGTCAGCGAGGGATAAATACATCGCCACGAGGAGACATCTACTAGTAATCTAAGGTATTACTCGGATGGATGAAAGTCGGTTAAATTTTGTTCAGAGCCCTTTTCGTTCAGTCTTGAGGTTCTTTTACGACCCCGAAATCTAGAGATTCAGTACCCACGGCTTAAAGTTTCTCCCGGAGGACTTGCCCCTTGGATTTTTCGATCCTAAAAATCCATCGACCCCGGCCAGGTTCGAACCAGCGATCATCGGGTTTAGAGGCAAGGAACATGACCTGTAGAACACCGCAGCCGACGTAATGATGAAGACAAAATAAACGGCAGATATTTCATTATATTTATCGTATAGTAGCTGCAACATGTACAGCTCTATTACGTTTTCGTTGCCGACTGCAGAAGTAGGAACTATTGAAGTCGTAAGAAACGTAGAAGGGGTGCTTATACAGTAGGAATGAATCGCTGCAATATTAAATTCGCTACAAGATTCGTCCTTTCGCAATAAGCGTATATACGGGATAGGTTACGTTAGGTGATCTTTAGACGGCACTGTAGCCTACTGAATAGTCTGATGATTATATCCAACCGTGTCCTCTAGTCATAATATGGTAACAGCGCTGCGACTCCAATCGGAAATCATAGAATAGCTGTAAGTTCATATCACGTTTACAATATTTAGAATATTGATTTGTGTGAAGTAGATTGTGCCTATCGGTTTAGACATGTGTTTTCCTGTGGTTCAGTATTTCATATGTATATATGTATGACATGAAAAAAAAATGCTTGGGCGGGGATTTGAACCCGGACCTCTGTATTGATACTTAAGTGCGCTGCCACTTAAGCTATTCAAGCAATCCTCTCACAAACATTTATTTATCATAAGTAATGCCACTAGTGATTATCAATTTATCTATAGGATTTGGAAATCAAGAGTGGCATTTGTTAGGACTATTTAACGAATAAAATTCAGCTGTTTACTCACAAATCATTATTTAAATATAGTTAGTAAAGTAAAGTGATCCCACAACAGGCCCGGAGGCCCTTGGGGTAGGAGGTTAAGGCTCCCACTTTTTCTAGACAATCGACACTTTATGTCAGCCGGGTTGTCAGCCCTGCGTGACGGCCGCCTTTATCCCAGAACAAGCGTCTGGTACTCATTTCCGTTAGAGGCTGAGTCGACCCCAGGTTCATAGTGCCGCCAGAGGATTTGGGTCAGTTTAAAAATCCTGACCTCAACGGGACTTGAACCCTCGACCCTCCAGCTTGTAGCTCAGTGCCTTAACCACTACGCTACGGCGTGCCCCCTAAATATAGTTAGGCTATTTTAAAATGTTTATATGTTTAACGTAAACGACTATGTTTGAAAACAAATATAAAATGTTTGGTTGTACTTCTTTTGTCCATCCACTGCAACTACATCATGTTATTTATTGCCAAATAGGATCACAATATTTTAAGAATGCACCCTAGTGGAGAAAAAATGAAACGCATCAAACTGTATATTATAACGAACATTGTAGGTTACTATTTTTTAGAAAGAAAACTCCGTAAAATCATTATTTAAAAACAATTATTGAACACACAGTTATCAAATGTGTAGTTCGAAGGAATCTGTTCATTATTTACTATATTCAACGTATTTGTTCGAGAGTCAGTCACTGCAAAATAATGTTCTGACCTGTTCAGAATATTAAAAAAGGAGGAGCTTTCTTTAATATGATAAACAGAAGCAGACAAATGACGAGGTGAAACACGACTGTGATTGGTTGTAAAACAAAACACATTGAAACGTGATTAGTCATTGACTCCCATTTGGGGCATAAGTTAAATAGTCTTATATATATTCTCTATTACGAGAGACAGTAGGAACTCGGTCTCACTGTCCTCTAGTAGCTACTATAACAAGTAAGCAAATTGAAGAGAATTTTTACTTTATAGCAGTGACGTTTCTTTATTTCAATGTTATAATAATTATTTTTTTTACATTGAGCAATGCAAGCCTAATATGACATGAGAAGAAAAATAAATGCTTGGAATGCGATTTGAACCCGGACCCCTGAATTTATACTTCAGTGAGCTGCCACTTAAGCTATCCAAACAATCCTCCCACAAACATATATGTATGTATAGGCCTATATGTGTGTGTATATAGGGCCTATATATATATATATACACCAGTGAGACCGAGTTCCCGCTACCTTGAGTAAGAGAGAAAGAGAAAAAATATATATAGGCCTATATAATTTTTTTCTCTCTTACTATATAACTTATATGTTTCCTTTATATATATATATATATATATATATGGTATGATAAGAAAAATAAATGCCTGGACGGGATTCGAACCCGGATCTCTGAGTCTGTACCTCAGTGTGATATCCATTACACCAGCAGGCGAATCCAATTCAAGCATTCGTCCTTCTTATATATGTATTATATTCTCCATTATTACTAGATGTCGCGAGAATTGTCTTCACTGCCATCTAGTAGCTGACTATAACAAGTAAGCAAATTAAAGAGAACATTTTTACTTTATAACAGTGACGCTTTATCGATGTTATAATTAAATGTTTAACATTGAGCAATGCAAGCTTAATATGGTATGATAAGAAAAATAAATGCCTGAACGGGATTGGAGAATATAATACATATATAAGAAGGATGAATGCTTGAATTGGATTCGCCAGGTTGTGTAATGGATATCACATTGAGGTACAGACTCAGAGATCCGGGTTCGAATCCCGTCCAGGCACTTATTTTTCTTATCATACCATATTAAGCTTGCATTGCTCAATGTTAAACATTTAATTATAACTTATATATATATATATATATATATATTATATATGCCTATATAATTTTTTTCTCTCTTACTCGAGGTAGCGAGAACTCTGACTCACTGCCCTCTAGTAGCTATTATAACAAATAAGCAAATTAAAGAGAATGTGTGTGTGTGTGTGTGTATATATATACACACACATAATGAATTGTGCCATATTGACTTAATATATTGCAACGGCCTTAACGACTCAGAAAAATAAAAAAATATGGCCTATTCCAGTCAGGTTGTTTAGTTACCCCGGGGTTTTGAAGTAGGAGCATCTCGGAATGCTACCATCTATAACTTCAGTGAATTCTGATGGAATGTAGCTATTGCGCTTGTTCTCATGTATATATATTTTTTTCAACAAATCTTGATCAATCCTCCTTAGTAGACACTGAAATGCCCTGAAATGAAGTTATATAGGCCCTACGCTGTATTGTGCGCAACGCCCGCGAATTTTTATTTCGGGTCAAAACTTGGCATTTAGCTATCAATTAAAAAATAATGTCCATTCCGTTTACCAGGAAAATCGGACAATTAGGTGTAGGAATATCACTTGAAACGATAATTTAAATATGCTTCAGCTACCGCAATTTTCGATTTTACGCAGTGAAAGCTTGTAGGCCAATATGCTATTGAAATAAAACGAGAAAGACGTTCTCCAAAAGTAAACTAGTATTAGGAGTGTAGGTTTAACGAAATAAAAAAAAGTTCTAGCGGCCTTCATGTTTGTTTTCTCGTAACATAAGTGGATACATGTGTGTAGGCCTATATATATATATATATATATATATATATATATATATATATATATATATTATATATAAACACGTTATAGGCCTAATTAAATTTTTGACATGAAAAGAAAAATAAATGCCTGGACCGGGATTTGAACCCAGACCTCTGAATTGATACTGCAGTACATTATCTATTATGCTTTATAGGCCTATATAAATATGACATATATATATATATATATACATATATATAAATAAGACATATATATATACATATATATAAATAAGACATATATATATATACATATATATAAATAAGACATATATATATACATATATATAGGCCTATATATATAAATAAGACATATATATACATATATATATATATATATATATATATATATATATATATATATATATATATATATATATATAATATTAATATACATATATATATATATAAATAAGACATATATATATATACATATATTATAAATAAGACATATATATATATATTATATTAATATATATATATATATATATATGGCCTATACACAGCTCGCGTCTTAGCTGAACGATTTAAGGTATGTTGTTGGTTCGTAGGCTTATCTGTTGGACTTGTGCTGTTTCGAGACCCATGGGGAGAGAGATTTTATTGTGCAATTTCGGCCAGTATGGGATTAGTACCCACCCTGCATTGTGAGGAATTTGTATAGTTGCAATAAGTAGCGACTCCAGTTTGGGAAAACCAGCTGTAACGTCTGAGTAACCCGACATGCTATCCACATGCCATCCCTACACTTGCTGGATGATCATCCATCCCTGTGAATAACATTTTTGGATATGAGGCTAGCATCCGGCTGTTAGGCCAAGGTCTTCTAGGCCTATCGACGCCATGGAGTTTATATAGGCCTACGTACCCGCATGCGTACGCAGTAAATCAACAAAATGAGATAATAAATTTGACTTGCCGAGGAATTGACTTATTTAGTCTATACAGTTCCTTCGTGACTTTTTTTTTACTACAGTCACAGTAAAGTTGAATATGCATTAGAACTTAGCCTACTATATCCCAAGTATAAAATACTCCTCTGTTATCTAACGGTTAGTATGTTTGACCAGCATCTCAAAAATACCAGGGTCTGTTCCCAAATATAGGCCTTCCGTGGACATTTTTCTGGCAGTATAGGATCTGGAACATGTTTCATTCACAAGGGAACTATTAATCATTGCATGCTGAAACATATCTTCACATTTTTCTCCCAGAGAAGCGTTGTGAAGTATCAAGGCCGTGTCCAAAAAATTATCTGCCGTTTTAAATTACAAGGTACAGAAATACAAACTAGAATCAGCAAGATCAACCATCTGCATGAGTAAGAGCGAAGTGAAGTGAGGGTTATCCGGTCTACCAATTTAGGTATTGTATTATTTCCCTATAGTTAAATGAGAGGCGGCTCCGTGGCGCAAGCTGTTAGACGCTCGCCTCTCACAGCTAGAGTCCCGAGATCGAGTCTCTGTCACTGAAAGTGGGTTTCGTGGTGTACAAAACGGAGCTTGGGTAGGTTTTTCTCTGGGTTTTTATCCTGTTTTCCCCGGCAACAATTTCATTCCACCATTTCTCCATGCTCATCTCATTCATTTTGTTTCATTTCGTTCATCTTCCCCCGTGATGGTGCGTCAGGCGTGGTCGGCCGGCACACTTGTTATTCACAGTCCTCTATAGGGTGGCTTCATCTCATCTCATCTCATCCCTCGATCCGACCCTGAATTGGACACGAGTTGATGTATAAAACAGTTAAATGAGAGATTTGGCGCTGGATTTTAGAGCCTTGCAGTTAAAAATTAGTTTTTTTTTTTTTTTGTCCCAGCCTTTGTAAATCACAATGCCATTCTGGAGGAAATTTCAAGGTAGGTTTCGGCATGCAATGGTTGACTGCTCCCCAGTCAGTTTCATGAATACAACAGAGTAGCTACTTGATTTGAGAAGTAACGTAATTTTATTTTTAAAAAACGATGCTAAGGTTGAAGGGCTGCAACACTCTGTGATTTCATGTACTATCTTATGCTAACCAGTGACACCAACCACTTCAGTCGGCATTCGCTGTTCAGAGTTCTTGTGCCACAAATTTATTTTATTATAAAATAATGTAAATCTCAAAGAGACAGTCATGTTTTCTGCTTACGTATGTAAAATTATTCTATCTGAAATGCCTATTTTCTTTTGTGAGACCGGATGTGATATCATCCTATACGCACAGTAAAAATGCTAGAGAGCTTGTCCGTTGGAACATTCTACTGTAGCATAGTTCTCAGAGTGTAGTCCACGTATCCTATATGATAATGTGAAGTGCATTACTTTATTTCATTCCGTATCCAAGTTGTATTGGAACTAAATAAATGGGCGTTACTTTAACCGCAACATCATACCGCAAGCTTAGTGTCTCCCCACAGTTAAAAGTATATATATATATATATATATATATATCCATTAGCTGTAGCCTATTGAATGGGTTATTATTTAATGGCAGATGCACTATTCCGGATTTTTCCCGCTTTCTACTTACACAGTTTTAACATTTATTATACTTCATCACGAAAATTTTAGAAGGATCTATCGCCTGTAGTTTACTCATGTGCAATTTAATGGGTTTATTACATTAATTTATATAGGTGATCTTGGTGAATCCATCTGTCGTGGCCTTCCCAAATCGATTTCCCTGTGGTTGATATTGTAGAGATAGTTTGGGTAATCTTCCCCTCTCCATCCTCAAAACATGTTGTTACCAATTTTATTTTTGTTATATCATTTAATATATCTTCGACTTTAATTTTTTTCTGATATCAATATTTCTTTGATCATCTAACCTTGTGAATCCAAGAAGTGGTTTCAAAAATCCCATGTGCTGCTTCCAATTTCTTTCTATCTCTCTGATTCAGGCCCAAACTTCACTTCCATATTTAAGTGCTGGTTTTGAAATACTATGTAATCTTAATTAGGATTCTGTTAACATTAATTTTCCAAATTTTCTTTTTATTATGCCATTTAATTTTAATCGTGCATATATATCGACGACATTATGAAACAATGGAAAATTATAATGGACAAAGGCCTTAGATTGAACAATAACTCAAGTATTAATAATAACTTAATTTTCGCCGATGATTTAGTCTTACTACACCATGATGAAGATCTGTTACAATTGACTGCTTACAAACTAAATGTAGCGATTATAATTTTAACATTTCAATAAGTAAAACAAAAGTAATGGCATTTTGTGGAAGAAATACTCTGCGTGCAAAAATAGTAATTAGAGACGAAATTATTGAACAAGTATCCCACTTTAAATATTTAAGATGTGACATCAGCTATGGGTATGATAAAGACATTGAACACAAAACACATCAGTTTCAAGCTATTTGTGGTACAATGAATAGAACATTGAATAATAAAGCCCATAAACAAACAAAATTAAAATTTTATAAAACAATGGCTGTCACTGTCCTTTTGTATGGGAGTGAATCTTGGATTACCACTACCAAACAAGAAAGTAAAATCCAAGCAGCCGAGATGGAATTTTTAAGAAGAGTAAAAGGCTGCACTAGAATGAACCAGATAAGAAACGAGGATATCCGTGAAGAACTGCAGATCTACTCCATAAAAGAAAAGATATTTAACAACAAGATACAGTGGAAAGAACATGTAGAAAGAATGGAAGAAAGTAAATTACCAAATAAAATCTTCCATTATTTTCCAAGAGGAAGAAGAGATGTTGGACGTCCTCGGAAGAGATGGTCTTAGATCTATTAGTGAAGACGGAACAGGCAACTCTTGCCTAAACCAGGAAGTGAAGAAGAAGAAGAATTTTAATCATGCTAATATGCAGACTTAGGCTACTTATTTTGAAATAAACATTTATTGTCAACTAGCGAATATCCGACGTGCGCTGCTACGCCTAAATAAATGAAATATGTATTTTTATTTTTTAGTTGAGTAAGTTAAAATAATATTATATTCTGTAGTAATTCTGCCCGAGGGCAGGTCTTTCACTGCAATCATAGCATTTTCATGCTATGTTATCAGCTATACTAAGGAATTACAGGTGCAGTAGCTTCCCGTTGCTTTCCACACCGGTGAGGGATGATGATAATGATAAGGATGATGATAATGGCCGGATGACTTTCGGGTACCGTTGGGCCCTAAGCTTCCTGATATTTGTCTTACAGGTGAGCAAAAACCCCGAAAAAACCTCACCCAGGAGCCTGTCCCTACCGGGTATCGAACCCGGGCCCGTTGCGTGACAAGGCAGCACGCTACCTCGAGACCACAGCGGTGGACTAAAATAAAATTACGGATTAATTAAATTATATGGTATACATTTAAACGAACCAAACGTGGAGGTTGCTACAGTAAATTTTTAATTTCGGATTTCAGGTAGACTCTCACTTCTAGTGACTGGATTTAGCTGAATTTTTGACAATATATACCTCGGTTTATTTTAATAGCATATAGTGAGTTTCGTTGTGAAACATAAAAAAAAATTCGACCGCTATAGGGATTTTTAAATTTTCGTTTCAGGTGAACTCAAACTTTTTTTTTTTAAGATATCAAACTTTCCATACCTGAAAACCTGTATGGAAAAAATGTCATAACAATCGACCGACTACTTTTCGAGTTTTGGTTTTCTAAGGCTGAATTTTTATGATTAAGATTTATGTGACAGTTTCTTCAATCTCTTACTGTATAACATTCAGCCGGCTTTTACAAAAGCACTTTTCTATTTAAACAATCTGGAACTGTGGCGTCTAAAAACATTAGATTCAGAGTTATGAAGGTAAAACTGAGCTGTTTCTCTAGATCATATCTCCATCAACATTATATATGAATTCCTATTACAAGAAAGAAATGTACAGTTGTCACACCGGTATTGAAGGTAGGAATTAGACAACGTTGTGAGATGGACAAACCAAGCTATTGATGTTTTAACAATCCTCCCCCCCCCCCTTATCTACCATAAAATTCACTCACATCAACATCTTCTTCTTCTTCTTCACGGTATAGGCTTATTTGCTAGCCTGTTCCGGCTCCAAATTGCTGCTCTTTCCATCTTTTCCTTGGTCTTCCCAAATTTCTTCTTCCTCGTGGTGAATAGTTGTATGCTGCTTTTGGTATTCTATTCTCAGTCATCCTTGCCAAGTGTTCTTTCCAGTTTGTTCTGTACTTCACTATTGTCGTGTTTAATTCCTCTACTTTTAGTTGTCTTATTTTTGTGTTGTGATTTTGGTCTGTTCTTTGATATCCTGCTATTGGTCTGAGGAATTTCATTTCAGCAGCTTGTACTCTGGCAGATTGTTGTGTCACTGTCCATGTTTCGGATCGATAAGTAATAATAGGCACTGCCATTGTCTTGTATAATTTCATTATAGAGTCTTTCCTGGCTTTATTTTTGAAAATACTTTTTAGTGTTCCTGTCATATAATTAAACTTATTTAGTTTATTTATATCTGTTTCCGCTGTGTATGATATTTCGAACCTCGGAAGTTATATCTTACTACTTGTTCTATTGGTTTATTTTCTAATATTATCTTTGTCCGAACTGGATGAGCGCCCTTGAAGGCCATTGTTTTTATTTTTGTGAGGATATTTCCATGTTGTATTTTTTTGATATTTCATTTAGTTTATATAGCATTCTTTGTAGTTCGTCCTCTGTTTTTGCTATTAAAATCGGGTCATCTGCAAAGGCTACTGTTTTTATTACTATGTTTCCTAAGTTAATTCCCACAGTTGTCATTTGCTTCCATGATCTTATCATGTCGTCGAAATAAATGTTAAAAAGAGTGATTGATAGTGAACAACCTTGTCTAACCCCTCTTGTTATATGTATTGGTTTCCTTTGATTTATTTTTATCTTCTTATACATTTTCTTAATTACTGTTATGAAGTGTAGTGGAATTCCTTTTTCACTTAATATGTTCCATAAAGTTGGTCTTGCACATCAACATAAAGGTTTATGTAGAATTGTAAATGAAAATGAATATAAACACTATATTAACATGAGGTCCGTTTCAGTGGCGAAATTTGTTGAGTGACTAACTTCCTCTCCGGCAACCCGAGTTTGATTTCCGACGGTAAAGAGGAATTTTAAATCGCCACCTTGGATCTGAGTGTGTATTTTATGCTTGTGTCAAAAGGAAAATTATAATACGTCAAATAAAATAATTAAATAGTGTAACGAAGGAAAGTCCCGCGCTGTAGCAGAGTGGTTAAGGCAAGATGCCTTGGCGCAGAGCTACGGGATTTGCTCTGGTTCGAGTCCCCATGGGGAAGAAATTTTCTCATGGAATTTCGGCCAGTATAAGACCGATGCCCACGCAGGATCGTGAGGCATTTTGGTAGCTATAATAAGTAGCGACTCCAGGTTGAAAAAAAAAAAAGCTCTAACGGCTGGGGAGCCCGACACGCTGACCACATGTCACCCCTACACTGGCTTATGATCGTCTACCTCTGATTAACACATTTTGATGTGAGGCCAGCAGCCGGATGATAGGCCAAGGGTCTTTTAGGCCTTTCGTACTTGAGAAAAAAAAAATGATGGGAAAAAAATCGATAAAAAACATGCCAACAGACAATCGATCTCAGTGCTGTAGGGATTATGTTCTTTACCTCTAGTTCCATTTGTCGCGGGTTCAAACCTGCCCTAAGTCGATGGATTTTTTAATGAAAAATCCAAGAGACAAGTTCTCGGAGAGGAACTTTAATCCGTAGGATCCCAAATCTGAAGATGTTTTTTTAATCAAAGCCCCAGGTTGTCATTTCGACTTTTCTGGTGTTCTCTCCTGGCATTGACGTAATTGTAACCCACTTCTGAGGTTGAGGCGCTTGGAAGTTAGAGTTAGCTGCCCTGATGATATGACTGGTGGTGATGATAGTGGTGCGCCAGGAGAGTCCTTAATCCTGATCTTAGTCTAAGGCGAATATGATGGTTATGTTGGCCATATGATGTTTGGGGACCTTAAAGTCTCCTGACATTTTTCTTACTAGTGAGGAAAAACCCCGAAAAAACCTCGCCGAGGAAACTTGTCCCGACCGGGGATCGAACCCGGACCCGCTGCGTAACAAGACAGCACACTACCTCGAGACCACAGCGGTGGATGAATCTGAAGATTTTAGTGCTCGTAAAAGAACCTCGCACCTATATTAGGTTTGAGCAAAATTTAATCGGCCTCTCCCCTTAAAAATAATACCGTATTTGTCAATAGCTATCTCTTAGAGGCGATGAGGTAACCACTGGTCACTCTCTAGCGTCTATAGGTATATAAGATTACTAAATTAGCTTGGCATTAGCTTGATTAAGTAACTCCCACAAATGAGTATAATTGCCTCACGAAGAGATGTAGCCGGTTATAGACATAGCAATAGTAAAAAA